>JAUKNM010000062.1:0-590358 GCA_030765045.1 Tenodera sinensis | reverse complement strand
TTGTCATCCTCTGATATTAGTCTCGTGTGGAGGATCATTGTTGTACTCACGTCTGATTTATGCTCGGCCGACTATAAGACACATGCAGTTTTTCTTGTACATATCACAAAAACACAAAGAAGACAGTTTGAAGAAAGCAAGAGTCTTCTGTAACCGAGTACAACTATTTGTAATAACAGAAAGAAAACAATTTGGAGAAGGTTTACTAAGATCATTTTCAAGCAGAACGTGTTTGTGTATCAACCTGCAATGCAAAAATCTAAATTTTGCAGCAATGCGTTTATTATGACGATGGAAACAATGACAGTAAAACATGTGAACGTGAACTGTTTGAATAACTAGGTTAACTAAAAATACTTTCAATCAATTACACATAACTTCTTAGTTGACAGTGAATTCATCTCACCATACGTTCTCGGTACCCCTGTATATCTCTGCTTCTACACGTGCCGGCCAGATGGCATTAGGGTGCCTTCCAGTCAGGAGGTCCTGTTCCAGTCCATTTCCTTTTCAATCTGTGAATAGGTGGCACAGCATTCGTTATCCCTTTTTTGTAGTTTTTGTTTTGGCAGGGAAAAATCCCTCATTGACGTTACCTTAGCGAGTTGGACTCTTACCAACTAAAAACCCATGCCATTCACATGCCATTCTGGGACTGCTTGTGGCATTACTTCAAAAATGGCAGTTGTCTAAACGAGCTGGCAACATGGGGAAGAACCGCCGTGCTAAGAAGAGGACCACACCGACTACTCCTGCTACATCCGTAGCTAAGAAGCCGCGAAACAACTCCAGCAACACCGCCTCAACTGGCTCGCCCAGCTCGACGCGCTCTGAGGAGAGAACTTCTCCACCCCCGGCGCCGGTTTCCAGCCGAACGCATGGACCAGTCAACACCGCCTCGGCCGGCCAGTCCAGCCAGACGATACCGGAAGAGACACCACAGACCTCCGCCGACAAAACCACAGCTTCACCGGGATCGCGCACATTGCGCCCCGGCACTTACAGTGCCGTGTTAGTGGGCGTCCCGCACCACCTACCGACGCAGCTTCTCCGGGGCTATGCTACGAAATTGTGGCCTTCAATTTCGAGTGCCACTCGCATCCTGTCCAAGAGAGGCCCAACTCCACTTGTGCGCCTTTTCTTCACAGAAAAGAAGCACTATGACGCAGCAATCGACGCCGGCCTGGAACTACTCGGGGAGTCCCTACGGATCGAACCGAGCCGGGCCGAATTCACTCCACCCTGCCGACGCTGTTGTCTCTACGGCCACAATGAAGCTGGATGCACTGCACCTCCCCGGTACCACTACTGCGGGGCACCCAACACAACAGCTTCCTGCACCCAGCACGACCTCACACGACGCCGCCGCTTCTGCGCTTCCTGCTGGGGGCAGGATCATTACACCGGGCAAGCTTGCTGCCCGTCTAGGAAGCAACCAACACCGTCGCAGCCGAAAGCCGCGGTCACCACCGGTCAGCGCCGGACCAGCCTGCCGCCAGACAGTGGTGACCAGAGCAAGAAAGCCGACGCCACGCCGGAGTTCTCCACAACCTCTGTTACGGTGATCCTCCAGAAGCTGGAAGACCTCCAAGCAGAGATCGCCAATCTACACACAAAACTCGACAACGCCGAACAGAACTTCAACGACTTCAGGGACACCATGGAATACTACAACTCGCGCACGGAGGCTCTGATGCCTACCAGGCTCGAGGCTGGTGCTAACCAGAGGACCCTGCAGTCAAAGATCAACGAACTACTCCTATCGCTCCGAAGGCTCGTCAAGGAAGAGGTTTCAGCTCTTCAGACGATGCTGGAGGAGCGATATTCAACAGACGCCGCGCCCAATGGGGCCACTGCAGCACCTCCCACCGTGGACGTCGGCGGTACTAAGAATCACCACCCAATTCCTTCAACTTCCTACACCTAATTCTCCCTTACTATCACTCTTGACTTCCCAAGGGCGTACGCAGGGCCTCGGCCATGTTTACGTCCTGGCTCTATCTCTCCTGGCTTTGGCCCTTGTGGCCAAGTCAATAAACCCGCTCCACGAATCCGCAGGTGCAACAGCAGTACTGACTTACCTTTCCTCCCTTAATTCTCATAGGTGGAGGTTTTTTTAGTGGGTAGTACCTTCGGGTGAGGCCCACAGTCCCCCTCTGTGCCATCCCAGCGCATGGGGCTCCGTAAATGGATTTTTCCTCCACTTGAACAAAAAAAAAAAAAAACAAAAAACAAAAAAAAAAAAAAAAAAAGTCTAAGCGTTCTAAACTGTCTGTATGTGTCTGTCCTCGGCTTCTTTAACCTGCAATATAGATTTACGTAGAGATTTTATAATGGCCCATGTTTCTCGATTTTCCATGATCTTATCTCCCAGATTATTAGCTGTTAACTGAAACCCTAATTTCCGTTGGGCTTCATTTCTCTGTAAGTCCCATTGTTTACAGTAGAAGATGGTGTATTCTACAGTGTCCACTTGTGTACAATATTTGCATAAGTCATCTTCAGTTTTCCCCATCTCTCTGAATCTCCCATGTCCCGTCAAGACCTGCGTAGGAAGTAATACAGCTGTCGATGTTTACAATTTAGCCATTTATTAATGTAGTGTTTAATGCCCACTGAAGGCGGTGACACTGATGAAATATAGAATGAAGATTGAGCACTGTTGGAATGAAATGGCGAGGGGAAACCGGAGAACCCGGAGGAAACCCGCCCCTGCACCGCTTTGTCCACCATAAATCCTAAATGTGGTCACGAACCGTCGTTCTGGGTGCCTCAATTGGTTAGACGCTGATCTAGTGATCCCAAAGTCGGGGGCTCAAATCCCGCCCAGATCGCTGGTTTTTAAGTGTGCTTAACTACAGCTCCATGTCAGTAGATTAACTGGCGTGTAAAAGAGCTCCTGCGGGACAAATTTCCTGCACACCGGTGACGCTGATATCATCCTGGCAATTGACAGCGTCGTTACACAATAAAATAATTTAAATTGGGATCGAACCTAGGCCGCTTTGGTGAGAGGCGAATGTCATTTTCATGTTTACTGTCCTTTTAGATTTAAGGTAGCACTTTATGTCGAGGTATTAAACATTCAATCCGTTAAGCCAACCTACTGCCAGAGGTTCTTCCATTACTTTAGAACTCTTGGAATGTGACGCTTATTAAAAAAAATCAACTGGACATTCAATTTTGTTGACATATTCAGTTAACATGTATCGTTTTCTCTTAATCTGCTAAAATAAAGTATTTCCAGTTATTATGAATCACAGAAACTAGAACTAATACATTTTGTCTTGTCACATTCGTTTTTTATTAACCCAAGGTTAGTAAGATTTGACTCGTGAGGTGAAGGAAACGTTTAAAAAATATTTATGTTGTTGGCCAGTGTAATTTGACTTCAAGTATTTTTTGTGAATTTCGGTGTACCGCTACTAGTACTTTGAATGTGAAGGTGAAAATGAACCTAAGCTATAAGTGTATTTGCCACTCAAAGCTCCCTTTTGACATCACTAGCTTGTTGTGGATGACATTAACTTCAGAACCAACTTTATATGGAGTTTAATTTCCTTTTCCGATATTTCATTAAAATCTAATTTGAACCTGAACTCCTCCTTTAAGAGACGTAGTGAAAAACTTGGGAAAAACAGCTTTGATCTTGTCCAACTAGGTTTTCCTATCCATGGAAAATGCAATAAAACAGATTAACTTTGTAATTGCATCTAGTGACGGTTTTTCTCAATGATGCGAAATTGTCATCAGTTACACTTGTTATTTTTAATTTAAACCTAAATATTGCTACAGTCTATAAAAAGGACGTGTAAGAATGAAAGTAAATTGAATTTATGCCCTTATTCTTTCCAAGTAGGTTTTCTTTAGTTGTCTTTCAATGAGCAACAAGAATAGGAGCATTAAACTCTACAAACAAGTAAATTAGAAGTTTTAAAAGCTCTATTGAGTTGTATTCACATCAACTTCTACTCTCCTTCAGAAACGATTCTTATACATGCTTACTCGTCTATCTTCACTTTGCTAATTGATATAAACATAACACAGTTACTTTACTTCTTTACTTTGTAGTAGACTAAAGCGACAGTTAGTTCATGTTAATCAAGAAAAATATTCAACTCGTATTTTCACATTTTAGTTGTAGAGCATAATAGACTTTTTAAGGAGCGTGTGGTTATGTGATATTCATTTATCTAAATTCTATTCCCCATGTTCCATGACCATCATGGATCCCTAGCGTCTGAATGGTTGAGTGACAGTGCAGTTGTTTGTTAAAATAAAATGTTTACAAAACAAAAAGCGAAAATAAAAGGCTAACCATTAACACAATAACCAGTAAATACAATTGCTAATGGGTGCTGTTGCAATAGGCAAAGCCGCTGCTATGACCTTGGAAGTTAAAGCCGGCATACAGGGTGGAAGGTACTGCTTCGGCCAGAATAATAGATGAAGGTATAGGAAATATAAAATATTAAGTTTCGTTTCGAAAAATCTAATTGTTTTATAAAAACATTTTTTCACCAATGTATGTGAACAACCCAGAGCTGATGGAATTGGTCCCCCACATAGCAGTGGCCTATGTGACTTCGAGGCCAGCCTGGCCTCAGATTTAAACAAAACACTCGCCCAGTGCGTTTACTGTACCGCTGAAGCGGCCACTATCACGGCAAATTCATAAAAATCTGTTACAGCTAGCAGGTGTCAATATTACTGAAATGTATTTTTTCAAGTAATAGTAATTCAGTTTTCCATAGTTAAGGAAATAGAAAAATGAAACAATCCCAACCACGTATTATAGGGCTGAAATGCTGACATACAGGTGCCTGTATATATTTTCCCAATGAGCATTATCTATACCGAGCTAAAACACTAATAATTGTTTTTAATACACAAAACATTAACGTTTTCCTCATGTTCCTAAAATAATTGTGTTCTTTTGTACATTACCAAGTTGAAATAAAATTATCTCCTTGTAAATGGCAGCTGAAGCTACCACCCCACTCACCAATACTTATACTTGGTGCACGAACTCCCATAACCCTCCCTCCCTCCCTCCATCCAAATTTGCCCGCCATTTAACCAGCAATGGGAGAAGACGGAATGTGGCGCTGTCACATTTCTTTTAGAAATTAAACTTTCAATGACATTTTAACATTAAATTGTAACTAAATTCATTGAAATGAAGATAGAAGGGCATGACAGCACAGTTCATATAATGTTTACGCGACAGTTAGTGAAATAAAAAATATTTATATCTATTCACCAAGAAGCTAGTTATATCCAAATATTTGCACAAATATTTTTTTCGTCGAAACGATTCATTATTGATAATTTTCATTGGAAATATTTGTTACATTGATTATATGAATGCCTGATGAACGCATGACAGAAGCGGCGCCTTCCGCCTGGTATAAATGGAAGACACGTTACAGAGAATCGCAGAGTGACTTGTCAAAAGGCTCTCTCTATACGAACTTCATTTGCTCATACAAATAAGCATTACACGTGTTACAACTTCCCTCTATGTGGAGTACTTAGTTTATCCTAGGGTCCAAAACATGATTACATTGTGGTGACCCTTCCCCTTTCTCTAATATTAATTTGTAGGGCTCGGAAGTTCATGCCCTAAAAACACTAAAATATGCATGCAAATATGCTCTTAAAAACTTCAAAATATGCCAAGAAATATGCACTATTACATTAGAATAGTTCATATCCCTTTGCAGTAGACGAGTTAGTGTAAATAATAAAGTTACCTTATTCCTTAGAGGTTGAAGCAGAAGTGGTCCCGCTGCTACTATTAACTGCTAAATTGCAGTTCACAACCAACACTACATAAATTTTCAACAGTAAAACGTCGTCTATTGACTGGCAAAACACTTTTGTAATGTGAAAAACTTCTTTACACGTCACAAGATGTTTTAGGGGCATATTTAAATGATGTTAACTGCTTCACAGAGAGAGTCAACTCTCTTGGTGTGACAAATGGTTTTCTTTCGAGAATGTCTTGAATATCTTGAATATCGCACATCTGTTTATAACCAGAATTTTTTGAAATTACATAATTCACTTTTTTTTTCACTTTTTTGCCTATGCTACCAGGAACCGAACTTAGATCACATATTGTTTTTTCAAGCACAGTAAGTGATTCATGCAAAGGATACCCTACAGCTTCCAATGCCGTTATGGCTATTGGTAAGAAAGAAAAATGGGCAGATATGAGACTAAGATCCTTCTTTAACCCAGTGCCTGACAGAATATTCCGCAGTTTGTATTGATGAAGCACCGTTCGAGTCCAATGAATTAACAGCCTCTTCGATTATTTCTATGTGCTCAGCATAATATAAAACTGCATCGACCCATGTTCCCCATCAAGTTAATACCGGTGCAGAAGGAAGTCGTATATTAGGTGCTGTTGATATAAACAACTTAACTATTTTAGGAGATTTAACAAAAATTCACTTTGTACTGGACATAAATCTATCTACTAGTGGGAAAGAATCACGTATTGTCTCAGAAATTCGATGAAGAGCGTGTGCCTAACAAGTTATATGAATTAAGTTAGGAATAATACCTTTCAGAGTGTTTTTACCATATAAGGTAACAAATAAAAGCAACCAGTTGTATTCGATTCCACATGGGCATTGTAATTTCAAAGAGTCCATCACAAACTGTGTCACAGTTACATTGTCAGTGGCCGACAATTTGCACATATTAAGGAGATAAGCTGTAGTCTTTTGTTCATTATTTAAGGCACCCACGATTATATTAGCAATAGAACGGCGTTCAGAATTAGAGGTTTCATCCACAGACAACCACACAAACTGATCCGCTAAATTTTGTATATTTGACAATACGTTATTGTAACAATGCCCTACATAAGTCTTAGGCAGTGTACTTTCTTCATGCACTTTTGCTGAGTACACTTGGCAAGAAAGTGCAACATGACTCAGCATTGCTTCTCGCCACCTCGCGAGTTACATCATATGCAACACTACCAATATGAAAAATATTATCCAGGTGGAAAAAAAATAAATAAATAAATAAAAAAAAATAAAAAATAAAAAAAATAAAATAAAAAAAAATAATTAAAATATGCTATATAGAGGCTATAGTATTGAAATAATATGCATTTATCAAAATCAAGAAAATATGCGGTTATATGCACTATAAAATCACGTCCAAATAACTTAAAATTCCATAATTCGTGCACATAATGTAAAAGCATACATTTTTAACCCCTATGAAAAAACATGCAAATGCATGAACTTCCTAGCCCTATTAATTTGTGAAGGTTTGATTCCTATGTTTTCGCTGGGCTTATCCTGTTCCCACTTTCCTCTTTAATTTATTTTTCGTGGTTTAATTCAACTCCCATCTTTATTCACTTTCCCTCTTTCTCAACTTTTCTTACCATTTCCACCCTTATAATTGTGTTAATCCATTTTTGTTATACACTTCACTAATCCTCACTATCCCAATTGCACAGTTTCAACATAACCTCACTTTCACTGCCTAAGCATTCCCTGTACTTCTGCATTTAAGGTTTACACAACCCTTTTCCTATCCTAGTTGTTCTCGGTGAAATATCCTTTTCTGTCACATTTTCTGTAGCTATTATAGACTTCGCTATTTTTTTCGCTTCCACTCTTCTTCTTCTCTCACCTTGGTGCACTCCCTTCTTTCTTTCGCGCCTCTTTTTCTCCTCGTGTTTTTACTATCCACACTTTTTTCTGTGGAGAGGTCAGCTCTCCGTGGTAGTAAGCTTAGAGATGTGAAAGAACTTTCGATAAACTGGGTAACTTCCTCTCGTATATCTCGTCACGAGGAGGTTAACGTGGCTCGGTTGCGAATTGACCGCTTCAATTTTTCGCATGTTTGCCTATTTAAACGAGACCCTGCACCTGCTTGTCCGCTGTGTGACAACCTTTTATCAGTCCGTGACGTGCTGCTAGTGTGTTCCTCACTAGCGCAACTTCCAGATTCTTTGCAGCTGCCTGCTAGACTTGTAGAGGTCTTGGCGGACGACAAACAAGCGGTGGAAAGAATTTTTAAGTTTTTAGCGGAGAGTAAAGTGAGTTTGAGTATTTGAAGCTTTAGATTTCTTTAGGAATCTTTGTCACTTTTATTTAATTTTGGCTTTTGCCACTCTGTTTTGTGTGTGTATTTTACTATTTTTGATTGATTATTTTTGATTGAAAGTGTCTGTCTTCTCTGTTCAAATAACTCCTTCATATGCGCTATTTGTGCACATCCTTGTTGATATAAATAGACAATCCTCTCAATTTTTGGCTGTTTTAGTGCTTCTACAGCCGTTTGCATGTTTGAAAACTTCACATGCATATTTTTCCCTTAGCGTTTTGCCAGTTGTAAATGTGTCGCAAATCTTTTAGTCTTTTAGATGATTTCTAATCTGTTCACTGGTAGGTCTCTGAAACCCTGACAGACTCCAGTTCCCCGTTCTTCAACTCCCAAAATTACTAGGTTGTGCCTTCTTCCTCTGTCTTCCATACTTTCTAGTTTTCTTTTTAAAGTTTGAATTTTCAGTTTTAACATCTTCATTTCCTTGTTTCCCGTTTCATGTTTCATCCACCGTTGTCTGAATCTCTCTGCCAGTCCTTTATCTCTTACTGTATCTGTTCTTTAGTCGTCATGTCTTTTAATTCCTTTTTCCACTCGACTGCGGAGCTTCTTTCATTGTATGTTTACTCCCCTTCATATTCCCGCTCTATGCACATCGAAGTGTGTGTGTGTGGTTTTTTTTTTTTTTTTTTTTTTTTTTTTTTTTTTTTTTTTTTTAATGTCCTCCAACATTGTGTCATATCGGACGAATGAATGAAATGCAATGGGTGAAATGATGCTCAAATGAGCCCGAGGTCCATGGATCTTTTAAGTTAACCGACATTCGTCTTCTCAGGGTAGGGAAAACCTCGGAAAAAAATCTTACCCGGATAACTCGCGACCTCTTGAACGTGAGGCAGACACGCTAACCATCACGCTACAGAGGTGGGCATCGAAGTGTTGAACTCAGTACTTTGTTTAGCTCTTGGATGCCACGATCCAACTAGCTGACATCCATATCCGCAAATTTCATTGCACTCACACAATAATTGTTTCCTAAAATCCGAAAATTTACAAAACTACGTCCTTCAACTGACAATTTAAGATCTTCATTGGACCAAACTTTATTTTCACCAATAACTTTTCTCACTTTAGGGAGACGAAAGTCTGAGAAACCTAGATCAGAGGGATAAGGTGCGCATAGTAGTAAAATGGTGCAGACATCCTTAATTTTCTCCGTTGCAAACAATACATGTTCAAGGGAAACATATTCACGATGGAAGAACTTATTTTTACTAACCCAGCATTTTCTCGCGTATTTTTGTTCTTGAGTTGGTCCAGATGCTTAACGTCATACATCATAGGCAGATTCTACACAATTTCCTTCTTTTTTATCTTGATGTTTTCATTGCTTGATAAGCTGTTTTGTTTCGCACTAATAGTAGTGCACCCACTTTCCATTTTTATATAAAGCAGGGCCTCTCAAAGCTTAAAATCGCACCGGCTGCAATCCTACCTGCAGAGATTCCTTGCACTGTGTAATGTGGCGACTCAGTTAAGGTCGGCTGAACTCACACGCTGTGAAGCGAAGAAGTGTGTGTAGATAAATGGCTCGCTTATCGGTGAAATACATAGTGCAGTACAAATACCCTATAGTTGCTACAAAGAAAGCAAAGAATGCCGAAAGTTCATTTAAATCAGAGTGGGAACCTTATTTCTTTGAAAGTCGTGACGACAGAGCCAAATGTCTCATCTGCGTTGCAATAATTAGGTGTGTGAGAAAATCTAAAATTTAGTTTAATTACCGATACCTGGTGAATAAAGACTATTTTACGGGGCATGCATAAAGCTCTGTATCGGAAACTTTCAATTTTGCAGCGGCTATTATTTCTGACGAGAAGCGTACATGATAAATACCGAGCGAAATGGCTCCACGGTAACATGTAAGATTTGCATTGTGGAGACTGTGGGTTCGATTATGACCAATGGGCTTTTTCTGGGATTTTCCCCGATAGCCAGGCGAATGCTGGAAAGGATAATTGCATCCCCCAAATTTCCCGTCCCTCCATTTCATTTCACCCTCCTTTCAATCCAATCTTGAAGGGTAACAGTGTTGGCGATGGTCGAATTAACGCTGCCGTGTGGGGAATTTGCGCACTGTAACTGCTGCTCTCGACGGATGGGTAGCCTAGTAGTTACTAGGCCTGCTGGGGAGGGCGCTGTTGAAACCCATGTGGTAAGTGGCTACTTGGTGAACCCTGGTGTCGAGATGTGTAATGTCCACTACACGTTAGGGACCCTCACACCGACTCTTTGCTCGTGCTGGTTACCTCATGCCCGTAATACACTCATTGCAAACCTTCCTCCCAGGGGTCTGACATAACCAGCTTGGGTTCTGTGTGGAATCCCCTCTGTACGTACTCTACCTCTGCATGATAACCATATCATGTTTGATTTTTACGTTACCCAATGCACACATCTACATTTGTAAAAATATGTATGCGTACTATGATTCTAGAACAATCTTTTTGTTGTTGCAAAAATGTTTCAACGAAAAATGGTTCCTTTTGAAAATAAAACTGCTTTGTAAATCTACAATCTACAATCTGTGGGTAACTCTCAAATAGCTTGTTTTACTTTCTGTACTCCGTATAGTACATAGGAAAAGTATTGTATCTGACCCAAAAATTCGATGTCGAGTTTTCTCCGGAAATAAATGTTTTGAGACCCCTGAATCCAAAATGAGTATTTTTTTAAGTTCAATATCTTTCAAGGTTGCGACACGAAGATTTTCAAGAAACTTCTTCCACCGTAAACTACTCCGACATGAAAAATAGTTGGATAATCTTGATTTTCTCAAAAATGACAAGATTTTGTTTAAAATCCTATATGTTTTAGATATTTTATGGCAAATGAAATATATAGTTTGGATTTTCTAGCTATAACACATACAGTCCTGTGTACTTGTGTATAACTGGTAAATCGTAAGAGATAGACCAAATCTTACTAGACAAAAATGTAGATTTCGTTAAAACATACACATTACGCCCGAATGTTTTTTTTTTTTTTTTTTTTTTTTCCGCACTGACTTATTTCGAAGACATTGCTTGCTATATGTGTGATTTGTCCATTTTCTCAAATGGACGATCGTTATTCAGTTTTTAATCTCTTGGCCGTGCAAAGAAAACGAAATTTCAAAACATTTATATTACGACCAGCTTTAAAAGATTTGACTATTGCCCAAAGCCTACTGTATTCCCATATTCCCCTTCCACCTACAAGAATATTAGCAATGAGATAATTTGTGGAAATGTGTATCTCGATAGAGAAATAGGTGTTTGTAAGAATAGTACAAGAGTAGAGAAAGTCACGTGAGAGCAACAAATCAAATTTTTAAATTGCACTATTATTCTAGAGTTTGACAGTTTATCTCTGTTAAGAACTAGAAGGGTGGTGTCTGGCTTGGAGAACGCACCGAAACACTGCGTAGAGCTGACACGTTTCATCTCGCACGTCTCCCTTTACAGGTCACATGATAGGCAATCTCGTATAAGGCGGACAGTGAAATACTGAGGGAACCGTAGATTGCATACTGTTGCTGCCGTGGGTGGAATTGTCCTGTGCTGCAAACGAGCTTAACTCAATTATCTGCACCGCCAAAATGAGCACATGATTATTCCGCTGGCGGAAAATACGGTAAAAATATACAGACATTTCTCGACTTTTCAAAGGTCACTAGGCCGTAGTTGTCGATAGCATAACTGTAATGGATAGTCCTTATCTAAATATTGAACGTTGACAAGCAATACCGAAGCCATCCCACGAATTCGTGGAAATATAATCTCCACTAGTTTCATTAAGTGAAGTGGTAAGTGCGAAAGGATAAAAAATGCAATTTTTACTTTCTCTACTACGTACGAGGGTCACTGCGAAAGTTTTTACATGTGAGAAAATGAAAGTTAATCCACTGTATACGGATCCAGGATGGGATATCCCCATCCATTATGAGTAAACTTATCAGGTAGTGATTCTCCCACTCCAGGAATTCCTGCGGCGCAAGGTAGTCAGTCCCTGCATTTTTGCTCTTTACATGCATGCTACCTTTTAACATACGAAGGTCACATCGGGCCTGGTCGAGAGCATATGGTGGATGATACATAAGCAGTCTATGTAAACTCCAGGAGCTGAACAGTAATGTTGGTCGTGTGTGCGGACGCGATTGTTGTAATGAAGAAGGATCCCTCGCAGTGCATGGCAATACCTTTAGGCAAGCAAACTGTGGTATACCAATTAGCGGTAAGCGTGCGTTCTCCTCCAGAGGAATAGCTGCCACAAGATCAACCAGGAAAACTGAGGCCACCATTTTCTTGTGGACACTTTGGCGAAATTTCACATTTGAGGATAGATTGTCATTGTAAAAGATCAACACCACTAACGGCCGCTTAATCTCCGGATCAGACTAATAAATCTGGGTTTCATCATTAGTGACGATGTCGGAAACTCGTTTAGAGCCCCCTCCTTGTCAGCATTTTCTCACACCATTCAACACGGACGTGTATTTGTTCTGTGAGGTACTCATTGGGATGTGACCTTCCTCACACGAAGGAATTCATGGAGGATTTTCAAAACTACTGGAGATCCAATTTGCATAGGTGCCTCAATTTCTTAAAATATTGTGCGATGATTTTCGCGAAGTATTTTTGTCAACACATTTTTTTTTTTTTCAATCACTCTCACTGCTGGATGCGCGCTTCTCTCCTCATCTTTCAAAGATGTTTGGTCCCTTTTAAATTCCTGAAACCACCGGAAAACTACGGCATGGGAAGAAGTAATGTCCCCAAAAGTCTGTGACAAACATTCAAGACTTTGGCACTGGTTTAACCCACTTTTCAGATCGTAGAAAGTCGTTGAGCGAAAATGCTCTCTTCCTGGAGTAGGAGAGTCTCTGTCTGATACCAGTTTACACACAAAAGATAGGGCTATCCCCTCCTGCATCCAATTCGGGTGCATCAAGTTTCATTTTCTCACACCTCAAAACTTTAGTACTGTCCCTCGTGTAGTAGGTAATTAGGGGTAGTATTGTATTCGATCCAAAAATTCGATGCCGAGATTTCACCGGAAATATGTTTTGAGGCCCCTGAATTCAAAAAGCACTTTTTGAAAAACGTCCGTGTGTGTGTCTCTGAACAACATAACTCAGACGAAAAATCGGTTAAAAACTAAAGTTGGTATTTAAGCTTAATATCTTTCAAGGATGCGCCACGAAAATTTTGAAGAAACTTTCTGCACCCTAAACTACACTTTGCATGGAAAATGTTTAGAAAATTTGGGTTTTCTCAGAAATGACTGACGACTGTTTAAAACGCCATGTGTTTCAGATATTTTTATGGAAAATGAAAATAGGTATTTTGAATTTTCTGGCTATAGTCCATGTAGTCCTGTTTACTCTTAATGACATTTGCATAACTGGTAAACCGTAAGAGATAGACCAAATCTTACTATACAAAAATATAGATCTCGTTAAAACACAATGTCCGAGAGTATTTTTTGTGGAGTGAACGTTTCTGAGATATTCCTTGTTATTTGTGTGAGTTTTGCAATACTTAACACTTTTCTCAAAGGGAAGATCGTTATTCACTCTTTTGTTTTGGCCGTGCAAAGAGAATGGAATTTCAAACCCTTAATATAGCGACCGCTATTAGAATATTTGACCATCGCTCTAAATCTACTGTATTCCCCTAGTATATAGAAGGAAATAAGGAATAAGGTAATTACTGCAAATGGTTATCTCGACTAACATGTGAAGAAGAGGGAGGAATAAGAGTTTGTAAGAAAAGTACAAGAGTACAGAAAGTCATCTGAGTGTAACACATCAGATTTTTCAATTTCATTACAGTTAAATTATCTGATACTTTCTGAACAAGAATATTGGTGGTGGTAATATTTTGACGCTGTCAACTGCTAGTATCACATCAGCGACGCCGGTGTGCCGATATTTCGTCCCTCAGGAGTTCTTTTACATGCCAATAAATCTGACATGGAGCTGTCGTTTTTAAGCACACTTAAAAACCATCGGTCTGAACCGGATTTGAACCCGCGGCCTTGGGATCAGTAGACCAGAGCCTAACCAACTGAGCCACCCAGTTCGACTGCGGGTATGGGTGGTTTGGGGTGGGAGTGGAAGCGTGCATGTGTGTGTAACGCAAACATATTCATTAAATGTTTTGTACTCCAAATACCTTTTAAAAGGAAAATTAGTTTTTTATTTTTTCGAAATTACCTCTAATGGTTTTGTTTAACATGTAAACGATGATCGATATGAATAAATTTTATCTTTTGGATCTGTGAAGATAATTATCTTTTCCGTTGGGATCAGAATTCGTCAGTATTTAAAGTTAAACATCATTCAAGTCTTATGGCCGTTCTTTTGCTTCCGATCAAGTAATGCAAAGATCATTAAAAATATCCAACGAGCTTCTTTTTATACATTTAACTGTCACGTTAGGGTTATTGTATATGACTCTTATGTAACTAGCACTAAATGTGAGGTCTTTTACAGCCAGGAGAAGAAAAAGGAGAGCAGAATATTTCGAAGTCGACGTCGTGTTGCACAAGTCGATATTTCCAACAAACTGTGTCCGACACACGATAAAGTATGGAACAGAGATTATCAATTAACTGAGCTGAATGTTGGAAATATGGACTTTTGTAACCTGCACTAAATACAACGTGAGACTTTTTCTGCTCTCCTAATGCACTCAATCATTTTGTCCATGGCTGCTCAAAGGGCACCAAACAAAATCTCGCTGCACCTCGCGTCTATGTCACATTATTTAGCATTATATGGAGCCATGACCATTTCGTAGGTTTATTTAGACCATGGTGTAAGGGTACACCACTTCTTTTGCTAAATACTTACACCAATGGCCACAGTAAAGGTTACAAAAGGCATTTTAATAAAATATGTTTTCCCTCCCGATATTACAGGCTAACAGAGAAAGGAATTTTAAGCACCTATTGATAACATGCCTCAAAACACCCCAGAAAACCATATCAATTCCGCCGTACATACAACTTGCAGAGTACAGCGGGACACTTCGCCTATACGGGGAAGCTGGAAGAAATGAAGAGAGGCTCATTGGCTCTATTAACAGCGTCACCTAACTTCACATGTTTGCATGATTTGAACAGCCGTTTAAGAGAAACAGACTGATTGTTCCCTTAAAAAATTGACCTTATAGATGTTCGGGAGCACGGCGCACCAGAGTTTGATCCCTTTCTAAGAGTTCATCATATAATCAGTCGATACACAAAGAAAATCAATAGTTTATTAAAAGGTTCTCTGCTTACGTAGCTTTCTTTTCTACTGTCTTATATGACCGTACTGCCCATATTCTCATCCGTGTTTCACAGACTGTAATAGCAAGCCAACAAAGCGTTTCTGGACATCGATTTATTAACAGAATATGATCACATGATACTCATTTGCTTCCACCGATCCTTATAACATTATTTCTTTGCAAATTTATAGACCTATAAATGGATAGAGCAATCAGTTTCTGTATGAATAGTGTACACACAGATGTGTAGGTAAACCTTAATGGTGATTGAACAGGAAGGATAAGTAATCGAATGCATGTTGACACAAATTAATGTAATGAGCATACCCAGTTTGTTCATAAAATAACTTTATTGTATAACTAAATACAGTGAAGATATGCATACAATTTAGTTAACAAATAAACAACATTAAACTTGTGATTATTCAACGATAAACCAGAGGATGTACTCATCTGAGTTACAATCGTAAGTGGTATGTCGTTTTCGTTTTAATCTTCTGAAAGGTGGGTCAGCTGATAGATTGTCTATTATTGTTGAATCAGAGAATTTTGTTGACTCTTTTAATGTTCTATGTAGTCGTGTATAATTCATGCGCTGCGCACGTACCATGGTGCTCCTGTCATTAGTCGTAGGCATTGTTTTGTATGACCTGAACCCTTTTAGTTGAACTGGTGGAAGCAGATCCCCGGATTGAGCAACCAATTGCCAAATTGGACGAATTACTTATGCGTATAAGGCGCTTATGTTGTAGTGCAGGTGGAGATCCTTCTATGTTTCAGTATGTGGTTATACGAGCATTCCACGTGATCTTGGAATCAAGTGTCAATTCAGGATATTTGATTGTGTTTGATGTTGGTACAAGGGTTGATCCTAAATTTATCGCCAGGTAGATAGTATTGTTTTCATAGGTAAACAAAACTGTTTTTGATTTACAGGAATTTAGGATTCTTCTCCATTTATTGCACCAGTTTTGATGTCGTTGCTAAATTCCTGAAGCTGGTTGGAATATCACCTTTACACAGCACAACCCTATCATCTGCAAACTGTGCTATTGCAAGATCTTTATGTTTTGGAAAATATAAAGTATTAAATACAAGATACAATAGCGGACCCAGTGGAACTAATTGGATAGTCTTGAGTAGGCAAAATCACATTTGACAGTAAAGCTCCGGTTGCTGTGGTAAGATTTTGTTACTCCAAAATGTGTGTCGGAGAGATGAGCTTATGTTTTATAAAATAGTCCATCGTGCCACACTATCATGCTTTTCAAATATTAACATTGATATGTTATTGCTACTTTCTCCACTGCTTACTTACAGTAAGTAGAAAAAATATTGTATTCCACCCAAAAATTCAGTGTGCGATTTTACCGAAAATACGTGTTTTGAGACTCCCTGAAGCCAAACAAAGCATTTTTATTTCCTTTACTTCGTGTGGTAAGTAGGAGAAGTATTGTATTCCACAAATTTCGATGTGATTTCACCCGAAATACATGCTTTGCGGCCACCTGAATCCAAAAGAAGTCGTTTTAGAAAAAGGTCTTGTGTGTGTGTGTGTGTGTGTGTGTGTGTGTGTGTGTGTGTGTGTGTGTGTGTGTGTGTGTGTGTGTGTGTGTGTAGGAGGGTGTACGGGGTGGGTGACAAAGGTGATGATCTCCATTTATTTATGTAAAACAACGTGTACTCTGGCAATAAGTTGGACAACTATAGCGGCTATAGACTGAAAAAAACAGCTAAAGGTTAAATCGGCTGCAACTACCTACTGTGAGAAAATCTGAATTTTCAGCGTTTCTTTAAAAATATATGTAATTGTCCGGATAAAAGCAATTGAACCGAAGTATATTAGTTGCACATACGAAACTCGGATGTGTAAACCTATTTTGTTACAACTACTCTTACTGAGTAATTAATACAATGGCGAGGTTGCTTCTGTTTTACAACTAAATATTTATGTGGAAAACACACATGTTAGCTTATCTAATGTAGCACACATTCTGAATATGTTGTATGTAGTTGCTAAACCACTCACTATAATGAGTAAACTATACTACTTGTTCATTTCATGACATACAGCATGTAGCAGCTCTTATATAGTCGAGATGAAGTGTCGGGGAATCCTCTGAAAAATACAGATTTTCTTGAGAAGCTTCTCATAAATAAATCAGCAATCGAACAGCTTCTAGAACAGTATGGAATCGTTTGTTCTGACTGATCTATTGTTGTCAGGCCGCGTATTTAGAAACGGTGGTGTAAGGCAACTATCACCGAGTTTCCCTTTGAGGCGGCTGCCGAGTGGTGTCACAGTACTTCTGCATAGGCGTACTACAGTTGTCTAGCAACCAAGGCGTTTAGTCTGAACATGACAACCTACCGCACTGTAGCAGCAGTCGGCGGACTCCACTGTATGTGTCCCACCAAAACCAGCTTGGCATTGTGTTTTGTTTTTTCTATTATAGAAAGTCCGATAAAGCCGCAAGCGATGTAGTTATCAATGCTAGCGTAATTCAACGTGAATTTGTGAACAGTGAACGTTATGGCTTCTACAAACGTAAATAAATTCATCATCTGTAAATAGTGAATAAATGTGGGAAGTATTACGTTTTTTGATTGTTTAGTTTATTCTATTCTACTCGTAACATTGCAATTCACGTTATTTAGCCCAAGCTTTACAGTAATTAATGTCATTAGCCTACTAGTATTCTTCGGATTGAATGTCGTGCTTACCAGGCAACATCTTCACCACATGCACAGGACATTATGTCCTTTCCTTTAGAGCTGACGCTCAAAACAGCTGGGATTTGGCATTGAATTTTTCAGTTCCAGTTCTACCTCTCAAACATTGCCCACACACGGCTTGTGTGTTTAAAAACACCAACACTAAGCTTTTTTGGCATAAATAAGTAATAATTACCATCTGAAGGTTATTTAATTCCAGGACATAAAGTACTTGCAATAGTAAGTCACCATTGGGGTAATTGTCTCTGATGTGAGACTGCCTTTGTGGTTTACCGGTAGAAATACGAACTGGTTTGAGAATTCAATGTCATCCTGGCAGGTTGTCACATTAAGTTAATGGTTAGAGCACCCGAGTAGTAACCGGAGGGTCTGTGGTTCAAATTTCAGCTGTGGCATTCAATTTTTCAGTTCCAGTTCTACCTCTCTTACACTTACGAAACAGGATATTCAGTTTCAAAAAGCACTAAAGTTAGTTTGATTCTAACAATTATTTATATTGTCTGCAAGAGATATGTCTGAGCCATTAGTGCTGAGTTTGACAGCGAATGGCTCTGCAACTATCGAAGATTTCTCCACTGCTATTCCGGACAGTTTCGGTAGGTTCCATAAGCGCTCTTTTATGCCTGTCCGGTGCTGAACTTAGAAACGTGTTTTGCGGGATGTTAAGTTGAGAATATCCAGATATTTTAGGTGAAATACAATTAATAAATAGTGCAATGAAAGCTGTACAATCTTATAGATGATTAAAGTGATCTAGTCCTCATTTCAAGCTACTGATGATTAGAGCATGCTGTCTTGCCACGCATCCCTGGGCACTGAATATGGGTAAACAAATATGCAGAAATGTGCCGTGAAAGTGAACAATCCTTTAAATTCCAAACAGTAATATGGAATTGAAATTGCAAAATCCATAATTCAGTGGATCCTTTGAGTAGTTTACATTTCACGAAGAATAACTTTGTTGCTTATCCATTGTCTTAATATCCTTAGAAAAATCAGAGTTACACATGCCAAAGGCTATATTCATAGTATTAGAAGTGTGTGTAAACTGAAGGAAATCAAAACGGGAGAGGTTAAATGTGAATGATAAACTTCAGAATTTGTTAGTAAAAGCATTGGTTTTTCAACAATGTGTGTGCTATGCGAGATCTCTTGCTGCAAAGCATCGGTGAGCCCTCCAGATCAAAAGGTATAAAAAATATACCAGTTATACAGGGTGGAAGGGAGGTCATCACAATGCTTCTAATATGTGCTTCATAGAAGCATTACAAATAAAAAGGTCGAATGGCAGTTTGTTCTTTGATTAGCCGATTTCGAAAAAATAAATTGTTTTTTATCCAACTTGGACAGTTTGTTACTTGTAAGATGCGTAGAGTAACTTATTTCTTACATAGATTCGGTAGTAATAATGTGACATCACACAGGGTTTCGAAATAATTTATCACTTAAAAGATGTGAAGGAATACTCCAAGCAGCTTTTTCACCAGTGCAGTAAGTCGACAACGTTGCGTTGAGGATGGTCAGGGAATTGAGCTGGTTTGTGCATGTAAACAGGTCACTTTCGCTTTCGTTTTAATGTTTTGGGAGCTAACGCTTGTGATTGGCCTACTTTTTTTTTTTTTTTTTTTTTTTTTTTTTAATTTATTTTTAAGATTCTTTATTGTTCTACATGTTCCATTACAATATGTAATACTACATGTTGGGTTTGCTTATTATAAATTTAACATTAATAATTACATAGATTTATACAGTTCAATTATTTTTTGTCAGATCAATTGCATTGGCATACTGAATATATTCTTTAAAATAACTTTTAGCAATTTCAACTTTAGTTGGTGGCCATTTTCCTCTTCTTTGAATTATTTTCCTTCTGAATGTTCTTCTTTTTTCTTCGAGATTTTTGCAGTCATAAATTATATGGTCTGTTGTTTGCTCTCCTCCATTACAGGAACAACTTGGGTCATCTGTGATGTGGAACCTATAGTAGTATGCTTTAAGTCTTCCGTGTCCTGTCAGTAGTGTTGTAAGGTTTGCCGTTAGATTTATCCTTAACTTCAGTCTGTCTGCTACAGTAGGAAAGTATTGCTTTTTTTCCTGACCTTTGGTTGTTTCTTGCCATTGACTTTCCCAATGTTTTAGACTTTCTTGTCTTAGCGTTCTTCTAACAAAACTCTTTGGAAGTCTATTATAGCTGCATTCCTCTTCGTTTGTAATTGCTCTCTTTGCTAGTCGGTCTGCAATTTCATTGCAGATTGGCCTACTCTCGCGCAGTAAACACAGAAGGTCAAGGCAGGGTATTTCTTTGTGTTCTTAAGAAGCATCGTTACTGTGTTTGTTTATGTACTGAGGTAGGGAAAGTGACACCCACACAATCTGCAGTGTTGCCAGCTTGTTTTCGACAAAACTAAAGTATCTTAAGAAATGCCCAGAGACAAAAACTTAAGATACAAAATGTGTTCCAAATTTCGAGATTTATCACTAGTTTAAATCTTCAACCCGGTATAGTGTGGCGGCGCCGTGGCCGAGAGGTTAGCGCGCTCGCCTACCACCTAGGCGGCCCGGGTTCGATCCCAGGGACCCACATGTGGTATTCGTGGTGGACGAAGCGGCGTCAGGGCGGGTTTTCTCCGGGTACTCCGGTTTCCCCCGCCATCTCATTCCACCGGTGCTCCATCTTCATTCTATGTATCATCAGTGTCACCGCCTGCGGTGCCGTAGTAGTAAAAGCGGGCGTTAAACACTACAACAACAACCGGTATAGTGTATTATTCGCATGCACCTATTACCTCTTGCGATATCCAAAGGAGTTGCTCACGATACAGAGATTAAGAGAGAGACAGGGAACGTTCACATTCGACATCTCCATGTAAGTAGATTTACTGGCATGTAAAAAACTCCTGCGGCACGAAACTCCGCACACCGGTGACGCTGATCGATCCTGACAATTGACAGCGTCGTTTTAAGCAACAAAATAAATTTTAAAAATGTTCTACATCTCCACATGCAAATTATTGTCCACTGCAATAAACAGGCCATTACTTTGCATATACGTTAAAGGTATATACGTATTGTTTTAAAATGTGTGGGAGCATGAGGGCACGCGCCCATTGTTTATATCTGAACTCACATTCTCTCCCTCAACATAATCTATAGTACAAGGTAAGCCAAGCCCACAAAAACCAGGCGTGGTGATCCACCCTTAATGTTGATGGTATGGCAGAGTAAAAACCTAAAGTATTGCTTTTTAAAGATCTACGCAGAAATATCTAAACTCACAAAAGGTGCTGCTACCGTTTGTAGTATTATTGCCACCATTGGAATTAACGCCAATGCTATTAAACTTTGTATAAAGCCCACACTGAGTGAATACACAAATTTATATCATAGGTTCTCAAAGCTTGCAGAATTGTGCGTATCATCAGGTACGCCGCTGAGGCGCTTTTAACTAAATTTGGAATCACCTCTGACATTTACATTGGATTTTAATTCAATGAAGCCCGGTGTGTAACGAAATCTTATTTCACTTTGCATCGGATCCACAGCATGGGTTACTCCCAATCAGTCGCGATGTAACGTGTGAAAGAGAACTGGCGAAGGTGCTTTGAAAGCGGCAGCCGGGGCTTAGAGAAAGGGAGGGGGAACAGAATCTGCACGACACATGGTGACCTGGGTCTGATGACCTGGAATATCGCTCCATCAGAGGGAACTGCGAGTTTTCATCTACCTTATTTTACCAAATGCATGGTGAATAAACATCTAAAAACCTCTCCTAATAAATTTCAATGACTCTTCGCACCGATGGCTGCATACGTAATATAGGATCCATGTAAAAACAATTCCATCTGTGCACGTCACCATGCTTACATTTTTACTTTCTCTGCTACGTATAGTAAGTAGGGGGAGTATAGTATTCGTCCCTAAAACTTCGATGGGATGTTTAAGGCCCCCTGAATAAAAAAGCACTTTCAGAAAAAGGTCTCAGTGTGTGTCTGTGTGTCTGTCTGTAAGCAGTATGTCTCAAAAACGAAATATCGGTTAAAAATCAAAGTTGGTGTTTAAATTTAATATATTTCAAGCATGAAACACGACGATTTTGAAGAAAATTTCTCCACCCTAAATTACCCATTTTATGAACAATTTTTCGAACATTTTGATTTTCTCAAAAATTGCTCTAACGATTTTTAGTAAAATGTATGTTTAAGACATTTGTATAACAAGTGAAATATATATTTTAAAGTTTCTGCCCACATAGTCCTGTTTTCTCATGACGTTTGCATAACTAGTAAACCATAAGAGATAAACCAAATCTTACTATACAAAAAAATGTAGATCTTGCTATAACACAATTTATGTCCAAATACATTTTTGGTAGAGTGAGATATTCTCTTTTATTTGTGTGAGTTTTGCAATACTTATACTTATCTCTAATGGAATGGTTGTTATTCATTTTTATCCCTTGGCCGTGCAAAGAGAACGGAATTTCCAAGTCCTCATGTAGTGATCAGCTTTAAAAGATTTGACTTTCGCTCAAAACCTACTGTATTCTGATGTTACTCTTGCACCTACGGGAAAATGACCAATAAGATAATTTCTGCAAATGTTTGTCTCGACTAACCTGAAGTTAGAGGAATAAGAGTTTGTAAGAATGGTTAGTATAAGAGTAGAGAAAGTCATGCGAGTGTAACACATCAGATTCTTACTTTCTCTACTACCTATTTTAATAGGTAAAGAGAAGTATTGTATTTGACCACAAACTCGATGTCGGAACTTCGGTAAATGCATGTTTTGAGGCCACCTGGTGGCGGTGGTGGCGGTGGTGGCGGTGGCGGCGGCGGTGGCGGTGGCGTGAGTATGGTTGTCGTCATTGCCAGTGTCGTTCATATTGATTTGTTGGAGTGTTCATTAGGCCCTCGCTCTTCTATCTTCAGATCTTTTGTGCAATCCCCATTTCCAATCACAGGAATTAGACTTCCTTGAATTTTATGATCTTAAGGGCTCCTTTTCCTGAGATAGGATCTTTACAATGTCCCTCATCGTGGATATCTTCTACCCCTTAGAAACTCGCAATTCATTAGCAAATAGCTGACTGTTTCTTCTTGTTGCCTGCAAAGTCTGCACGTGGTAGCACCATGGATGATAACTACAGTTCGCAGGTGTTTCTTGAAGTACCCAAGCCCATTTAATATTCCAACTTCCTTCCTAACTCCACTTCTACTTAACTGAAGAAGTGTTTTAGTTAAGAGGTCATTGGATTCTTCAAAATTATGTGAATTATAGAATTTGGCCGGAGAGCTCGTTCCATCTTTTCCCATGTTCCTGAGTTCATTTTGTTACTGCAGTTCTATTGTATGTTTCAGTTATTCCGCAGATTGATTCAGGTCCAAGGGCGTTATCATTCCCTTTCTGTCTAAAGTGATCCGCTTTTTCGTTGCCCTCAATACCTTGCCCGGCACCTATCATAGCACTACAGAGCTCTGCTGATGAGATCTAGCGCCTTCAAGGCACATTGGCTATCAGAGAGAATACATAGGTGTGTGTTTACCTTTGTGACGTTTTTCTAGTCCCCTTTGTGCACAAACAAGCATTGCATACAGATTGGCCAAGACTGCAATTTAGTTCTATCTTTGGAGATATACTGAAAATTCCTGCACCACAGTATATTCCATCTCTTGGGGTATCTGTAAATCATGTCAGATGGTTTTGGAATCTCTCTTGGATGTGTTTACTAGACCAGGGCCTACTAAATTAAAAAAAGATATACATTAAAAAGGCATGTGCGTGCATGTGTTTGTGATCAACATAATCTCAAACGAAATATCCAATGAACACCAAACTTGCATACAGTTACAAATCCTCCAAGTCTATCTTCAGATGGAAAATTTCTCGAAATATTGCTCCTTCTCAAAAGTGGGTCTACAATGTCGACACAAAAACGTTTGTTTCAGTTATTTACACAACAAATAAAATGTAAAACTTTATTTTTGTGGGAATGGCTTGCGAAATCCTCTTAAATCCGATGGAATTTTATATAAAGTTGTATAACTCTCTCTCTCTCTTACACACACACACACACACACACACACACATACACACACACATACACACACACATACACACAACTGCATATGCGGGCACACATGCACACTTGCACACACATATACACGTACACACACGGGCACACGCATACACACATAAACAAATGCGCGAGCACACACTCCCACATAAACGCGCACGCACATGCGCGCGCGCAAACACATATACACCCACGAAAGCAAACACTTGCACACATGCACGAAAGCACGCTTGCGCGCTGCATATATAGGCATACGCATACACACATGCACACACAGACATATGCATCACATAGGCACACGCATGCAGACACATGCATTGCGCACACATACATACATACTCACATGCACACATACATGCACACACAAAAACACACATGCACATACACATGCACGCATAAACACACACATGCACACACATGCAGTGCACACAAACATTCATACTCGTGCGTGTACACACACTGGTCCAATTTTCAAACTGTTCACCTCACTCAGTTTTCAATTAATAATCTAGTACAACTTCCGTCAAGAGTTAGCTTAGCCCATTCTGTCACTAAACTAGTGTGACCTGGGTCCACTGTTCACTCTTACTTCACCTTCTTCGTGACGCAGTGGAGTTACGAAATATACCCGACGTACCCTCTTCTTCCGGACGGCTCACTCCCTGGGCAGTCAAACATGAGACACCTTCACCCGCCGCACTTCACCATAGTCGTCACCTACTCGCATACAATTTATGTACAATCGTAAAAACAAACAAAAAGCGCACTATACAAAAGACAGAGAAATAACGCTTACAACACAATGCTTTTTTGTGTCATTAACCATTTACAAAATATTCGTTATTACTGGGTCGAATTTTTTATATTTTGCCACTTTTAAGGCACTGTTGCTATTCAGTTGTTTTTCACGATGTCGAGGAAAGAATATGGAATTTCAAGACCAGCGTATGGCACCCTACCTTTAAATATATGGTTGTCGATTCGAGTACTGTATTCCCCTTATACGTAGAACAAAATGTGTAATGAAACTATTTCTGCAATTGTCTTTGATTTACGTGACGGAGATAGAAATATGTGCTTTTGTGACAATAGCAGGTAGAAACTATGTAAAAATAAGTGATAATGGATAGCGAAGGTTATGTGAATGTAACACGTAAGATTTCTTCGGTAAAAGTTATGTTCACTAAACGAACTATATTCACAATATTCATGTTTTCTTTTCTTTGCTTCTTTTTTTCCTCTCCATAACTTAGTAAAACAAACTGTATGAGCTATTACTTGCACTTTAGGAACTGAATTAATCTTGCCTAGAGTAGTAAATGTAGGTTTAGCATCGGTAGAGAAAGAAACAAATAAAAATACAATAAATTAAGAAATTTAATGAGAAATTCTGACATAATGGTCGCCAGAATCTGTGATCGTGACTGTTCTGTGATCAAAATGAAAATTGTACTTTTCGGTTCAAAATAACATTGCTTGTGATCGCTATCAGTGCCTTCGGTTGAGCTGTAGTATACTTAGACGTGCTTCTAAATGTGTTTGAAGACATTAATGTTTCCATAGGTTAAGCTGCTCTTTATATACTCTCCTTCACTTTCAAGAAGTTTCAGAGTTTAACGTTTCCGGGTTCTAAAGGAATCTAGTAAAACAAGATCAAAAACGTAAACAACGCGATCGATATGAGGTAACGACCGATGTGTGTGTGTGTGTAGTGTTTAACGCCCGCTTTTACTACTACGGCACCACAGGCGGTGACACTGATGATACATGGAATGAAGATGGAGCACCGGTGGAATGAGATGGCGGGGGAAACCGGAGAACCCGGAGAAAACCCGCCCAGACGCCGCTTCGTCCACCACGAATACCACATGCGGGTCCCTGGGATAGAACCCGGGCCGCCTAGGTGGTAGGCGAGCGCGCTAACCGCTCGGCCACGACAATACACCTAACGTACAGGTAATGCCGTTAGATTCTCTACTAGGAAATCAACCGCAGTCTACACTTAATTATGATAATCTACGGTAGCCTACGGTAGTTTTACAACTCTAATCTCCCCTTACACTGTCAAGCAAGTGGTATCATGAACGCAAACAAAATAACATTTTTACAGGTTTTATGTAAGTTTTCGGAATTCTGGCCGTGTAATTTGAACCCGTATTAAAAGTATGAAAATTACATTATTTTGATGGAATTTTTTGAACTTATTTTATTCGGAATAAATACAGAATTTTGCAGACAAATCTGTAACTATAATTCTGCTAATAAATAATAAGTGTGAAATCAAATGAGTAAGGAGAAAGAGAAAGAGAGAGAGAGAGAGAGGCGGAGAAGTAATGAATGTGCAACATTGCTTCATTGTAAGTCCAAAAGTAAAACACTTGAGGCATTGATAAATGGAAATATGGCTTGATAAAAGAGTGTTTGCGTGCCTTTTTAGTGTTTAACGGATAGGAGTTTAGTTGTAAGAAATCGCACTGTTTATGTTAACCACAAACAATCCTTGGCCATGACGCAACCTTAAAATTTTTTGTCCAAGTTTAAAGCTTGTAGAGGACATTTTTGCTTAACTCTTTTATGGCGTGAGGATAATTTTGTATTAGATCAAGATAAACGGGCAAGTGTGGCGTGCTTGAGCACGACCCTTGTTTGAGGGAACGAAAAAGAAAAGGAACAAATGAAGGTGATGGTAGGGAGAACGCCCGCCCGAAAACAGCTTGATAGGAATTATTATGAAAAGACCCGTTAGAAGAGTATTTTTAGCTTGTCCTCGTAGACACAACTCTGGTTGCTAGTATTTTCCCCTTTAGGAGATGAGAATAGCGATTGCGAAATACATATCATATTCTCTTTCTGTATATTCTCTTCTGTCCTTCTGTGATTTCAGTCTTTCGTTATGTACCTTTGTATGTATCCAGGAACAAAACGCTCGTTCAATTTTGTTCCTTACTGGGTTACGGTTAAGTTCTGCTGCCGCAGAAGCACCCGACCTGACGTATAGACAACGGTTGTTTAAAACAAATGACTTAGAAAGTAACAATCTTATAAAGCTTAACTTTGAAGTTTGGCGGTGCTACGTTGTTTAGTATTTGTTTGGCAGCCATAAATAGTGAATGCTCTCAGGGGATTTGTAAACAAGGATAAAACTGATCATCCTTATGTTATACAACACTTCATTTGAAAGATCTCTGTCCAACTAATATTAAAGCTGAGCTAGATTCTACTCTGCGGGAGTCTGCTCCTTCGTTTACAACAGTAAAACATTGGGTGGTAGAGTTCAAGCGACGCCATAAGAGCTGCCAAGGGGAACATCGCAGTGGTCGACCAAATGAGATCACCACGACAGAAATTGAAAAGAAAATCCACAAAATTGTGTTGAAGGTGCGAGAACTAACAGAATTACAGGCATTTCAAAAGGTTTTGTATATCACATGCGAGTACTCACCCAAAATTTGGGCATGAGAATGAAGTACACAAAATGGGTGTCGCGTTTGTTCACAAGAAACAAAAACAGCGCCGTGAAGACATTTCAGTCGAGTGTTTGTCGATGTTTCACCGCAATAAAGCTGAGTTTTTGCGTCGATTCGTGATTGTGATGAAACATCTGAGACGATGGAACACTCCAAACAGTAGATTGAAAGGGGAGAATCTGCTCCAAAGAAGTTCCATCTGCAGGCAAGGTCGTGGTGTCAGTTTGTTGGAATGCTCGTTAGATACTTTTCATTGATTACCTCCAAAAAGGAAAAGCAGTCAATGGTGAATGTTATGCAAACTTGTTGCAACGTTTAGTGATGAAATTAAACAAAAACGGACGCATTTAGCGAACTAGAAAGTTTTGTTTCATCACGACAGTACACCACACCACTAAACGGTGATCAATTATGAAATATATAGTTTTAAATAACATTCATGCAGCCCACAGTTTTGCATGTCATTGTGTAACTGCATTACACATTTAAATTACAAAGAAGATAGACAAAACTGCAAGCACTTAGTTAAGTGAAACAGAATTGGAACATTGAATTGACTCAAAATTATTAATCATGGCTTACACTGTTTTTCACTTTTTTTCTCTTGGTTAACTATTATTGAGGTATACCTTGTTTTTGGTTTAAATTTTTCAATGTTTACACTTCTGTCAAAGGAAAAGTCGTTATTCGTTTTGATTTTTACCTGATCATACAAAGGAAACCGGATTTCAAAGTCGTCATAATATAAAGACAAGAAATATCTAATAAAAGCGTATCTGCAAACGTTTAATTCGATTAATGTGATTTGTATAGAAGAATTAGCTTTTCAAAGAATATTTATAGGAAAATGGATACAAAAGGCCATGTAACTGTAACTCGGCAGAATTCTTAGTTATTAGTGTACAGAGAAGAAATGTGCATATTTGTATGAGGTCATAGTGGGTGATATCGCAAATTTGACTGAATAGTTATCTCAGCATTAAAATTGCATTTTGCACTTATAAGGAAAAAAGTATCGTAATCAATCTTTAATGTGTTGTGAATTACAATTTTCGGTTTTTAAGATTTCTGTTATATGAGTTTAAAATATCAAAACACATCCATTGCAACGCCAGTGAGACAGCTAACATAAAATAACAGAAATAAGGTTTGTTTGGGTGAAGTAAAAAAACTGTGTCACATGCTATGAAGATGCTCCACTTAAATACAAATTTGGTGTTCATCAGTATTTCGTTAAAGGGATATTCATCATCATCATCATCATCATCATCCTAAGACACTGCAACTATAAAAGTGAACGTTTTGGTGTTTTCAACAACCCTCTTCCAACTTTTTCTGCCTTCTTGCTATGCTCAATGTTGTCACTTTCAGTTTCTTTAGGTCTTGTATCACATCTTCCCATCTGGTTTTGGTCTGCCAACTGCTCTTGCTCCTATAGGCTTTTATTTGTATAACTTTGTAACTAAATCCACCCTTAAATGTGACTAAACTAACCCAGTCTGAGCGACCAAACATAATTTGCTACGTATAAACATATTTGATACGTTTTCTTATAAGACAGAATCGTTTAACCCAATAAATCCTGGTTATTGCAAGGAAAATTGCAAACTTTTCCATAAAAGGGATTCAGAATTTGCAGAGAAATCTAATGGAAATTACAACGTGGCTTTTGTACCAGGCCAGGTTTATCTATTGTTCCCGTCCCCTACATTTCCTTGCCCTCATTACAGCGCCACGCCTCTTGCCCCATATTGCAACTGCCAAGCAGTGTCATTGGTTAGTAATCATTCCTCACTCCTTGCGAGACCCCGTAAGACGATAAGAAATTGAGATGCTCCCAAACAGTGCATATTATTAAATATGTTTTGTGTATACGTCATGCCCATGAGCTTAATATTTCCAAAACTTCTGTGCGGAAAGCTAAAGAAGCAGCAATTAACCCCCGTGGCATCCAAAATATTAATTTCCGACCAATGGCTCCTTATGTCAGAAGTTCAATTTTGAATTCTCTATCATGTGTATATTTTGACCCTAAAGGTTGGGGAAACCTGTACATTTTCCGCTCCATTCCTCCGCACACCTACGCTTTCCAACGTAACCACTTCGGATTGCTGCTCCTCGTATATATATGGCAGTTTCTCGGAACATTTCCATCAGAAATGTTTATTATACGTCATTCACCAGGTGCCCGCAACGAAGTCATAACCGTGCTTGCTATCTGCTAATATTACGAAGGTGGCTATTTATCTTTCTCCCCACATATTGCGTTTATTTCCCTTATTCTCCATCTAATTGTAGCTCATCATTGTGGTTTCCAATCCTTGTGAAGTCCATGTTGAATTTTCTTCCATCTGCAGACCTCCCTAATTACAGACTGACCGACATGAACAATTCCCATCCAATTTGTACTACCTGAAAAGTTCTCAGAGGGGGTAATTATTGTGATTGTATACATTATTGGCTAAAATCTTTTTTGCTTTGTATTATCGTTTCTTAGGTGAATTGGCCCATTTTGTTTTTATTTCTACGGCTGTTTGAACCACTATACCTGTTTAGTTTTTAATTACAGGTGCTTAAGTAAATTTTAGAGCATTATTTTCTTTCGGTCCTTCATTCAAACTTAAAAAGGTTTGGCTTTGACTTATTTTAGTAAACGTTAATATAGGTAGTTATATTCTAGCGCAACCCTCTCGTGGCTCTACCTTCCCCCGCTCTTCTCTCTCCATCTAGCGGGACTTCACATCGCCAATTGCCGCTCTAAGCTATACTGGCGCCATGTCTGTTATTGCTGTATAAGCCTAGTCAGAGATGTAAGTCTGTTGCTACAGTCAACATAATGTGTCGTGTAGAAGAGCACGTGTTCTATTTTAAAAGTTCTACTTTAAACATAAATCTGGTCGTTGTGTTTGTTGTAAGGCTTCCAAATCTGTAGCAATGGCAAGAAAAATTATACACCCAATTGTTAATAAATTTGAAGCTTCGAATTTTCGAGTTTGGTGTTAGACAAGAGACACTATAGATCAGTTTTAACAGAAAATAACAGACATTGACGCCAGTTTAGAGTAATCATCTCGAAAATAGCTCAACTAATTAACGTGAAAACAGACAGTATTGGGCTTTAAAAAAACCTGTGATATTGCGTGAAGCGCTTCACTATGACCTGAAAATTGTAGAATGGTGCACCATAAATGCTAGAAAAACTGACCCATTTTGATGAAATAATAAGAGATGCGCTGCCTGTTTAGGAGAGGTAGTGTTTAGTGCGCCTCTGCCGGCATTTTCCCCCGGCGACTTCCTGTTCTCTGGTGTAGTAGAGAAAGCCTGCAAATGGGTTACCAGTTATTTTGATGGTCCTGTAGTTGCTTATACATGAAAGAATTATCTAGAGTATTGCGTATCATAGTAACGTTGCATCTAGTCACCCAAATGCTACGGTAATCAGCACAGCAGTTGTGAGAAACAAAGTAAAATCAATGTAAATAGGAAAAACAAACAAAAAACGCCCATTAGTTAGAAATAGTTTTTATTAATTGATTTGTGTTTTCACTGTAAAATTCGAAGTTAAACCTGTAATTTAAGGACATACATTAACAGAAGCGCTAGAGGAGTGCCTTAATGTTGCATTTCTGTTCAGAAAAGCTACAAACGTGACCTGCTTTTGGATGTTTATGACATCCAGGTTAATGTAATTTTTGTCTGTTTACATTTGCACAGGGCAGCTGATGCGTGTGAATGATGGGCACTTGAGCGGAAAGCATTTCAAACAACAATGGTGACGAAGGTAAGTACCCATTTGTGTTGTTTAATTTGTACTTACTATGTGATGTGAAGAGTGTTGGGAAACATAACAGAGCAAGTAACGCCGCTGTTCACAGCAAGGAGTGACTGTCAGGATTAAAATAAGTAGGTAACACAAATAAGACTGTACAACTACAGATCTGTGTCTCATTCCAAAAACACGTAAATATACATATAGCAGCATTTATAGTACAAGGAAACAGTTAATCGTATGAAATTCAGTGGTACTGAATTATCAGCTTTCTGGGCAACTGTTATACTCCTAGTAATGCATCTTGAAATTTGAAAGGATAACAGAATGTATGTTGAAATATATGCTAGTTCTTATGTACAACACTAAGGTTTTGAACATGTTTCAAAATCTATCTTGTACGAATTCTTTATTGTGTAAATTTATTGCTAAAGTACAAAACGTTGAAAAGAATTAATAAATAGGCATCGCGTGGAGCGTTGTGAGTACGGAAAGGTGACGAAAATGTTTGCGAGAAAATAAGGTTTAAATTTGGTCGTGCCCATGAATACGCATACATTTGTCAATTACAGCTTCAGTTTAATTTTAAGTGCGCCAAATGGAAAAACATTACATGTTATTACATTTTAGAATTCATAGTATTTTGTTATGATATTTTTTTTATTTTTTACGAAGTTTGGTCCATCTTTACGGACACATTGCTCCAATACAAACTCTCATGGCATAGCGATATTTAAAAATAAATAAAATAAATAAAACATTTGCATTAGTATGCTGTATTCCCTATTCATATGACACTAACAATGCATCTACCATAACCACTGCTTCACCTCTCACTATACGTGTATTGTTAAGGGATTACGTTTTTTTTATGTTTGTGGCTTATAAATGTTAACTCACACTGCCCCTTCGCGAGTGGAACGGAATGAAGCAGAAAATTTCCGAGAGGGTCGTACTCCTGTTATTAAGTGACGAAATGCACACTGGCCCGACCGGTAGCATTTTCCTTCCGGTCGTTCCGAGAAAGATGCCTCGAATACGACCCTCACGGAAGTTTCCGTTGGTGTCGGGTGGCTTTCGTAAGCACTCAGATTACGCATGCATTCGGCTCCCTCAACATGCTACACATACTGTCTCATAAGTAATGTCGTTTTTTTTTAACAAAAACAAATATTTGAAATGTGTTCTGACAAGCAATTAACTGATCTTAAAATACAGACTATTAGATTCTATGGTCTTGAGCCATATTTCAGCGAGGTTTATTGCCCCACGATGGTACCAGTCTCTCGTTTTTGATGCGAAGAATTCGGTGAAAACCACTTGCACTGCTTCAATGTTGTCAACATTTCTTCCACTTAGAAGATGGGCCATGATCAAAAAAGATGACAAACCTGATGGCGCGATATCAGGGCTTTATGCTGGGTGTGGTAGCAGTTCGATTAGCCCAATACCTGAATTTTTTCCATGGTTCGTGCAGTATAAAGTATTGCATTGTCGTGTTGCAATAGAACTGTATTTCGGTTAACTAATACTAGGTATCTCCGTCTCAAAATTTCGTGAACTCGTTCCAGATGTTGAGAATAAAGATCCGCATCAATTGCTCCCTCGTTTAGAACAAGTTCCCAGTGCATCATACCTTTAAAATTCCACCAGACACACCTTACTTTGTGACCGAACTGATTTTTTTAACGATAACTTCTGCAGGTTGGCGTTGATCAAGCCACTGTTTCCAGGCATCATGGTTTCGGTAGTATACCCATTTTTCATCACAAGTGACAATTCTCCTGGCAGATCTATCATACATGTGATTACAGATAAGCTGACGACAGATATCTATTCTACGTTGAGCCTGTTGAGGTATCAGTTCATGAGGTACAGATCTACGTACAGCTTCTGTATGATTTTCCAAGTGTCTTAACGTGGCGATGTATGGTATCTTTTGATGCACCAAGTTCTTCTGAAAGCCTTCGGGTACTTTTTGCGAATTTTCTCGAAAAACTTGGCATGTATCCTCAATACTTAGGTCTTCCAGAACGTGGTAAATCTTTAGTGTTTTCGTCTCCATTGTTGAAACGTTGGAACCATTGTTGTGTCACACGCTCACTAACGACACTAGAATTAGAACCTTACATATCATATCACTACATGTTATTCTAATATATATATATATATATATATATATATATATATATATATATATATATATATTTTACATATTTGAGCATAGTGACATTTTTTGCATATTTGACATATTTGAGCATAGGGACTTCTTTTATCTTTTACATATTTTCACCTTGTTTATGTAAAATGACATTGATCCTCTTACTGTAAAATACTTTTTTCTTTGTACAGAAAAAATCTTATGTGTTGTACATACACGATATTCTGCATTCTTGTACTAACCATTCTTACGGACTCTTATTCCTATATCTTCTTCGTGATATATGAGATAAAAATTTGCAGAAATTATCTTACTGATTATTTTCTTATAGGTGCAAGGGAAATATACAGTAGGATTTGAGCGATAGTCAAATATTTTAAAGCTTTCAAATTCTATTCGCTTTCCACGGCTAACATAAAAAAATGAATAACAATCTTCCGTTTGACGAAAGTTTAAGTATTCGAAAACTCACAAAAATAACAAGGAATATCTCCCAAATGGTTCACTCTACAAAAAAAAAAAAAAAAAAAAAAAAAAAAAAAAAAAAAAAAAATATTCGGACATAAAGTGTGTGTTTTTAGCAAAATCTGCATTTTTTTTTTTTTTTTTTTTGGATAGTAAGATTTGCTATCTCTTACGGACTACAAAGCCTATAGGCAGAAATTCAAAATATAATTTCACTTTCCATAAAAGCATCTCAGACATATGACATCTTAATCAAAATCCTTAGAGCCATTTTCAAGAAAATCAAAATTTTCAAAACATTGTCCATATAGAGGCTAGTTTAGGGTGGAGAAATTTTCTTATAAATCTTCGTGTCGCATCCTTGAAAGACATTAAACTTAAATACCAACTATGGTTTTTAACTGACTTTTCGTTTTTAAGTTATGCTGTCCACAGACAGACACACACACGGACCTTTTTCTAAAAATGCTTTTCTTGGATTCAGGGGGTCTCAAAACATATATTTCCGGTGAAATCTCGACATCGAATTTTTGGGTGGAATACAATACTTCCCTACTTACTAGTAGAGAAAGTAAAATTAAATTAGAAAAGTATTACATATTTTAAAACTTCTATGTAATAGTACATATTTCACCTAATACTGGTAATTATGTACATATTCTACATGCTGCTATTATAAAATCCTAGTCTTACTTATCAATACATACGGATATAAGCAGAATAAAGGCACCTGCGACAATGGATGGTGAATTAATATTGATTGTGTAAAACAATAAAGAATGGTACGATGCTTCGGATGCCATCTATCTCAACCAGTAGTGCAGTGAAAAACTTCCCTAGGGTCTTCTCGCAAGTCTAGAAAAAGATGACTACTAATAAATTTACCGCTTATCTCTTTTGCAGTTTATGCTGTAAATCCACCCTTTCTTCACCTTTTCCTTTCTCTCCCCTTCAATTGCTAAAACACCTAATATTACAATATCCCCGTCCGAGGGGGTGCAGATTTAGCTGTTATAGACATCCATTTAAGTACTGTTTGCAACGGGCCAGAGTCCGTCAACCTTTGATATCATTGGTACCGAAGTGAATGAGAAAGATGAATTTGGGCCGATACCTTTACTGGCCTAGGTAATGAAGGTTTCTTTTTTCTGAAAAAATGGTAGACAAACTGAATTAATGCCAGGTTTTAGGGTCTAAGTAGGACCTCCGAAGTTCCAGACCCTATCCCTTGAGCTCTATTTTCCACGATGCCTTACAGAGTGGGAAGGGTCAAGGGGTAACGTCTCTGGGCCGCATTCTGTAAGTTGAGGGTTCGATCCTCGTGGCCGAACTTCCTGAGCCATGGATTTTTCCGGATGTTTCTCCGGGTCACCAGGCGAATGCTGGTAAGGATTTCCATATCCCCCGAATTTCCTGTCCCTGCATTTCGTTACGTTAGTCACTTCATTTCACCCTTCACCCCGTTAGCTTTCTTTCAGGGTTGGAAACCTCGGCGAGCGTCGCGGCTGTAGCACGCCATATGGAATCAACGTGCTCTGGAAGTCTCGTCCCCCGGATTGGAAGGCGAGCCCCTCATAGGGATGGTACAAGGAGAGGGGAGTCGGTTTCAGAGTCCCGCCCCCCCCCCCTTGGGAGTAGAGTAAAGGGGTGGCAGAGGAGCCGGGCTAAGCCAGTCTCCACCAGTGTGATTCCAACTGAGAAAACGTAAGGCTCCTGGCGCCTGCTCTGTCGTGGCAACGTCTCATCGCCTTTAGGATCCATTCGTTTCATCCTTCCTCCCGGGGGAGGCCCCGTCAGTGACATAGGCACATAAGATCGCCTTTCGGTTGAGGTGCTACGAACCCTGCCGTAAAGTGTCATGGTGTGATAGGCATCCCTTGAATATCCGTTTTGCAAGTATTTTAATTTTATCTTATACATCAGGCAGTATTTATTCTGGTTGATTTCATCTTTGAATATCTTTTATGTTGTCTTTCATTTTCTGAAGTTTGTTTTAATTTAACTACTAATTGATAAAATAACTCATACTTATAAATATTTATAGCATTATCACTATTGATGCGGGCTTACCCGCTCCTCAATTCCGCTATCCTAAGCGGAATGCTGCTGTCAGTTGATTTCTGCTCCGGACTGCTCGGCATGGATCTTAAACTCAGGGTATGCGTGAGTATTTGGAATAAAAACTGGAACTCTAATTAAAACACTTTTATTTACTAGCAAGTAACGTTTTAGATTTGCCGACCACTATTAGAATTTTGTTACGTCTTTACTGTGTCTTTGCTAAGCTCGAAGATTGTTAATCGAAACTGTCGTGTGTCCTCACACTCGAGGTCCGGAAGGTAAGTCCAACTGACTTACTCGCTCGCGATCTGGAAGGCAAGTGTCCCACCGACCCGCTCTCTCCGGGTTCTGGGAGGCAAGTGTCTGTGCGTCATGACGCTATCTATGCCTTTCACCCTTAATTACTCCTACGACAGCAGCGGGTTTCGAAGAAGTCTCCGCGACTATCCCTTGTTTTCCTCTCCAACACCTGCACTAAGCGATTTCCAGGAAAACTGGAATTACCAGGCCTCGCCTGACAACCTGACGCTTGCCCCTAATTACTTGTCTGTAACATTTCGTGCCTTTTGACAATTTTAACTGTAACTAATCCTCCCAGATTTTGTACCTTTATACACGTAACGATTTTAACATTTCCTGATTATTTAAGTCTGCCATGTGACGTAGTATTGTGTCCGTAATTATGGCGTTCACAATTTCGGCTTCACTATTTACATTACATTATGCGTGCTTTATCGTCATCGTTGAGGGATTCAGAGGCTGTGTGCATGTGCCATTTTTAAATGAGGAGAAATCAAGCAGTCAAGTTCCATGAATACCATAATTTAAGTACATATAAATAAGGTATTACAATACAGGTACAATGTATCTAGATGATGTATTTTTCTCTGGAACCAGGAAAAACAAAAGCACTGATGCGTTCTAGTGCAAACAAAACAATACCTTTGAGATTTTCCCTGGAGATGGATTTTCCCACTATGGCTTTAAATTTAGTTACAGATATATCAGCCAAATCCTATCTAATGGCAACTTCCGTTCATTGCTCCTCATCATCTGATTCTTTATTATGCAAATAATTATAAAATGTATTGTGAAGGGGAGAAATGAAAGGTGGCATAGAAATTAGATAGTTACACTTAGATTTTGTTACACCAAGAGGAGCATGTGTACGTGTCTTAGATTATGAACTTACAAGGTAACGATACCCAAGGAATCTTGACTGGATGCCTTCCTCTGCGAGGTGGAGTGCAATCAAGAGTTTTCCAAGTTTCCAAGTTCTAAGTTTCTAATTCACTTAGGCTATAGGGAAACTTACTTTTGCATAGCTTCCTCACTAGAGTTGTAAAACTACCGTAGGCTACCACAGACTATCACGAGTGAGTGTAGACTACGGTAGTTTTCCTAGTAGAATCGTTGAGCTAAGAACATGCCGCATTACCGCTAAGTTAGGGGTGTTGCATATCTAACGAGCGTTACCTCATATCTATCGCGTTGTTTACCTTCTTTGATCATGTTTTACTAGATTCTCTATCAATCAGAAGCGTTGAACCTTGAACCCTCCCGAAGCTGAGAGAGGGTATATAAAGGGCCACTTAATATACGGAGCATTAGTGTCTTCAAAACATTTGGAAGCTCTTTTAAGCATACTACAGTTAGATCGAATACACTAATAGTGATCATCATTAATGCTATTTTGAACCGAAAAGTACAGTTTTTATTTCGATTACAGCAACCTAAGTCATGATCACACATTTTGGTGAACATTATGTTTAAATTTCATATTAAAGTTCTTAATTTATTATATTTTTTATGATGTTTCTCTCCCTACCAATGCTACCGCTAATCTAATCATGTAGGTACCGCTAACCGCTAACCATTTACTACGCCATTTATGTACCCTACCAAAATTACCAAACCGTAGTCTTACAGAACACAACTCTATTCCTTCCAATGGAATCTAAAGTATTTTATTTTAAGTCACTGTACCTTTTTACTTCCTTCAGATTCTTTGAACATGAGTAAGAAATTTGTCAGAATGTTTAAAAATCAGATTATTCCCTTTATATATAACTCATTCCTTAAAAGAAACAGAAAAATAAACACAGAATAATGGAAAAACATTGCAAAGAATGGATAACTTTCACATTCCATTACAGTCATAGAAATACAAACCTAGTTACAGAACTATAGGAAGACCAAAAAGAGGGGGGAAATACAAAACCGGAACAGGAGAATTCTCCTAAACCATGAAGAGTTGATAATGATGATTATGCATGGTTTGTCGCCTACATTCTTTAATGAAAGTAGCATTATCATCTACTGCAAAAAGATATTTTGCCTTTCCTTTTGCTAGTTTTATAATGAACTTCCTGTTATTGGGAAAAAAGTTTTAGGAAACTTAGAATGACTTACCTATTAAAGCTACCCACAAAGCTGTACCAAACTGGTAGCAGTTCTGACTACCACATGTATGTGAGTGTACATTTTTAACATAAAGAAGAGAGCATGACCCCATTCTATACGTTCACTCCTTATACCCATATATCCTTTACCTTCTTCACAGTTATGAACCCCATGATTATAAACCCAAAATTTTCTTTTCTAAAAATATATTCTACTAGTCGAAAAAGGAAGTGGCAAGGTTTGCTGCATATTAAAATTTACGGTGTATATGCATGTTCGGTATTACGTATATCACCTTTATTGAGGTGATATCATTCTTCGGGTCAGCCTGGCCCTTTTCTGCTTTCCTTTCGTGATGTTCTCACAGTTGTAACTTTTTCATTTCATTTTCATTTTCAATATACAAAATAGTATTTTTCATTTTGTCACACAATGCATTGAACATCTACAGTCTCCTCCGTACGCATACTTTTTCAGCTATACTTTTACCACTAGTACTTACCTATCTTCTGCCACTTATTCTTCAAGTTTACGCTTATTTGATATCCAATTTGCAGTACTAATACTTCTTTTCCTTGATTTGTTGGCTTTTTTTACAAACTGCTTTCCACGGTGTGCGTCATGATACTATGTCACGTGACTATTTGGAGTGATTCGCTGTTTGAATATGGACCACTATGGCTCTCATGGAAGTGCGACATTCATATTGTTATATGTCTACTTACAATATTACATAAATAGATGTTATTGGAAATGGACCACGTTGCTAAAAGATGCAGAATTCACAGCAGTTCCTATCACTATCTTATTTTTGCTGGTTGTTGGAGATGGCCCACTATGACTCTGAGTCCCTTAATTGAGTATTGATCATCATCCAGGATTGGTACGTTGTAACACAAGTTTCCGTTGTAGTGCTCACACATAGCTGAACAAAGCGAACCTGACTTTCTATACCCACAATACAGATTTACTGGAACGATACTAAATGTAAACCATCATTTGTGCAAAAGCCTTCAAAGTGGTCACTGGCTGAAGAACTTTTTTCCTGCTCTACTTTCATTTACTGACCTCAATTTCCATCCCTGTTCAGTAACTGGCAAACTGCCTAACCATTGCAAACTAACTCGTAATGTGTTGTTGACATGGTTCGGTTGTTGGAGGTAATTCTGCCACGTTGAAATTTGATCGTAATTCTTTTCAGTATTCATAAAGTGAAGAGCTACATTCAAGTTAACATCCCTAATATCTTTATTCCACATTGACAGATAATTAGAGTGGTTCTTTAGATATATTTTGTTGCAAAAATATTGAAACTTATCCCTGAGCTTCTATCGAAGTCTTTACCATTTCATCTACTTTATCTTTTATAAACTATAAAAGTATGCAGCCATTGTATGCACAAACAATAGTCTTCTTTTGATTTCCTGTGCTGCTGTATCAAAATGCCAATGCCCCAAGACAGTTTAGCTAAATACTTGCCACCTATGCTTACAAAAATTAATTGCATTCTTCTCTGGAACAAGGACCACTAAAATTTCAACATACCTGAATCCCTACAACCGCCTTAGAGTATTCTTAGGCTTTTCTAAAGCAACGTTCACTATATATATATGTACTTTAGTATCATCTGTAGCTATCAAGATTGATCTTTTCTTTTCATTCCTTAAGTAGTTGTAGTTGTAGCAGTATTTTTTTCCATTTCCTCAAAATGTTCGTCTAGATATCGTACATTCTGTGTTTTATTTGAAGTGTATATCTGAAGCATTTTTCTCTAAGACCCTTCTGCTTTGCTCTTCGGTTTTATTGGATGAACGCTTTGGATACCCGTCAAAGATGGCAGTAGAACAATAATCCACAGTTGTGTATAACATAGTCGCGTTGCTTATTTGGGACTCCTCCATAAGCGTAACTGTTTTACCCGGTTAGTTAATGGTTAACTGGCCTCCCTCTAGTACAAGAGAGTTGCGCAAACCTCCCTGCATGTTCATCAATAATATTTCTTTCGGAGTGACATATCAAATGTAGAGGTCAACCTAGAAACCAATCTCATGTGACAATTATTGTTTTAGGGTCATTGGAATATCTCAAGTAAGTGCACAAAATTCTATTGAAAAATTGTTAAGAATTGACTACTGGTTCTTTTGATCAAATCTTCACTGTCCTCGGCAGCAGGCGACGAGTTGATATCAAAGCTTTGTCCCCCTCTGTCAGGGCTGTGTCCTTAAATGTGTTTTCTGGTGACGGTATAGCTTTTTTCGATGCATGACAACTCTGCCCCACTCCTCTACCAAAGGTGGCGTTACTTTGAAGTATGGGTTTACAAGCTTTGCAGTTTAAAACTATAAAATAACTTGAAGACCCACTGCATTGTCTCTCGACCTGTTTGAGGGTTTCCTTTTATTTTCTAATGGTTAAAACCCAGTGGTGAGTGGCCCGTCGGCCGCTAGATGATGTAGGTCCGACACCCAGCGATAGGGGGAGGGTTTTGAGGGTTTTCGTGTTTTCCAAAACTCTATAGTTGCTTTAGAATGTAGTTGTAGAGTTTACTGTCCAATGGAATTGTTGAGGGATTATACTTCACACTTGAGCAGCGCCCTCAAATTTTTGTGTTTTTTTTGGGGGGGGCGTTTTTTCTTTTTGTAGCTATGTCTGGATGTGGTTTATGCCTGAGTTTGGAATGGTTTAGTCTATTGGCCTAGAACTGGCCTCTGACGTTTGTATCTTTCACCAGGGGCTGTTCGTACTCGCCTTGTCCGCATACCAGAGATTTGAAATAGGAACGTTTTGGCAGAAGTAGTGGATGTAGTCTTTTAAGGAACGTAACATCTGCTTGTAGAAGAGGACTTTTGTCGGTATTGACATCACCGAGCATCTGTTGTGTAGAGGATAGAACATGCCAATCCTCGTCGTCCTCAGCTTAGACGTCTCTGCATATTTGTCCTTTCTCTGTAATTATAGCTCAAAGAATTTTTCTTAATGTACAGGAGGTACTTATTCTATCCAAAAACTCGATGCCGAGTTTTGAGGCCACCTGAATTAAAAAAACAAAAAAAAAAAAAACAAAAAAAAAAAACAAAAAAAAAAAAACAGCATTTTTCGAAAAATTTCCGTGGGTGTGTCTGTTAGTCTATGGCAGCATAGCTCAAAATCGAAACGTCGGTTTAAAAACTTAAGTCGGTATTTAAGTTGAATTTCTTATAAGGATGCGACACGAACATATTGAAGAAAATTTCACCACCCCAAACTATCCTTTACGTGGAAACTTTTTCGGAAATTTTAATTTTCTAGAAAATGGCTCTAACGATTTTGATTAAAATGCCATAAGTTTAAGATATTTTTATGATGAAATTATATGTTAATATTTTGAATTTTCTAACTATAGCCATGTAGTCCTGTTTATTCTGGATTACCTTTGAATAACTCGTAAGCCGTAAGAGATAGACCAAATCTTTCTAAACAAAAGATGTAGATCTCGCCATCGAATTTTTGGGTGGAATACAATAGTTCCTCTACCTGCTATATGTAGAAGAGGAAGTAAAAATGGTAACTTTACAGAGGTGTGTATGGCAAGAGAGGGAAAGAGTGACTCGAGAGAATGGGGGAGAAAGAGAGGTAAGGAGCGACTGAGAGAGATGAAGAGACCTAACATAGGCGGCCCTCTAGCCGTGGTCGCTGGAGTATATGTCTCTGGTGTTCCACCTCGTAGAAGGTCGCGGTTTCGAGTTCCGCCTCTGGCAAGGCTGTTTGTGTACTATACATATGTGTGACAAACAGAATCAACTCGGTAAAATAATCCGGTGAAACAGAAAAGAGGAAAAAGACCAAAGAAAAAGAATCTCATGAATGTAAACGCGTATACAGGGTGGAAGGTACTGCTTTGGCCATACGTTAACCAGGGATTCTACATGACGAGTGTAACCAATATGTCCAATACAATTATTGTCAATAAAGTACCGTTTCGCTGAAATAATATAATTTGTGCCAAGTATTTGGAGCCATCTAGGTTCTTGATGAATGTACGAGTATATAAATTGCTTATTATTTCACTAACTGTCGCGAAAACATTGTGTAAACAATGCTAAAATGTTCTTTTACTTCAATTCGAATGAATTTAATCACAACTTAATGTTAACGTCATACTGCCAAATATCTCTTAGAAATTAAACATTGTAGGACATTATATTGATACTAAAGTCAATCGAATTAAAGTAGAAATGCATCGCGGCATTGCTCGCACAATAGTGAAATAATAAACTCGTCCAGAAGCTAGATGGCTCCAAATATTTGCCACAACTTTTTTCCGGCGAAGCGGTTTTTTGACAATAATTATATTGGACATATTTGTTACCCTCATGTATAATCCCTTCTTGACGTATGGTGGAAGCAGTACCTTTCACACGGTGGAATTTTGAGTCATTTGGATATAAATGCAATGATTTGTATAGAAGGTTTTGTAAGACTAAGAAAATAACGCGAGTTCTGTAGCGGTTGAGTAGCGGTGGATTCTTCTACTTTAGATGATATCATTTTCACAAGGAATTCAAAACTTTTTAAACTTTGCAGATATTATTTGAAAGAGAGGAGATACAAAGATTCAGTGGTGTTAAAGGTGATAATCCAAGCCATACCCACCTGTAAGTTGGAAGTAGAAATGGCAAAAGGTTAATGGACGGTGTGCTGTGTGTAACGTAAAAAGGTTTCCGAGCCTGGCCACCTGGCGCTCTTGTCGTAAACTTCAGATTGCATTTTACTGGGAGCTGGCTGCTCGGCCTGGGGCATGCCTGACAGCGCAGGTCTCGGGCGAGGTCAACCCGGGCCGTTCACCTGCACTCCCACCCAGAGGTCCCCAGTTCAACTGTTTCCTGTTGATGTTAACGAAATAAACTCGTATATTTAATTGTGCCAACATTTGCAAAAGAAATGCCGTTGGTATCGCCCCCACTCAAAGAACACAGGAAGTTACTCTCAAACATCCTGTTCTCCTATTGTTCTTTAAAGTAAACTATTTAGGTAACTTCTGTTTATATTAGCAGCATTTAAAGTTACTGCGTTAACCGCAGACATACCTCCCTCACTCCCTATCCCCCCCCCTCTCTCACCTTTGCACTCTCACTCTCCTCTCTCCATCCTGCTCTCTCCCCTTTCTATGAAATTTACACTTGGCCCAATTCCCCATACGCCCCAATTCCCCTCCATAAGCTTTTCACATAACTGACCAACATCAGTTTTCAACTTGCCCTTGTCACGTGTCTATATGCCTGAGTCGAAATAAATAAAGTGAAACAAATATGAATTAATGAGCATGTTAGACAAGGTGTGAAACGAAGAAGGGATCAGATAGATAGAGATCCCTAGCCCAGTATGGCATAATTATGTGAAATGTTCCCTCTCAAGTAGACAATAGTGGACAGTTTATCGGCAGTTTCCAAGAGTTCAACATGGCCGACATTACACAAAACAGCTGACGGAAGTATCCCAAAAAGCAGTACTGCCAAGTACATAATAAAGGAATTTCTAACCTCAAATATCACAGGGTTAAAGTAACATGCTTTCAAACGATAATGCTTGAACATCGTTACCACACAACACATGATGAACCTACTCACATTTGGCGAATCCTGTTCTACAATAACACTCTTGGATAAAATTGCTAAATATCGTAATCTATATTTAATGCACTACTGTGTAGCGAATACAAACATAACAACAGTAACTGTAACTGCAGATACTGCTCTAAAACAATTCAAGACAAAATCACGCAAACACGAGCAGTGCGTCCACTGATTGATTAATTAGTTGGTACGGCGTCTAAACAGAATCTTGTTTTAAAATCTATCGGTTGGCTCTACCCTATCCTCCGTTCCACCATGCCCACATACTTTTAACTACGCATTTACTGGGCAAACATCCCACCACTGATCTTGTATGGCTGCGAAGCCTGGGGATCGGCGGCAACCTCCACCATACGCAAAGCGCAGACGTGCAGATCAGGGTTTTAAGAACAATGTATGATACCGGGCGTAGATTCCCTTCTTACATCCTCCACAACTACTCCGGACTCCCCTACATCATGAACTTAGTGAGGGAGCGATCCCGAACCATGCACACCAAACTGAGTTCCCACAGCAACCAACTGGTACGGGCATAGGTCAATACGACCACAGAGCACCCCGTAGAAGGAAAAGTTACCACCTGCCTAAGGATGCCCTTGGGTAATGGTAATACCTCTCCCATTTTCTAATACTTATTCACCCCAACACCTATCCCTGCCCCCTTCCTGCATCCAAACTTAGGTATGCAGGAAGAAACCATGTCCACAGACACACAAGCTTGAACATACATGAACACCTTCTATACCGCACAGATAAAGTCGCATTAAGCGGCTAGGTGCTGTGCAGATAAACATATCGTACAGGAGAACCTGTACGACCTGTTCTCGAATGCTGGAATGCTCTGCAACGCATTCACAAACAAGGGCTTCTCTGGCAACATAACACGGAGTAACACCGTAACTTTACCATGGTTATATGATACGAACAGTTGGCGGCACTAATGCAACCTAACAGATGGAATATCACCAAATATAACCAGACTGCACCATAATGGGGGGAGGGGGGGTGGGGGAATGTGAATGTTTTTTTTTTTTTTTTTTTTTTTTTTTTTTTTTGGTGGTATCTCAATAAGCTATCTCTATTATAACAGAGGTTAATTTTCACTAAAATTAAGGTGGCTAGCTTTAAGCTTAAAAATTCCAAATAAGACGTTATATTTGGTTCTCGCTTATAATGAATTAAGTTAAAATTACTGTATAATTAGTTTTTCCATCTAATGTGGTAGAATATTGCATTATCCACAGTTAGTGTCATACTTCTTGGAAATCGAATTATTGCCATCCAGTGGTAAGATATCGTCACTAAATAAAGTTAGGTTTGAACAAACCCGCGTGATACAGTTGGCCAAGCTATAATAGGGTTTTGAGCGCTGAAGATTCGAGAAAGCAAATTAGAATGCTACACTTGGCCAAGCATTGACAGAGACTTTCACTGGCTACTCTGCGAGAAACAATACGAACTGCAAAAGGTTATTAATCTGCAGTCTGTCTTACAGTCACCTAAAGTACGTTAGCCTATTCAGAAAATCGTCTCATGTAGTTGTTGATTTAATCACACATGGTAGGGATGGACTTTATTGTTTGTCCCTTATGGGCTGCTATACCATTCATCCAAATGCAATGGAAATTGCTGCTTTATTATCCATTTGACTATACAACGTATTACACTCGCATGGTTCTATCTACTCGCTTTTGTTTTATGTAACACATTCACATGTCCATCTCCACTTGCCCTTCAAAAACAATTCACACAATTCTCTTTGACTGAAATATAAATGTAACGTGTTACGTTCACACGGTTTTCTCTTGTCACTTTTCTTTTATGAAACATAAAACTTCTTTTTCTACCCCCACTTCTACATACAATTCTATTATGTTTGAAACAGAAATGCAAACTATTACGTTTACGCGGTTTTATCTGCTCAATTTTCTTTTAAGAAACACGTTCACATGTGTTTCTCTGCTCCCTCTTGTACAAGCAATTCAAAAATTTTTCTATATTAATCAAATAGAAATGCAACCCATTGCACTCTCAAGGTTTCTCTATTCGTTTTTTTTTTTTTTTTCCCTGTGGTATTTGTGGTTGTTCAACCGTGTTCTTGCATATTGCCTTCTCGGTGTTAGTGTATTCTTTATTCCTTATGCTTCCTAAAAGTTTTAATCAAACACGTATTTAAGTGTATTAAATAGTAAGTATTTTTTAAATGTATCCAAAGATTCACAAGGCTATTGGACAAGTGAAACCTAAGGCCGAAGGTTTTAGGGATAAATGGTGAAACCAGGTCAACACTGGCTACTGATCGAGTTCTTCTATCGGGAAACCTCTCCGCGTACAGAAGAATAGCCTGTCCCATAACTCTCCTAGATTCCCTGTAAATAAGAACCATCTCCACATTCTCTGGTTGATAAAGGTGGTCCATTTCAACCCACAATCAATTGAATTCGCTTAAATATTAAAGAACTCGAACGGAACTAGTGGTTGTTACTCGGTGACCACTAGTAGTTATGTATTACCAATGGATTCACATGGACTCGAAGGTGGCTGCAAGTACGGAGCTATTTTTTGGACTTGAACGGCCGATAGTTGCATAGCGGTTTATGGTCGAGTTCACTTTTGTATTTATAAGAACATAAAGCTGTCAGGTTAGTATTTCTCCGACCTCCATGCAGTAAACATCGGGAAAAGCACGTGATTAAGTATAGTGCCTGTTGGCATTATCAGCAGTGTCTTGTTTATTTCAAGGAAGGCAACTGAGACGTCACCATACCAGCAATTCGCTTAACATCCTCGCGTAGATTCTAGCTAGGTCATTCCTCACGTCTAAAATACCTCTATATACGAAAGACATAAGAAAACCGTCCTACCGTGTAAAGTAAAGAAAATAACGGACACAGTGCCACATTACCTGCTCGTCTACTGTTGTGCTGCATATATTGAAAGGATCCAACCACTCGTTGCGCTCTTCGTACACAGCATTCAGAATTTTCGTTATTTACGCTGGTATAAGAATAGCAGAAAAGTCCTTTGTGCAACTGTTTGGTTCTTTATGAGGAATGAGAAAACAGGATAAAAAGTATGTTTCCATTTTAAAGTTAAGTATACCTACCCTAAAATGACCATCACAATGTCCTCCAAATAAAACATGACTAACGGAATTTACCTTCCCGCATAATATCACGCAACTTTTATCCAAGGGATTTCTTTCTACAATACTTAATTTTAAAGATATTGTACAGAATGATTATCCCGTATACGTAGTTACAAATTGCTTTTGATTAAATTAAAATAGTGCTTGTCAGTTATATGTTTCTGCTAGCTTTCAATAGAGTGGTGATAGGCTTGAATAATTTTGCCTTGTAGTGGCTTTATATTTCATTTTTATTGCTTTGTACTATTTATTTCATTTAATTATATTCTAGTTTGCGTTATTTGGGTATAAATAAAGTAACTGTGTACAGATAATAATATTTTATAAATTAAAAATATTAAATGATAAAAGTTGGCAATGTACGCTGTTTTTGTTGTACTCACAAGGACCTAAAGTGTGTGTTTCTAGTAAAATCTCAATACTGAACTTTGAAAGGAGTATGTCATGCGTAGGGAGATAGAGAGAATGAGGGAATTAAATACAATGGAAACCATCGCATTGGAATGTAGCTTTTGTTGAAATTTTAGCCTCTTTTTGAAGCTCTGTTTCCCTCCTCTAGTTGCATGAGGTAGATGAAAGCCGCTTCAATGAAGAGATGGTGAAAGTTTTGCCACTGTTTCATTTAATTTAATTTCATGAATTTGTGTAACCTTCCCTCATCTCCTTAATGCTTTGGAGGGTAGTAGCCCTGTGTGCAAGTGACAGCGTGGGTAACGTCTCTTTCCAAAAAGCTTGTGACAGGACTCGCCAAACTGCGAAGTTTAATTGCCTGTTCAGTTGGTAACCCAAGCTGTTATTTCTAGCTTATTTCATAACTTATAAATTATACTAGCACGCTCTTGTAGCCAGTGCCTCTGATTACAAGTTTATATATCGCAGGTTGCATCCTTCAAGTGACTCAGTTTGGCAATGTTTAATCCAGAGTTTTCCTTTCTCCACAAGCACTAACTTTCAGAATCATTTCATCAAAGCATTCATTCCTACTCTTCGGAGTGGCAGTATAAGCATGTGAAGCATACGAAAAGGATCAATGAATGTTTATGGACAATTGGACAGCTAGTACTAAAGTGGAACCTTTATCACGTTTTAATCACTATTTTTGTTTCTTTTTCCACCTTATTTGTGAACTAAATGTACTCAATGGTACTAAAACATATAAGTACAATAGATTTCACCTGAAATACATGTTTTAAGACCCCTCAGTAAAAAAGAATATTTATAAAAGCGTTCCTGTGCGTGCGTGCGTGCGTGCGCGCGCGCGTGTGTGTGTGAGAGAGTGAAAACAACATAACGCAAAAACGATAAGTTGGTTAAACACCAAACTTGGCATTCAAGTTCACCATCTTCCAAGGGTTCGGTAAGAAGATTTTAAAAATATCTCCCTTATCCCAGACTGCCCTTTATATGGAATATTTTGTCGAAAACTTATTTTCTCAAAAGTCGCTCTAACGATTTGGATTTAAATATCATATGTTTCAAAATATGTTCATGCCAAACAAAATATCTTGAACTTCTGGGAATGCCCTCAGAAGTTCTCATTCTGCGCGACTATTGCATAAACCACAAGAGATAGACAAGATGTTACTGCATACCATCTTGAAATACACTTTCTGTGAAATACATTTTTATGGTGTGAACAATTTCTGAACTATTCCTGGTTATTTTTTTTTAATATATCAGTGCTTATGTTTTTCCCAACTAGTATTATACGTGTTTTTAAGTCCCGAACAAGCAAAGGGAATAAACTGTCAAAGCCGTCACATTGCGACCGGGTGTTATAGATTTTACTGCCGCTTAAGCCTCCTCTTCTCGTTGTATTCACAAGGAAACGTGTAGTAAAACACTTTCTATAAGGTCTGCCTTGATTAATATGAAGAAGAGAGAGAGAGCCAAGAGAGCCAAGAGCCAAATCAGGTCGCTCGGGTTTACCCGAGCGGGATATATGCCCACGGTACCTATCCATTTAGTATGGATTTACCCGTGAGGTATGAAAGATGTAGTCATTTTACAAGCTATTTTTGTCAGTGTCAGCCAATGGTGATGATTGGTTACTCTCTCTTGCTATAGACTAGGGATATGAGTGCCAGTTAGAATGTCTACCCATCCTGGGGCACCCATGCCCCTCTGCTCACTTAGCAAAGGTCAGCTTGTCTAACCAGCAAGTCAAGCAGTGTCAATTTAGCGAGAAACCGAATGCATTGGAATGTTTGGTGAAATGAGGAAGCAGTGAAGCTAATCAGCCCAAGACATCCTTGGGTAAACGATAGCTTTTGCGCCTCCTGGGAAGATGGGGATCATATTGTCCCAGGGTATTCACCAGCTGGTTAGGGTGTGGTGTAAGTTTCGCATACATAGAGCGGGCTCTATCTCGCACAACATCCACAATATATGGAATGCCGGAATGAGTGTGGAGAATATGGGAAGAAAATCTACGGTCAGTATCGTAGATCATCCTAAGGGCCCTGTTCTGCGCGACTTGCAGTCTGCGGATGGTGGTTTGAGCCACGAATCCCCATGCCTCGCATCCATACAGGATCAGGGGAGGGATGATCGCACGATAAATGCGTAGTTTAAGTCGTATAGGCATAGTTGACCTAAAGATGGGATAGAGCTTTCCCAGAGCTCCGTGACCTTGGGCAGCTTTAGCTGTGACATGTTTGGTGAAGGTAAGTCCTCGGTCTAGTTGTACACCAAGGTACTTGGCTGTGTTGACCCAAGGGATTCTCCTCTGACCAAGTGTCAGGTCCCTTTCTGGTCTCCAGGAATGAATTTTGCCTAACACAAAAGCAGAGCTTTTCTGTGGACTGATTCCCATTCTCCATTTTTCACTCCAACTCTCAATGGCATCTAGGTGTCTTTGCAATGGGGGAAGGCAGTAACGTAGATTTTTGTTACGGGCCAGTATGAGGACGTCATCGGCATATTGGCACGTAACAGTGCTGGGTTCAACGGGGAAGTCAGACATGTATGCGGCAAAGAGCAGTGGCGATAGAACACTACCTTCCGGTACTCCGGCCGCTATTGGTCTGATAGTTGATAACCTGCCCTCCACTCGCACCCTAAAAGTGCGGTCACGAAGGAAACTGGCTATGAGGGTCAGGTAGGGGGAGGGGAGATTTGCATCTCTAAGTTTGTACAGTAGGCCCTGGTGCCATGTTGTTGCAAAGGCCTTATCCACATCCAGAAGTACTGCGACAGTTTTGAAGTTTTCCTGGAAACCCAGGGCAGCCTTCTCAACAAGACGCAGGAGCTGTAAGGTAGTGGAATGGCCTTGACGGAATCCAAACTGATGATCCGGAATGAGCCTCCTTTCCTCAAATAGAGGAGTTAGACGGGACAGTAGAAGTTTTTCAAAAATGTTTGAAATTATTGGGAGTAGACTTATAGAACGGTAACTTGATGGAAACTTGGGATCCTTGCCTGGTTTCAATATGCAAATCATCCTCGCTTCCTTCCAAGCAGTAGGGAAGTGTCGGAGATACAGGCAAGCATTGTAAATTCTCGTCAAGTGGATAATGGCTTTGCGAGGCAGGTGTTGAAACATATGTGTCGTAACACCATCATATCCAGGGGATTTGTTGGGTTTGAGACACCTAATTTGCGAGGAAACTTGCCTTGGTGTGACAATTGGTATGCGAGTCGCCTCGTGAGGTGGTGGAGGATCCTCATAGAGGTAATCCACCGTTGCCTCAACTAGTTCTGAGAAGTCCTCGTCTTCTATGTCCTCTCGGGGCTCAAATTGGGACTCTAAATAGTCCGCGAAGTCAGTGGCTTTCTCTTGCGGTTCGAAAGATAATCTCCCGCGAGTGCCATGTATAGGATGCTGATATAGCGTTTTGTCCCTTCTCAGGGATTTAATTATCCGCCAGGGCTTCTTTTCAGAGAGGTTTACGTTCCTCATGGTGTTTTCCCAGGCCTCTTTGCGATGTGCACGTAAGAGGCGTCTAGCCAGGGTCTTAAATCGCAGATAAATTGCCTGCAATCTGGGATGGCGGAAACGCTGCCAAAGCTTCCGAACTGTTGACTTAGCTCTCAGCAACAGTCGGAGTTCGTTTGGGATGGTTGTGGGGTTAGGAGTATTACAAGGAATGCGGTAAGTATGCCCTCGTATCACATTTGATATTTGTCGGGAGAATGCATTTGCCGCTAATTCTAACGACTCGATAGAATTTATATGCGGTCTGGGATCCACTGATTGGTTCAGTTCAAGGACGGCTGCATCCCAGTCTACCTCATACGACCAATCAGGAGTTACCAATGCTGACATATTAACATTGGTGTCGATTAACACAGGATCGTGGTCAGAATCCAGTTCATTGACTGTCGTCAGGTCTATATGGAATCTAAAGTTTTTAGTGACCATAATATCCAGCACGTCCGGTCTCCCTCGGGCAGGATGAAAAGTGGGCTCTCTCGGTCCATGAGCTATGAGGCTTGGGTTACCGCTTATAAGGCGGAATAGTCCTCGCCCCTTCGCATTGGTGGCACGACTATGCCAGTTGGCATGTTTTGCATTTAGGTCACCTGCAATGCAGACCACAGGGTGGAGGTTTAATAAAGCCGTGTAATCTGCTTCATAGAAGCGGTGATCAGGGGGGTCATATGCCACTATCAGCAATGTATCTAGACCACCTAAAGATAGCCTAATAGCACAGGCTTCTACATGCTGAAGTGGTGGAAGAGGGAAAGGCTTATGGGTAATATGGTTCTTAACAAAGATGGCTGTACCTCCCCCTTGTCGGCCAACCCTATCAGACCGATGGGTGACGTAATTAGGGAGGGAGAAGTTGGTGGCAGCATCCAAATGAGTTTCACTGACCATCAGAATGTCAATTCCGAAATACTGTACAAAATTAGAAATATTAGGGTAATGACTCCGTAGTCCGTTTGCGTTCCAAATCGCAGCTCTAAATGGTCTCCGGACATGTCTTCCAGCCATTATTGAGCGGAGTTGGGGTAGAGCTGTTCCAGTGTCTGAAGCAAGATGGAATGCTTCTGCATGGGGGTCAGGTTGGGGTTGTTCAACTGCATCTTACAGTTTCTCAGAGCAGGTAACGCCTTGTTTATTAAATCCCCAAACCATGAGGATAAAGAGCTAAATTCCTCCAGGTCACTTTGCGAAATAGTCGCTAGTGTGGAGGAGGATGTTGCCGTGTTAGGCATTGGTGGGATAGGGGTAGGGGGAATATCCCTAACCTTGGATATAGGCTCTGCCTCTACAGGTGCGTCTGTAGTTATTACAGGAGCTTGTGGCTCCGAAGTTACATTGGGGGCAGAAGATTTGCTCTGCCTAGGTTTTCTGTTCCTCCTCTTCCTGCGTGGTTTTGGTGCAGGGGGTTTAGGCACTATTGCCTTTTCTATAGGACCTGGAGGTGGTGGCACAGAATTTGATGGGGAATCGCTCTTTGGTGTAGCAGCCTCTTGTTCCACTCGACGCAGAGTGGACTCTGCCTTATTTAAGGCATTGGAAAAGGACACACCTGGGCGAACCACTTGGTCATCGGGGCGGTTCTTTCGGCGGCTCTCTATAATCTTTTTCCTTGTGGAGCATCCTTTGTACACACTTACGTGTGTACCATCACAATTAGCGCACTTGCACTCTTCCCTAGGTTTAGGGCAGTTCTCTAGCAAGTGGTTCCCTGCACACCGCAGACATGTAAGCTTTCGCTCACACATCATGCTGGAGTGATTGTACCCCATGCATCGGTAACATTGCACAGGTCCCTCTCTGCCATAATACCTTTCCACTTTGACTACAGTGAAAATTAGTTTCCTTACTGTGTCAATTGGTTGTACTTCTTGGTTAAGTACTTTGTCAAGTACTACCAAGAATAGTGGCATACGAATCCAGGGCGTATCAGCCATTCACACTTAACAGGCATTAAATAGTAGGCTTCGTACTATATGTTGCAAGAAAAACAAAAAAGTCGTACTTTGGCGCTTGCGCCTCTGCTATTCTAAGCACCTAAATTGTGTTTATGGTATCTGTATTATTTAGGCCACAACTTAGATGTAAGTAAAGGAAATTAAACAAAAAGAGAGTGATAAAAGTGAGCTGATTGAGTAAGGTTTTCTCAATATGCATAATCGCGTATGCAAATACAACATTAAACTCCTTTAAATACCCATTTTGGTTGTAGACTAGCTCGCTATGAAGTATGAACATTCCTGTTACCGTTTTATAATGAGTATAGGTAGGCATCTGGCAACACGGTGATGTTTTAAGAGCTGTCCAAGGGTTGCAACATCAGTTGAGTGCTCTCTCCGTTCAGTAACTCACCCCTTGTAATCGTGTTTGACCTACTGTCAGTACAAACTGTTCGTAAACACCGCGTGCAGTTGGAAAGTCGTGTTTATTTGTCTCCACGTCATTACAACAGCATCAACCCCTGTGTAAATTTAGTGATGCTCATTCTAACGTTACTAGTGCATCAGTCCTGTAATTTAACTTCGATTGACTCAGAAGTTCACAATCCAGTGTGATACAATCACACGATTTTCCCTATCAATTGAAGGACTTGGTAATTAGGTGGCTCCAGTTTACCTCATTTTGAGATATTCGTAGAAAACTAAACAACAATTTTAGTTTTGCTACCATTAGCCATACATTTAAAATATTGGTAGAAGTGGAAAGAACAAGCTATCGTGCATTGAAATTAAAAATATATTGTACTAAACTTAAATGTATGAGAGTTTTGAAGGCGTTGGTATTTTTTTCCACCACTAAAGGGAAAATGCCGTGTTTAATGTTAGAAACTCTGGTGCTTAACCAAACAAAGTATTATATGTCTAAACTACATTGTTCAATTTTAGAAAGAATAGGTAAGGTATAAAAAGTCAACTAATTATAACAAAGTTATAAAGTCGTTAAATCTTAAAATACATAAGTTGTATCATCCCAATCGGACAAACTACCGGCAAGTCGTCAGATACTATTGTTATATCACACGTAGGATGGGGAACGTATTGAGCTGCCAACTTTATTATGTCAAGAAACTCGACTGCCTTCATTGGAAGTACATACACCCCTAAGAAGGCATTCCTTAGGACAGGCATTGACAGATACACTACTTCAGCGAACGGTGACGTCACAGAAGTGGATAGCAATGGAGTTTCAAGTTTGACACAGCAACACATGTACAAGCATGGCTAATGCTGAACAATTTGAAAGATTCTAAAAGAGTCTTCCGGGCTGATTTGCCGTGGTCTGATGGAGTAACTTAGTCCAGACGTTTCGTCCACTACTGCGGTGGACATCATCGGTGGCGTGGTCGAAGTCTTCTTGGTGAAGGTACTTCGACCACGCCACCGATGATGTCCACCGCAGTAGTGGACGAAACGTCTGGACTAAGTTACTCCAGCAGACCACGGCAAATCAGCCCGGAAGACTCTTTTAGAATTTCAAACACCGGCCGTGAAAGCCTACGGGTACTCAATTTGAAAGATGTTCTCCAGCACTTGCAACGGCTAGAAACACAATTTCATATATTTGCTACACCATTCGCAGAAAATGTTGATTTGGCTCCTGTAGACTTACAGTTATAAATTATTGACTCACAATGTGACAGAACTGAAATGCAAGTATAATAATGTAAATGTAATACGTTGCATCAATCGTATAGAAAACAGTATGAATTGCATGTTGAAGAGCGAGCAGTGAAGAACATGTGAATGTGTTACACAAAAGAAGAGTAAAGAAAAGGGTGTGAAAATAATACGTTTTATTTGTATTTACAACATAGAAAATTGTATGAATTGTATGTTGAAGGACAAGTAGAGAAGGACATGGGAATGCATTACGTAAAGGAAAAGCGAGTAGGGAAAACCATATGAGTATAATACGTTGCATAGTGAAATGGATTCTCTATGAAACAAATATTTAATTTGCCAATTTTGATCGCATTTGAATGAATAGTATAGGAGCCCATATATAGATTTATGTTTAAAAAAACTAATGATGTAGGCCAGGGGAAGACAACTTCGGGCCGTGTGACGTATTTAAACGAAGAGCCAGCTTGTACGTTCGTGTGACGTCAGGCGAGAGCAGTGTATTGCTAGGCTGCCTAGATTAGCGGCGGATGTGTTCACTTCCCCGTGTTTCACACTAGTTTGAGACCAGGCTTCAAGATGTAGAAATATTGTCAACTACGTTTCAGATCTTTGCGACTCCGTATTCATTGGATGTTAACCATGTTTCTAGCAGGTAGCAAATTGAATTGATAAATTTACAGTGCGAACATTTGCTAAAGTACAAATATAAACACAAGGAAGACTTGGCTGATTTTTATAAGAATGTTCCTCAAAACAGATTTCTGAGGTTATATGCCCTTGTTGCACGGATATTATGTATGTTTGGTTCTACGTATGTGTTATGAACCTTTCTAAGTCAAAATCCCGAAGCATACTGTGAGATCACAATCTGACATGCAGTTTTCGGTTACAAATGTGCCGTACATTACGCCCTAACATTAACAAACTAGTTAAAGAAAAGCGAAACGGCAAATGTCGGAAAATGTCCACCTAATTGTTCTGTATAGCTTTCGTCTACCTCAGGCAAAATAGTTATAATTTCTGTTCTATTTGCGTTATAACATGACTGTTCACATAAACTAGAATTGACTCGTATATATGTAATTATGTGTAATCTGACTATTCCGTAATTGAAACAGTCAGCATTAAAATTCCGATGTCCGGCACGCGATTTCCTCTTCCCCGCTGTGACGTCACACGTTCAACTGACCTTCGATGGGAGCATATGAGCTGAGTGAACTGACGTCACAGCAGAGATACCTGTCTTACCCTGATGTAGGCCAATGCAGAGACTTGAGGCTGGTATGTTTGCCTCTAGCTGCTCGGCAACGAGCAGAACAATTTAGGTCTCTCGACCACAAGGCAAAAGTGCACACGCACTCAGCACAGAATTCATGACGAACCTGGTCTTCATTAAAGCTGTAAGTCTAGCTGTCACCAGTTGATTTCATTAGTTCAAGTGGTTCATTCGGAACTCATTCCTGCTGCGCCTGATTGTAGTGTGTTGCCTAGGTAGTGTGATTTTGTAGCTGTTATGTTTGTTATGTCGTCCATTGCAGTTCAAGTTGTGAGGAGTGCCAACTAGAGGGAAATAAATAAACCACTTCTCAAGCACACAGAGTATAAATTATGAATTGCGCATTCGGGAAATCCAAGCTTCAAATCTTACCAGAACTGTTATCTTTTTGAGCTTTCCTCAGTGTTCATAATTGGCAAAGCGGGGAGGAAACCGAAACTTACGCCTGGAATGTTTCCTTCACACAAAATAGCATTTCATTGCATGTCACCAGTGCCACATACACAATCACCTTATTTTTAAGAATGCTTCCTTTAGAGTTCACCGGACCAGAATACATATTTTTGTGAAATCCACACATACATCAGGGTGAAATATGAGGCTAAATAAGGCCTCTGAGCCCGGACTAATTTTAATTTGTGTAGTGTTTGAGGAGAATAAATTTAATGTGTGTCCAAAGTAACGTTTAAATCTTGAATTTGTGTTGGAATATCTGTATACGTGTGCGTACTGTCTTCTGGTCAAGTTGAGGTTAGCAGCTAAGCAAGTGCCCGGTTTTCGAAGGAATTCTCAGGTCTCAGTGGGTAGTAGCAGCCACCCCTCGCATTTCCGGCCGCTACGTAAGGAATGTGTTCTGAAGACCCGGCGCACCGCGCGATAGATAAACCAATCGGGAAGAAGAAATACTGTAACTTCCAAGTGGGGAACACAAAATGCCAGAGCCAAAGAAAATTGTTCGCGAATAATTAAATTTTAAGTAGTCCCGGGCAAAAACTGCGCGATAAGGTAAAAATAATCACAAGAACCGCACGAAAAGTCGGATCTAATAATGCTTGGCCAGAATGCCAATGTGGAGTGCTACAGTAAAGAATAAGTGCAACGAAAAGTATAATAGAAGTGCTTCCATCATTTAATATTTTCCACTTCCCACGTTCGGAGATCAACGACCGCTTAGTGGAAGAAGTTGTAGTTGGAATCCAGGTTCCAGTTGATCCTCATCAAGAACAGCCAAGACAGCCATGACAAGAACGAGCCGTGGAAGGAAACTGCTGATGAAGAAGCGGTGTTCAGAGGACCTTAAAACAGGCACGGTGTCTATTTATATCATCCCGGGTCAGTGAGGGAAGTACTGTCGCAAATAAATGCTTCCTCCACGAATACTTCCAAGCATATTGATGCGCTTAAAACATGGCCCGCAATGGAATGCAGCTTTGGTAATGATCAGGGAGCGGAGTTTTAGTAAGAAATCCATCAACTTAACCGTGCACCTACAAAGGGAAGTAGAAGCGCCGGCGACCTTGCAGTGCTCTTGTAAACAAGTAGACTGGAAGACAGGACAGAGTACACCCTGCTTCAAAGGTAGGAATACCAGGGTTAAGGGGCGTTACTAGGCAGCAAATAATGAATGACATCACCCTGAGCGGTTATTGTAATGTGCAATAATGTATTCCCTAAATTTATGGAAAGTAAGTCGCGTTGTATTTTGAAAAACTACGTTCCCGACGTAACAGGAGCGCACAAAAACATGACTCTGTGTCTCTGAAACTTGTTCTATTGTCTTAATAACCTCGAGCATTTTTGATGCACATGACTTAATTGTTATTGCGGTTACTATATTACTGAAATTGTTCTTAATGTATGAAAGACCTTCAAATAAGGCTGGTGTAATTATTTGCTTCACTGCGCGTATTGCGACATTTTTCTGCACCTCAGACTTTTATTATGTTTACAATTGTGTGGTTATATTGAGTATAATATACTGCAGCCAGTAGCCATGTCCCCCACCGAGTTACATTTGGTTGTGGAGGCAAGGGAATTCCAGGTGCTATCTGTTTAAGTATCTTGATTTTGGAGGGTGTTTTGCGAAATATCTTTTTCGTGTTGGCTATAAAAGCATTTACATCCGGAAAAGAGGATATAATTTGTTCCGCAACTCGGTGGAGACTATGTGTTGGACATGTTTTAGTTTTGGAAATCCTTACTGTATTGCTATGGCAGCTTTCTTCATATAGGAAGTCCCGTCCGTAACAAGTAGTAAACCATTTTGTGTTATTGGACTGACACAATAGAGGGAAGAAAAAAAAAAGAGAACATTCACGACAGTCGCAAGAAACATGCTGTTGTGTAGGGGTGGGCGTGTGTTTCCTCAAACCTCACGCTAGCTGCCGGCTCTATACTCCGTGCTGCTAATATAATTCCTATGTTTATCTACTAAAACTCCGCTCCCTGGTAATGATAAATTTAACCCCCTCGCTCATCCTGCGTGAGCAAAATTGTCACATTACACGCTACATGTACCCACTAGCAGAGTACCGTGAGGCAGTCATCTTCACTCCTTGGGTTAGGCACCTTTTCTGTTCCGTTTTTCACAGTAAGTATCTCTCCATCTCTTCTGCGGTCTGCCCACGTCTCTTCTCCTTGCTGGTTTATAATTTACAGCTATTACGTAAAATTTGGAAAATCCATATTTATATATCCAGAAAATGTATTGAAAAATTGAGCAAAAATATGCGAAACAGTACAATTACCAGTTTTTATACGATAATTTTTGTGTTATTGTGTATCATCTTATAGAAATAATTGCGAAGCTAGCCATTTTATAAGAAAGTCATTCAAATAGTATTCAACTAGCTGCACAAATTTTAAATAACATTAGGTAACTCATATCTCCATATTGGACAGTCAGAACATACTTTCGGCCATCGATCAATACGTTTCTTATGAAATATATATTTACATCTAGTTTTTACAAAATGATTATTCTGTTTAAGTAAACATATAGGACAATTCACTTCTACCTCTCTAGGTAATATGTGATAGGGGATAAAAATTCTGATATAAAATCTTTTGATAATTTTTGGTACTTAAATTTATGTATGTATATTCTGAAACCCTCCAATAAAATCTGATAATTTTTGTTTATTGAAATCCAATACCATTGAACTTTATCCTGGAATTCGCGTATAAAATATGGTGATAATTTTTTATTTATTACAATGGTTTCCCAATGAACACTATCCTGGAGTTCGCATATAAAATCCTCTGATAATTTTTGGTTTATTGAAATCTAAGACCAATCAACTTTATAGTAAAACTCTCGTATAAAATCTTCTGATAAATTCTGCTCAATTGAAATCAATCCCATTCAACTTTATGCTCAAACTCTCTAATAAAATCTTCTGATAGTTTTTGGTTCATTGAAATCCAAGACCCATCAACTTTATCGTAAAACTCTCGTGTAAAGTCTTCTGATAAATTCTGCTCAATTGAAATCAAATCCCATTCAACATTATCCTGAAACTCTCTGATGAAATTTTCTGATAATTTTTATATTTAGAAATATGTTTCCAATCAACCTGAATTCTCATATAAAATATTCTGACAATTCGCTATCTATTTTTTAAATATATTTCCATTTTGTTTTACGTTTCCTTAATTCTTCACCATCGTAAGGTCGAAGCTCTGGATATATACTATTTAATCAACTCTCTTACATTTGTAATTTTAGATATGATTTGTTGTTCCATTTATATTATTTAAGTATACTCTATCGTGTTTAGTCTGATTTTTGTTTATTTTGTTTATTTCAACAGATAGATTATATTTACGTGGCATTGCAACGCATGTCGGGTACAGCTAGTTCAAAATAAAATAATTTGGAAAAAATAGGGGAGGTATAACCCTAGCCTTGTCCCTAAGTTATGAAATTAGAGGTTACAAAAGATGCTCCGGGATCAGGAACAAACATATCGAAATCGGCAGGAACTGAACCAGCGAGGTAGGTCGATATAGCGTGCCTGCTATATTTAGACCTTCGACTGCATATAAAGCAAGCAGTAAGAAGGAAAGAAAGTGGGCCAAAAGATGTCAGAATTCCGCTATTAGTTCTAGAAGCACGTCTGCACACATTTCTCCTTCCTTGTAAAATTTAAATGGGGAAAAGGAAGACTGTTCCCTCTTCGAAATGGACTGATGTAATAGCCAATTGTTTTATGACGAGGTAGGGGGAGGACACGGCGGCAGGGACGGTGAAAGGGGAAGGAGGTCAAGGACAACTACATGTTGCACTTAACAGCTGAGCTCAACAAGTTCTGCGAGAAGGATAAAATGACCGAAGTAAAAGAAGCGTGTTTCTTACAATTCAGGAGTAAAGGGAGTTTACAATGGACACATAAAAATTGTATATTCGGATACGCCATATAGGAACTCGCTGGCTACCTTGACGTGGAACATAAAGTGCGCTGACTGCAAAATATGTCTTTTGCGGCTAAGTATCTAGTTTTATTTTTGTTACCGAGGAAAGCTTGAAGCAATTTACAGAGACTCCAAAAGAAATTTGTCTTCGTTTTAAGAAACGCTACCAAATAAACTAGCGCAGAGGAAATTGTTATTTTTAAAGATCAATAGGATTTATCCAATTTATGCAACTGAAATATTGTAGAAAATAAATCATGAAATAAAACGGCATCCAAAGTTGACATAAATGTGTCTTTCTATATGCATATTAATTTCTTACTCCCTGCATTACATTTGTTATGATAAACAAGACAGCCAGTTGATGTATTCTGTTCCTTGGAGAATATTTGAGGTATTCCACATTTAATAATGTACACAGGTTTTTACTTCTTTGTTGTTCAGAGAAAAGAATATAAAAAAATTGTTCCATCTTTTCTCCACAAGTCATGGCACTTTAGAATACCGATGTTATGTCATCTCTATTATTGGTTATATTATAAATATTATGTTATATAAATTATATATTAATCGAATTATGAAGATACTGAATGCAGCAAAATGTTTCTAGTGATAAGATTGTATAAACAACAATACAGTGTACAGTGTAACCTTGTTCATCTGGACTAACTGGGACCAAAGGCACTCCGGGTTATATGGTAATAAGCAAAGCAAAACTCTTAAATCCTTAAATAAAAACATGCCGTTTAAGACAACAAAAGCTACGTGCTGTAACAAAATGATGTACAGTATATAGTATGTGTTGTTTACGAAACTCTTAGTCACATCATTTCTTAAGAAAGAATTAATCCACAATCTTCCATTTTAAACACATGTGGCGTTTGAACGAAGTACGGCCACGCAAATACTTTATCATTAATAGTTCTGCTGGAGTGGTGTTGGACTGGGCTCTAAGTGAATTCAGCAGCTATTTTCTTCAATGTTTCTCCTTTACCAATTCTACCAATAGTATCCAGCTTTTTATCAATTGAAACCACGACCTTCTATCTCTTTGATGTAATTTTAAATGTATGCACTGAATTACACTCCTAAACAATTTATAATACATAAAAAAATCCGGTTAAAGCACACACGATATACTTACTGACACGTGTCGTTTGAAAATAGTAGGAGAAATGAGGGAGTTTAGTGACGGGTAGGGATCAAGGTCAACGCTTTTTTCCAGTGCTGTTTATAGCTGGTGAGACATACCTAGACAGAACCGTGTGGGACATTCATTTTCGTCTTTCATTTTGCAGCACAGTGCAGTACGTGTTACCAGAATTTATTGCACAATTTATGCAGGAACCGTACATTGAATCAAACTAAAAAGCTAATTTTGGCGTACATACTTATAGTTACGTTCTTGCTATCGTAGTTAAATTTATTATCAAATGTGAACATTAAATTTAAAACAAAATATCTATCGCAAACTTGATCATACGGAAAGTACAGCCCTGTGCACGGAAACATGCTGATATAAGGAATAGCTGTATAAGTTGGTAGGTTAATGGCACCATCCCCTTGTCCCTTTTTAGTATCTCAGTGTATAATTTAATGGCTATCCTGGCTGTAACATATTACGAAAGTAATGTTTATATATTTATGAATGGTATAGGTAAATAATTCAATCTGTCAGATGTAATTCAATGTTTTGTTTTACGTATGTCAAAGTGCAATTTCACTACCCTGTAATACCGCATGTAATTGCAAATTAACTGCTCTACCACGGACACACGTGTGCGCTAAACCTGAAGAGGTGAGTACCCAAATGCCTCGCCCTGCTGATAACACACACATGGCGAAACAGTTTTCGAGCCTGGCCTACTTTGGACTTGATGGAGGTGCAAATGCGTACATGGGGAAGCGGAAGCCCATTAGTAAACAAAACATTTGTCTGCTCAGTCCTACTCTGTTGCCAGTTTGTACATATAATGGATTCAATAATATTTAATGATCTCCTTTGCCTTCCAGGATAGGTAAATTTGTAATTGGAATTTTGTTATTCGTCATATTAGAATCTACCATCATGCGAAATTTGTTCACCCATAGCTCTAACATTCTGTATATTAATACAGACGCTCACTTTGAATAAGGATCTAGCTTGAATCGCATAGCAATCTATTCCATAACAGGACTCAACCATACATAAACAGTTAAGACACACATGTTTCAAAGTTCTTGAAACAGAGTATATCACCATATTGATAGAGGTATGGGTGGTGAAGGAGCGAGTTCGAGTATACGTTAATTTGTTTATATAAGCATTTTCTAGATTATTTCCTCAACAACAAAAGACATATCGTGTTACTCTCGGCTCAATGCATCCTTGGGTCAACATCTATGAAAGCTGAGCTGGGTGTGGGTGAGTGTGTGCGTGCGCGCAGTCGTAGTCATGAGAGAATCAGCGCGTCATGGAGGAAGATGGCGGCGCCGTGGCCGAGCGGTTAGCGCGCTCGCCTACCACCTAGGCGGCCCGGGTTCGATCCCAGGGACCCGCATGTGGTATTCGTGGTGGACGAAGTGGCGTCAGGGCGGGTTTTCTCCGGGTACTCCGGTTTCCCCCGCCATCTCATTCCACCGGTGCTCCATCCTCATGTATCATCAGTGTCACCGCCTGCGGTGCCGTAGTAGTAAAAGCGGGCGTTAAACACTACACAACCAACATGGAGGAAGATAGCAAGTTAATGAGTGTTGAGCGATCGTGTGGTCAAGAGCTAGTTTTGTGCGACCAAAGAGAGAACTGAAAGACAGAAAGTAGTTAAGGTTCGACAATAAAATTACAAAGGACTGAAGACTATGTTAACGTCAACAAAAGAGAATTGTGTTGAAGTTAATTCAGTTAGAAGAAAAAGTGACAAAAAGAAGTGACTGATTCTGCCATTCAGGATTCTGCCAGTGAGATTTATCAAATTGTCAAATTGGCATTTTGCTACTATATGATATTACAGTTTAAAGGTTCTGGTGTTTTTCCAGACATTGATTTTTTTCATTTTCTGTGTGTGATACAAAATTAGTTTGTATGTAGTTAAAAGTAAGACTATACTTGATACTGGCGCCCACATATGCTTTAAACTGACAGACAGATACATTAATTAAATAGTAAATTGACCACCTGGGCAATTTTGAAACATGAATATAATACTAAAATTCATAGTCCTAAAAATGCGTGAACATGTAATGTAATATGCTATGCTATTCCTGCGTGTTCAAAATTACTTATTCTAAAGTCACTTTGCCTGCTACATTGGTTCAAAGTGGAGACACATACTTTCTGGAGTCACTGGGAAGTTCTGTTCTAGGAACTTCCTTATTCTTTTGTCATTTGTTAGGAATATAATGTGTAGTGAGAACGAAGAGGATTACACCAATTATTCAACCAGAAAGGGATATATAACCCCTAGCACAACAGCCCTTCGCGGGCTACGACTTACTGCTCGGCCGCTGCGTCCCCCACCTCTGCCCACTACAGGCGGCATGAGTGGGGTGCAGTGGGCAGCGCCTCAATAGCTCCCGGCCAGTTATGCGGCCTTCGCGACCTGGAGTCGCTACTTCTTTATTCAAGTAACTCCTCCATTGGCCCCCTGGGACCTAACGAGACTGAGGGTACCCCGTGCCAGACCTCCCAGCGGGGGAAATCCCCATGCTGGTACCGGGGATCGAACCCGGGTTCTCCGTGCCAGAGGCAAGCGCGCTACCAACTGCGCTACGGAAGCGGTCCCCAAAAGGGATAAATGTGTGTTATTTTGTACCCCAATATCTCAAACCAATGACATTTTAATTAAAATCATGAGCTTTTGACAAATTACTAATTTAAGGGTCGTATGGAATGGAAGAATTAACTGTTATTTTTGGATTACTGCCGTGGTTCTTTGTTCAGAGATGAATGCTCAATTAAGTCGCGAATCTCATTAAAGGAGTGAAGATTTGAATAAGGAATCGTGAAGGAAATACATGCTTTGAAGGGAAAGCAATGGGACTTCCTACACAGTCACATGACGTCACGCAGTCCCATCTGTGTGACAGCAAAGCAAACTCATCTCCTCTTGCTGTTTTCTCTCGTATTTCAAATTCGATTTCTTTCACATCAGTGGACGAAGAAATAACTCCCCAGCTCGAATGTCACAGCGAGTTTGTTACTTATTAGCGAAGCTTTCTCCTTTCTCCTTATTTTCGAAATAATTTCTGTTCTACCTCTTATGTAGGGACTCCTACGTTCCCTAACTCTCCTAAATAATCAGTTGTATTTCCTTAGAATATTTCAAAGCCATGGTGTAATCACAATTTCCCAGTATTAAGGAGTTGTTCGTTGAGAAATCCAATGTCCAACACGTTCTACCGGTTCTAAACATTTTTCGAGCCACGTGTTCGCAGCCACAATGGAAGACAATGTAACTTATCGGTAGGTTATGCCAGGTGTTTCAAAGGTCGACTTGCCAGCTCATAGCTGTCTACAAGATTGAGGGGTGTAATGCGTTTGTAAGTCCAAAGAAAATATCATTCCAACATTTCTCTTAGACTTGGTGGTAAGACAGTAATCTCAGTGTAGAGAAAACATTAACATTATAAATCCAGAACGAACTCGCAGCGAGGATGGAAACCAAATATTCGGCATTAGAGGCTTCATATCACTCTATAATGAAATTAAATTTAAAACGTTTACATAATTTCAATATGCTAAGTTTATTATTTAAGCTATTCATGAAGACACGCATGCGTGCTGTAAAATATCCAAATTGCTTTTATTCACCGAACATGAAATTTTGTATTTCACGTGAAATTTTCACATCGAAGTTTAAAACGTTGAATGGCTGTTCATCGGAATTTCCAGGAAACAGAACTTCCAAAGAAAATGAAAATTTTGAGTATCACAAATAATAAAGGTAGCAAATCACAAAAGAGCATATTTCAAAAAATTACCCTATCAGGCTTTAAATCTACACCGTTTATCTATATTATTATTATTATTATTATTATTATTATTATTATTATTATTATTATTATTATTATTATTATTATTATTATTATTATTATTATTATTATTATTATTATTATTATTATTATTATTATTATTATTATTATTATTATTATTATTATTATTATTAACAACGAGAAACACATCATATGCATTACCTTTGCTAAAGGAATTGTTTAAACATGTTTCTTAAACGCTGTTAATGCTACCACAAAAAGCAATGTTAATTTTTTAAATACATGCAGAAAAGATTGATTATTCAGCTACTTGTTTGCTCCCCGCTGACCAATCAGAGGAACACACACAGAAGTAAATAACTCTGCTGAAGCCGTCGCTGAACCGGGCGGACCAGGCGGACCAGGCGCAAGTAATTCGTAAGAAAATTCTTCGTCTCTTTCCCCTACACCCTCTCGTCCATCGGAAAACATTTGGAGCCGGCTGTACACTAATCTCTGCACCTGTTATAAATTCAGATATATCAACTAGCTTACCCGGCCGTGGTTAACTGGCGTTTTAAACATGAAATTACAATTTAATTAATTTCTCTCCTCCAATTATTGTACAGTAATCTTTGAAATTGTGTGGTGAATTTGGGCATTATAATGAACCTAATATATGTATACACAAAGGTATAAGTATACAAATTTTGAAAATTGTACCTTAATGCGTATCCAAATACAATTGAACCTATTAGAAACTAAAATAAAATAAAAGCAGTATAATTAAATATAATAATACTTCCTACAGTTATCTCAGCTACTGGAAGCCAGCAGCTATTCCAACTGGAAACCATCTGAATTTACATACCTTAGCTACTGCGAACCAGCTATTTCCTTAATCTACTAAAAAAGCAAAACAATAAACAAATATGCCTTATCTACATTACATATCCTTTCTTTACTTATCAGAGTCACCTCAGCTATCATGGCAGCCTGACCTTTGCTCTGCCGGGTAGCTCTTATCAATCTTACCACCTTTATTTTCTTTTTCCTTCCCTATATTCCTCTTTCCCTGCTAACATCTTTATCGCTATTATATTCTTCTCTGTTTTCCCCATTTCTCTTCCCAAACCTCTTTTCTTTACACTATCATAAATGTGCTATACTTTTCCTTTCACCACATAATTTACATATCCTCTTTTTCCTATTTCTTAATTCTTTTAGAAATGTTGTACCTATTTTCGTCTTTTTTGTCTACTGCAATAATCTACACATAGTTCTCGTCCCCAATTTCTTTTTACTTGTTTATAAAATCGAAATGATTTGCTATTTTCTAAGCTTTCCCAAATGTCCTGTATTTCTTTGTCCTCTATTCTTGCTCAATTTGCCTACCTCGCTAACAGTCCTTTCTTCTAGTCTCCACATATTTCCCATTCCTATTTCCTCCATGATTGTTGCTACTGCTGTCCGCCGATTATTTGTACTCTCCAAACTGTTTTTTCTGCTTCATTTAATGCATTAATCGTTTTTCTCGTTGTATAGCAGTTTCCTCCAAACACATTGCATAATTTACAACCTTATGTTTTCTGCACGGTCATAACGGAAATAAACAACACCGGTAAGTATAGACCTTCCGCGTTGCTTCCACGTGCTCACACTTCAAAACCTGACCTGCTCCTATGTTCTCTAGGGTAATTTCTTTAGCCTTACTTCAAACTCATTTCACATTAAAATAAATGCCAGGTGTGTCCGGTAAATAAGTGCTGGTTAAGAAAAAAACATTAATTGTGTTTTCACAACATTAATTTGCACATGACTGGAGGATACGGCTTCAAACTGCTTTCTCCGTGTTGACAGAGACACGGACATAATACACACGGATGTTTTTCTGATTTTTTTTTACTCAGGGGCCCTCAAAACGTATATTTTCAGTGAAATATTTCTTATCTAATTCTTGGGCCAAGTGCGGTATCCTTCTACCAACTATTTACGTCGGGGAAAAAATAGGAATCTCTTTCCAACATATGGCGGAAGAAACCATTGCTTATTTGCTGAACTGCAAATTGGTATATTCAATAATTAGGCATTAACATTTGCTTATCGTGAATAAATTGCTTGTTTGGAAAATGGCGATTGTTGGTAATATGAAACAAGGTGTTCCATAATGCAAACCCTTCCTTTAATTATGGTCTACTGCCAAGAAATCAGGAGAGCTATCAGTCAGTGTGCAGAGATTGGGCACACATTTTGTGTAACGGGTGTCAAATTGTGTGATTTTTGCTCATGAAAGACTCGAGAGTGATTTTAATTATTTTCTTTTTCGTATTTGATGTGTTAATCTTTAGGTTTGATCTTTTTCAATGCTTCTGAACATATGTAACGAAAACTCCGCACTGTTACATGTTTTAAAAAGATGTGAAAATTCATCTTCAATAAATGTTTTGAAATTCTATAATATAGTCCATCAAAAATGCTGCGGACAATTTTGAAGATAACAGAGACGTTTGAAGTTCAATATTTTACCAAAACTAAAAAATAGTCCATATTACTACCTCCTCCCTAATTCCTAATTGAAAAATGTTTAAGTATTTGTAAATTCGAACCAGTACCAAGGAATATCTCGAAATTTCTTAAGTTCAAAAGAGGGTAAATTTTATGTTTTAACGAGATTTGTAGGTATTAGTTATATAGTAAGATTTTGTCTAACTCTTAGCTTTTCCAGCTATGCAAGGTCGTTTAGAATGAATGACACTTTAGAAGCTATTCCCAGAAAGTTTTAGGCAACATTTTATTTCTTGTAAAAATATATTTGTAATATTTTCATTTGATCAAAGTGTTTGAGTCATTTTTAGAAACTAAACAATTTTGTAAAGTTTTACATGTGAACGGTGTTTTGGGAGGGAGATATTTCCTTAAAAATATCCATGAAGTACCCTTGGGAGAAGCTGATCTTATATACAAGTCTGATATTTAAGCCGCAATTTGAGCTACACTGTTCACAGCCACGTGGATTCACGCTGACCAACCTTTTTCTGAAAATTATTTTTGGGTTCAAGTGACCTCAAAACGTGTGTTTACGGCGAAATCTGGTTATGGAATTTTTGGGTGAAATGCAACACCTTCTCTACCTGTTACGTGTATGGTATAGAATTCTTTGAGAAATACCCACCAATGTGTATAAATAGATACTTAAACGAGGAATGTTGAGAATCAGTCTTATTTAGCTACTTCATTTTTTCTGTTTATTAAGAAAGGACAATGCGACGTATCTCCTCCTGTGACTTGTTTTAAGCACTTTTCTTTTTAATGTTTTCTAGCCTTGAGCCATGAGCCCTTATGCAGGTAATGAGGTGAGAAAATGGCTAATTTGAGCATTTTAATTGCTGCACCCTTAAGCAGTGACGAAACAAAAGCTACGTATGGTAATTCGGAAAACTGTTACTTTATTGTGAATGACAGTTGTTGTGAGAAGTTGTGAACAAAATATAACCACTTAACTAAATGTCTACCTCGCACCTGTGGCATGGATTGTTAATGCGGTAATTATCCTCCACCTCTCACGTCATGAAGCTTTTAACTGGCTGAGATTAAAACTCTCCAGTTCTAACCGGAGATAAGCTCTGTAATTTGTATTCATTTCTGAAGCACAAATTTTGTGAAGTCGCACTCTGAAATTTTCCTCTCTCTCCCATTAAATCCAATTTCCCTGCAATCTGACCTCATATTTCTCACACTCCTAGAATATTATCATCATCATCATCATCATCATCATCATCATCATCATCATCATCATCATCATCAGAGCCAGCAGTTCTTTCAAGATTTTTGTCACACTCGGTTTCCTCTCTCACATACTCTCTGATCCCTCATTTTCTTCTTTTAGACTTTTATCTCCCCACTCTGTCCGCTTCTATTGTTCATATCCCCTCTTATTCTCTTTTCTGGGCAACTAGATGCAATGGGATGTTTTGAAAACCGGCCATAAAATGGATACGTGTAAACCCGGCTATGTGGTGTGGGGATAGCGTGTCTGCGACGTACAAAGGAGGTCCCGGTTTCGAATTTCGATTGGATGAGTTATCCGGATAATCATGAGAATACAAATGTTTGGTTAGTTTAGGATTCATGCAACCTGGGCTCATCTGAACATCATTTCACCCACTTCATTGATTGTCCGGTATGACCTACTAGTTTAAAGGACGCTATGCTTAAAAAATGTAAATAAGTATAGCTTCATGATCCATGGCAAGAATGCAGTCAGCATTGCAGCAAAACACCAATTTATAGTGATATTTATGCTGTACACTCTTCTAGCTACGCTTACGACAGTCGTGCCAACGTTGGGAGTGTACATTCTTGCCTGAGTAAGACGTGATGCCGTGGATTGTGACATATTTGGAGCAGAGTCCACAACGTTGTCCTTTATTGCGGCTATTGCTGTGGTACTTTGCGAGTTCCTTTATTCTCTTATTTGCGGCGACGTACGAGTACAAGGCGAATGAATTTCCACAACACAAATGCAAACGTTTTCCGTTTCTATTACGTTCGTTCTCCACGGTCCATGCATATACAGAAATATATTCCCTTGTTACCTCCCCGTGTCAGTGAAACATCTTTGGGTGTTATAGACAACACCCTTATTTGGACCCACATTTCAACCCTACCGTTAACTTTCCTTTAGCCTGGCTTTCCAGACTGGTCACTAGAGATACCCTGCTTCAAAGATAGGGATATCAGGGTTAAGGGGCGTTACTAGGCAGCAAATAATGAATGTTTCCCACTTGAAGCGCGCAATTAACTTCATGTTTATTAAGGTTTTAATGTCTAGGATATTAGCTAAAGACTCATCGTGAGCGGTTATTGCAATGTGCAATAATGTATTTCCTAAATTTATGGAAAGTGAAGTCGCATCCGATTTGCTCACAGAAAGTTTTTGTATTTTGAAAAACTACGTTCCAGACATAACAAGAGCGTACAAAAACATGACTCTGTGTCTTTGAAACTTGTTCTATTGTCTTAATAGTCTCGAGCATTTTTGATGCACAGGACTTAATATTTGCAGTTACTATATTACTGAAATTCTTCTCAATGTATGAAAGACCTGCAAACAAGGTTGGTGTAATTATTTGTTTCACTGCACGTATTGCGACATTTTTCTGCACGTTACAGGCTTTTATTGTGTTTACAATTCTGTGGTAATATTGAGTATAATATACTGCAGCCTGTAGCAATGTCCCCCACCGAGTTACATTTGGTTGTGGAGGCAAGGGAATTCCAGATGCCATGTGTTTAAGTATCTTGATTTTGGAGGGTGTTTTGCGAAATATCTTTTTCGTGTGGGCTATAAAAGCATTTACATCTGGAAATTCTTCCGCAACTCGGTGGAAACTATGTGCTTACTGTATTGCTGTTGCAGCTTTCTTCATATAGGAAGTCCCGTCCGTAACAAGTAGTAAACCATTTTGTGTTATTGGACAGACACAATAGAGAGAAGAAAAAAAGAAAACCAAATATAACATACGACAGTCGCAAGAAACAGGCTGTTGTGTAGGGGTGGGCGTATCGTTTCCTCAATCCTCACGCTAGCTGCCGGCTCTATACTCCGTGCTGTTAATATCATTCCTATGTTTATCTACTAAAACCCTGCTCCCTGATTATCAGGTAGATGAGGAAATATGACTTCATTTACACAGCACCATATTCGCCAAACAGAAGGTTCCTGGAGCTGTGGAGGCATGCTAGCCCTCTAACCAAGTAGGCAACGTGCCTCAAGGAATTCTTGTCTCAAGATATATTACTAAAAGGGACACCTATCAATATGCTCACATCGCGAACAGCTCGAAAGTTTTACTGTGTTATCCTTATGCTATAAGAGGCTCCTGTTCCAAAAACGAGCTGCTATTATCAACCATGGCTACCCGAAATCAAATCCGGAATATGTCTGATGGAAGTAGTGGAAGTCCATTAGGCACTATCCACAACAAATAGTCGCATCATTTTCTCACTCATCACATATTCTCTCTCACTCTTCTTTGGAGAGTGTAAAATGAACTCGGATAGCTGTTCCGGTGTACGTATATCTAATTGCATACCATAAATAGATTTTAACTATGTCCCGGAACTGCGGAGATATTTGGCAATGAACAAGTGAATGCATTTTTACTTTATCTGCTACACACAGTAAGTAGGGGAAGTAGAGTATTCGACCCAAAAATTCGATGTCGAGATTTCACCGAAAATATGTTTTGAGGCCCCTGAATGTAAAAAAGATCTGATGTTTTGTACTCACCTGACTCTCTACTCTTGTACTAACTATTCTTACAAACTCTTATTCCTCTATCTTCTTTATGTTAGTTGAGGTAAACATTTGTAGAAATGATGTAATTTTCTTTTAGGCTCATGAGGAATATGAGAATACAGTAGACTTTGAGCGATAGTCAAATGTTTTAAAGCTGGTTGCTATATGAAGGCTTTAAAATTCCGTTCTCGTTGCATGGCGAAGATATTTGAGAACAGTATAAGTATTCATGAAGAATTTTCTCTTTACACGCCTTTAATCTTAACGCTTGATGGAGTTGTCTAGTGTTAAAAATCTTCCGTACCCTTTGTAAACCGTAGCAGATTTCTCCACGCCGTAGTTACCTACTTCCCCGAATTTGTTTGTTGTTTTGTCTTATTCTCCAGTGACAAATGAAACCACGGCATGTTTCTGAAGAATTCAACAGATCAATATACATTTCCCAGACCCGAAATAAATCTAATTCTCCCTGCATACCTAACGAAACCTTCTTTTCGAAATTACTCTGCTGAGATTTCCTGTGCCTATAAAGCCATGCTTTCTCTTGCAAATAAGCAAACAAACAAACGTAGGTGTGGCATTATTGCTACATGAAGGGAACACAATTAGCTTATCAGTTACCAGTAATCAGGATTTTAATCAGGGTACGTTGCTTTCAAGCGGCAGTTTAGGACGATAATAGACATAATTTACGATAAAATGTTATAATTTAGAGGTTAGGGGTATAAACTACAGATATTTATATTGATAATGAATAACATTACATTCATGTTTACTCAAATTGCAGACTGATAATTTTTATTGATAAGAGTAGTATGTATTCAAGATGGTTTGTAGCGTCAAGCGCGCATGGCACACACAAGCTGCAACTACGGTTTATTTCCCCCAAGAGCTCGGGGATGAGCTTTTGTGAGCGGAAAGGAAAGCTAGTTTTCTGCAAGGCTCATGACTACGCACTATCTGGACTGCAACGAACGAGATGGCTCAGGCGGTAACGTCTGTGACCCGCATTCGGGAGGTCGGCTGGTTCAATCCCCGTGACCGACCTTCCTTCCTTCCTTCCTCCTCCTCCTCCTCCTCCTCCTCCTTCTTCTTCTTCTTCTTCTTCTTTTTGTTTGTTTTTTTGTTTCCCCAAGTCGTCAGGCAAATGTTGAAAAGAATTCCTAGATCCTCCGAGATTCCTGTTCTCCATTTCGTAACATAAATAATTTTATTTCACCCTTCATCCCGTTAGGTTTATTTCATGCTTGGGAGACTTCGCGAGCATCGCGGCAACGTCCCGGCCGCCCTTAGGATCCATTCGCCTCATCCATCCTCCCGGGGGGAGCTCTGTTAGGGGTATAGGTACCTTATGCCGAGCTGCTAGGTCAACCTCCACAACTTGTCATTGAGTCCTCTGGGCAGGAGGTCAGATATTGAAGCTATGAACGCATGGGAAAACAGGGTGGTCTATACTGAAAGGCGCTGTTCATTTCGAGGTGAGTTATGACCCTGCTGAGAACATCACTTAGTAAACCATGTGATATATTTATGAGAAAGCGTTTAGAAAGAGAAAGACTACGAGTAACACACTGAAGCGGATATACATTAAACTACCAGTTATCGAATTATCTGTACTTACACCTCTAACACCTATAGGTATGCATATATTGTAGAATCTGCTCATATGTGCCTGGTCTGTCTGTCTATCTGTTCGTCCGTCTGTCTAATCTAATCTATCTACCTAGTCTAATCTATCTAATCTTAACTATCTAATGTAACCTATCCAATCAATCTCGTCTGTCTTATTTATCTCACCTAATCTTATCTATCTAATCTGTTTGTTTGCCTAATATGCTCTTATTATTATAAAAAGCTGTTAAATTACTGCATGGCCTGTGCCGTAATTTTTCTTTTTTGCCCCTTACCCTCCGGCACATTCAAGGTATATTTGTTAAAGGTATCTGGTTTACAATTGTAGGAAGAGATGCAGGCAAATTATAAGTCTTAAAAACATTTAATTTTAATTTATTTGAAAATGGTATTTCTTGCCACGATTACAATTACAAGTAATGTCTTGATGCCGATCTCTCAATGTCGGATTGTGTAAGGTAATCTTCAAAAATATAAACTTGAATAATAATAAAAATGCCATTAACTTTCCACTGGTTCTTAGTACAATTAGTTCACCCTGAGTGGCCGATATAATTGAGAATAAATTTAATAACCCGTTCTTTGCCGCAATAACAATTTAGGGAGAAATACGGAATTTTAACGAATCATATTATTGAACTACATTGAAAAGTTTCTACTTACCAAGAATATTCATAAAGCAATCAGGTGTTCATCCCGGCCGCATCTCGAAAATTCCCATGCTATTTATAAACAGACACAAACACACTCACACACACACACACACACACACACACACACACACACACACACACACACACACACACACACACACACACACACCTTTTTCAAAAATGTTTTCTTAGGATTCAGGGACTCTCAGGGCATTTATTTTCGGTGAAATCTCGATGTCGAATTTTTCTGTGGGATACAGTACTACTCCACTTACTACAAGTACAGAAAGGGAATTTAGTAAAATGCAAGGGTAACAATTTCATTGTTAACGAGGTCTTCGTAGCTTTCTCTTTTTTCTGTGTCTTTAACCCTCTCCAGTGACGGTGTTCAAAATACTAGCTGGACATAGTCATAAGCAATGACACGTCAGCATGAAGGGGGAGTATTGATTTATTTCGACGGCTCAGTAAATCATTACTCAACTGTTGCTTGATTTACAGAATATCGTACACACCAGAAGCTACAGGGCCAGATTATTGATCTATGGGAATGTAGTAACACAGTTCTGAAAATTTCAGATGTATAAATCCACATAAACGTAATTAAATTTTAATGACACCCGAGATAGACGATTTGTTGCATAGATATTAAAAGTAAACCTTTCATTCAAAAGCAGAAACTATATTGCAATATAGCGCAATAGACAATCGCGTTTAGAGTAATTTCGGTAGGAACTTTTAACTCCAGTATAAATATAATGGGTGACGTGTTGCCTATCCTGTCAGTTCTTCTTATTTAACCTTACCTATTATCTATATACTAATCCAATTGGCGTAATACTTGCTGAAGAGTATATTTCGAACAACAATCTGATGTGAATTAATATTGATAGCGTATCACGCCATGCATTGAAACAAACTGGCTAGTGCTTGGGCCTGCCTCACGCCAGTCACGTCAAACGAAGTGCCCTTGCACTGGATGCAGTGCAGAAAAGTGCATCTCACTTATTAATGTTAACGAGGTTTAAAGCTAAGTTTTAGAGTATTTTATTTGGTAGTGAATGTTAATTTCATATTTTTAACTTCTTCTGTACGTATCAGAGTACAAGCATCATTTTGAACTGTAATGTGTGTGCGCGTGTAAGAGAAAAATACAGTAGAAAACCGAAGGCAGGGTATGCACATTATTCATGTGCATCCACGTGGTTCACCTGGAGGAAAACATGTGTTATAGAGATAACGCTGAATTTCCTGCAAACCTACTGCTCTGAATATGGAATCATAGTGCCTGTAATCGACAAACTGAGAATGCAGAAAAAATAGTGGGACTGATTGGTTTGTAACTTTTATAATTCAGCAAGTTGTATAAAAATTGTGAAAAGATTTTTCAAAGCTAATAATTTTTATTTAATAAAACTATGCAATTTTCTGTTCCCAATATTCTTTTGAGAGTTCTTATCTATAACAGAATAATATTTAAAATTATAAACATTTTTAAATCTTCATCGGGTGGAGCATTTTAGGTACGCTGACAAAACAATAGCTAGAAAAGATAAATATAAAGATGTTAAAGATATTTCAATCAAAATTTGAATGTACATTATTCCTTATATGTATTGTCTGATATTAGTTTGAACAAAATCCGATAATAATCACATAATTTAGAAATTTCACCTATGTTACCCTTAACATGAATTCAAAATGCATACCCAAGTCCACACACTGCGCTACGCCACTGATTAGGAAGAATTTATAGAAGGATTAAACGTTTTTATATTTTTCAATATTGTATTCCATTATGTTTACTATAAAGCTTACACATTTTTGTCATTCCAAGGACAAAGTTTGGCGCAGTTGGTAGAGCACCTGCCTGCTGTGCTGGGGGTCCCGGGTTCAATTCCCGGCAGGGGGTAGGAATGTTTTTCTCCAGCCAAGATTATTCCTCATCTTTCCCTTAGTCTGGAAGTATAAATGAAAGTGTGAATGTGTGTGCTTGTGTGTGTGTGTGTGTGTGTGTGTGTGTGTGTGTGTGTGTGTGTGTGTGTATGTGTGTGTGTGTGTGAATTCGAAGTATAAAAACCCCAAAGATCGAAAAACCCACAGATAAACGAGTAACACCATTTGCCAATAGGCAAGGGTACCGATATGACCTCTGTATTTAAAGGCGGGATATAAATGGAACAATTAAAAAAGGACCAAATTAAAGCTTTACTTATAACAGAATCGTTTAACTCAATAAATGCTGCTTATTTCAAGCAACATTTTCAACATTTTCCATAATAGGCATTAGGAATTTGGAGATAAATACAAAGAAAATTAAACGTGATCAAGGTGTACCTACCTTTCCTTGTTCTCATTATAGTGTCACTCCTCTAGCCTCGTATTGCAACTGTCAGCAGTGTATTGGTTAGTAATTATCCCTCAAACTTTGCGATGTCCTATAAGATGATAAGAAACTGTGAGATGGCGCCAAACAGTGCTTTTAGATAGTATATAAAGTAGCTGTCCTGTGTACTTACAACACAGACTGCTTCTATTTACTCGAGAAAAAAAATCGCACCAAAAGCGAAATTAAAGTCCTTGAAGTAAACCCAAACGTCAGAATTATCTTTGAGAGGCAGGACGGAAGCTCGGCCAGCAGCTGATTTTTGCCTTCGTGCCGAGCTCACAATGAGGCCAAGCGTTGGCATTCTAGTGCTAAACAAAACGTAAAATGTACGCTTTCAACCACGACCGAGTACAAAGGTTTTTAAAATATTGCACCGCCTGAGCACTCAAACAAATAACTGCAAACAAAAGCTTTTCTAAAAGGTTGTCAACCGACTTTCACGGTTCACAAAAGCGTTCGAGGAAAGTTAAAAATAAAAAACTAGATTTCGCTCTTCCCTTATCTCCGACAGTGTTCGGAGTTCGTTTCAGGTTGACGTTTTATCTAGCAAGTGGGTAGTGCAACTCATTTACATAACTGAGGAAATTAAATGTCTTACGGACAATAGTGGGAGACATTCTGATGGGAATGAAACGATATCAATGGAAATATCTTTATCAAGGCTTCTCTATTCAATATCATCTAGTTCTGTATCTGTTTTATGAATTATACTAATGAAAGTTTACAATTTTCTCCACAGCCTATGTATAGTATATGTGTAGGAGTGCTAAGTGAGGCGTCTCCGCGGGAGGTCTGGGGCTCAATTCCCGGCAACTACTCACTGTGATCACAGGTTTCTCGTTTATTCAGTAGGCAAATGCTGGGATGGTTCCTATTGTACCCTGGATTACACATATCCGTCCCTTGTGCTTCACGGGGCATTTTACCAACCTTCTAAGTCGGCGTGTACATAGCAGGAAGGGATGCGTGCGTGCGCGTGTGTGCGGCTTTCTGATTTTGTTGTTCGCCAAGGAGTGGTGCATGTTAAGAACTCTAGGAATCAATTTTTAGGTATAAATAACATTTTTGGTTCTTCAGTTATATCACACAAATATTCTATAGATATCTGTGAATCATTTTAGCCAAACATGTCCAGAGACATGTTTAAATCGCCCATGTATTTGGTTTTAACCACACTGGGGTGCACCACTCTGTTGCTTTCTTTTTCTCATTTTGCATTTTGTATGAAATTAATTCGTTACATTTCAATTTGCTGTGGTTTATATGTAAATTCATACGCATACATAATATCAAACGTGTTATCTAAGGTTCAAATATGCATTTGACGATTGCTTTTTTCATTGGCTCACAAAAAATAATTTACACTCAAAACAAAAGGAATATTAAACCTAACAACTTCATAAAATAAATTATTTTAATTTATTGTCAGTGTGGGCAGGCTTACAATTCATTAAGCTACATCCAGAAAAAGCCTTTTTATAAAGATGTTCTTGTGTGCATGGGCGTGTGCATGTGCATCTTTGTAGGCGTGTGAGTGGGCGTGCGCGTGTGAATAGCGCAACTAAAAGCGAAAATGTATTCAGTATTTTGCAAAGATGTGACAGGAAGATTTTTCAATAATCTTCCCATCCCAAATTACATTGTAGTGGAAAAGTTCTCCTTTTTATTTTTCCTAATGGTTTTTGATTAAAATACATATACTTAAGATATTTACATGACGAAGTGTATATTTTAAATTTTATGGGAATAATCTAAAGCGGGATTATATTTGAAGCTGGTTTCATAAATGATTGCTGTGATCGCCAAGCTGTAGGACTTCTTCCTATTTGATATTCAACAGTTCGTGGTGACGGATCATAAATAATTCGTATTTTAAACTATATTGTAAGGAGCTTTATTTTCTCTTAACATCGTTCACAAATTAGGTAATAAACTTGTAATAGTTTAGATAAAATTGTTCAATCTCGTAAAAATCCTTGCTGTTTACATATCTGAAAAACGATTTCTCAATGTCTATTTTATATTTTAGTACGAGAGGTTAGAAAAAAAGTTACCTCAGGTCTATGAAGTTCTCTTGAATCGGAAAAAAATTTCGTACACTTTTGCTTCAAGAAGTAGGTTAAAAGAAGACAACCTTAGAAAATAGTGTTCAGATATTCGTTTCTGTAATTCCACTTATAAGTTTTTACGTTTCAAATACAAGATGTGGTGTTAGCTGTAGGGTTCGAAACCAAATGCCCGAAGAAAAAATAAAGAAATAAAGTATGAACTATTAAGCTATCTATGTGTTTACCTAAGAGAAGAAAAAGACTCAAAACCGAAAGTAGGCTTTAATCGCATAAATGGGGCACAATGTATGTGTGTTTTCTATTCATCTGCCTTGTGAAATAATGCTTACATCCTGCGTACATGTTCGCAGAATTAATAAATCGTATATAATCTGCCAGTGCGTCAGCCCCTTCAAATACTAACCCCTCCTTCCCCTCAGAGCCACCAAAAGTGGAACACAGCAAAAACATTTTACCATTTCCTGACAGAAATCGGGAATTCTCCTACATTGAAACACCACAGCTATTCCTCAGGCAAACCAGATTGGGGTTAAACAGATCGATGACGTCACGGCTCGCCCACCCTCCGGCGGAACAACCCGTTGAAAAGATGCATGTCAGCCTACATTCAAAAGCGTTGTTTGCTTTTACAGCGTAAGTCTTCCGACGTCATTTCCTTGTTGTGACGTAAGGACAAGCACATATATTTGACTTTAAGATCATTACAACTACACGAGAACGTTTATACGGACTAAAATCATACGAAATAAACAGCAGTTGTTTCCTTATCTTGCTTTCTAGAAGGATGCATTGGGTACAGTGGTAAAGAAACAGATATTTGTCATCTTAAACAAGGTACGTTTTCACGGCCATTGGGCTACGAGGCCCGGGGATTCCTCTCCATCTTACCAGACGCTTCGCCTATGTTTGCCGCAAACATAATCAGTCTGTCTTTATTGTTTTATAAAGGCGTGTCCCATACCCAGTGTCCCCTCTGACGATCATGCACATGGATTACATCGTGTCCCATGCACTTGCGATTTGTAAACTTCATATACAATGCAAAAGGAGCCGGGCTGCTGTGTCAATGTAAAGTACATGTAGTTAGTGGATGGATTCTGATTAAGCACTCCAATTAGTAAATGTTAGTAACTAGCTGGCCATGCAGCTTATGAGCGCGTGTATTGCAGCCTGGCAGACAGCACATCCGGCGACGTATAACGATAGCATCGGTAGACATGAAAGCTTCAGTGAAAGGGTTCGACCTGAGTTACTGTACTTCAAAGTTCCTAGTGGGAAGATGAGGTGGAGAAAACTCTTTCCCTTATGTATTCCCCATTTTATGGAATTAGTGCATATGCCTTATTTCTACATGAAGTAATTATTGAATACTTCCATTTGCCTAATGAAGCTCCAATGGTTTTATATCTCTAGATTTGAGTTCAAAGCTGTACGAGTAATTCTGTTAGGTACAATATTTTGTAATTATTCATATCAGCGTGTTCGTGAATATTATCTATTCAAATAAATATGTGTAACTCCTTCTTTTGAACTTCCTAATATTTTTCATCCATTAACCCTTTCATGCCTGGTGTGTATTATAAGATACATAGGCTTTTTTCCTATTTGTGCTAGTTTTAACTTTTTTCTGCTATATTCTTGTTATACTGTCTGTCACCAATTAAAAATACATATTTGAGACGTTTTGAATTGTAAAAAATTATTATTATTATTTTTTTTTTTTTTTACAATTTATATTGTAGTGTTTTTTAATAAGAAACGTGTGCCATCACACCGATTATTTTACGTGGGCTCTCCCCTTCCTTTACCACAGACACATTTGACTATTTGACTGCGGTTGCCGAGACTCGAACTCACGACCTCAGGCTTTGAGTGCATGGCCAGTGCACTACGTGTTGCCTTAACGATCATGGCTATTCAAGCCAGCAGGCTGAAGGTGTCCCAGACCGCCTAATCTAAACCGGTTTCGAAATAGAGGAAGAACGGCACAAGTAGCAAAATAATTTAGGCATGAAAGGGTTAAAGAGGCTGTTCCAAATCTATGAGCTTGAACATCAGTACACGCAGGTACACAGCAGCGTTGCGTGGAACACGGCTGTAGAGGGAGTGGCGACGGAGGATGATAGCTAATACGTCACTGAGCGAAGGTCATAGTAACCCCACTCATTCCCCGTTGCAGGTAACCTCGCGGCTTACCCCACAGTAGAGCTGTACTACATGTTGCAGGCTTACTCACGCAAGGCGGCGAGTACGACGCTGTTCACTGTTGAGCAACTCAGGGGGAAGATATTGCATTAAAGGATCACTGCCTATTGAAATATAAGATTTTCATTTCTGCTGTTTCTATATTGCGTTTATCCTATTTATTTACTGTTCAGTTTTCACTCCTCCTTGTAGATGTGCGTACTGTAATTACTAAACTTAGTAGGTGAGCTACAAAAGAATGAAGTTGTGCACGTTTTGTCTATACAGCAGACGGACAGAACTGGTTCCCAACACTTGCCGTCACATGCACTACGAACGCCGATAACTTGGCTCCTCTTTAATGTAGCGGACTACTAAGCCTAGTCATTACTGTACAAAATTTCACCTTTGCGCTTTTTAAATTTTATGATCGATATTCTTCTTGTTTATTAGTTTGTTTATTGTCTACGGTTTTTTCTTGGAACGTGATATACTAAAACCTAAATAATTTAAATTATTTGATCTATTAATTCATTAGGCATTTGCCTTCGTTTCTATACCGAATATCCATGTTATAATTGGATGCAACTTATTCCGTTTATATGCAGCTAACTGTAAACCTGATGTATTAAAAATTATTTCACCATCTTCAAATAAAACCTGTTCAGGTTCGTGTAGCTTTTTAGACATGTTCGTTAAAGTGGCTTGGCATTGTATTATCTTGTCGATGTACGGCAGATTTGTTTTACTCGTTTATTAAGATTAAGCTATTAGTAATATTGCCATGTTGCCAATTAACGTATTACTTCCAAAGTAACATACTTGAATAACATTTATGTATACGATTTGGAAATCCTTTTTTTTTTTTAATGACATCTCGGAATTCTGTCTCCAGTTTATCCAATAGCTATTCATAAACCAAATTGAAATGTTAAGTTACTAACTTAAAATGACGTCTGTTTTATTATTGTTGCAAGGGTAAAACACAGCCTCAGTATGTGGCGTTTTCGGAATTCACTTTGTAGAATTTTGCTATTTTATTTACTATATTGCGTTTACTGCATGACTTGGCTGGCAGTGGCACAGCCCGTCTCCCAGTCACACGTGCATGGACCTCGAATCAAATCTCACATCACATTAACAATTACTATCAGAATAAACACAAAATGTCTTGTCACACGAGATGTTGGAAATGCCACCCATCTGCGTTAATACATGTACGGCATCTTTTAAGGAAATTTTCATTTTCACGCACTTGTTCAGTTTCCAAAATGGCGTTAATTTCTGCCTTTATTTCGTTTTCATTTTGTGTTGTGCAAGGTGCCTAAGATATTTTCGAGGTGACCGTTCTTACTATTCTCTGATTTCGTCTAATTTCTGTTCCGTAAGCATACGCTGTTTTACCTTTCTTTTCATATCTCCCCTCTCCCTGAACTTATTTACAAGCAAACGAACGGTCTCTCTGCTCGGAATATGCACGCCAGGAAATTTAGTTTCAAATTGCCTTACAACTTCCATAAAATATAATGCAAGCACATACGTATAAACACTCTTTGTTGTACTGTACACTGCAATCGATTCATTCATTTTGAAAACACTTCAAACAAAACTAAACACTACTAAACGTTCCTAATGTTATTCACGTGTGAACTGAACTAGAACAGCACAGAACACTCACCTAACAGAAGTAAGATAAATGCACGTGTAACAATTAGCACGCGCGCGTAGGGAAATTCAGTGCAGGTCACACGGGCCGTGCACCTGCCGGCCAAGTTTTGTAGTAAACGTCCTGTAATTTCTTTTTGGAAACTTTCGCGGGGAAAAGGGACCCGGTGCAGTATTTCAAGGAAGAATTGTCACGTTGATGTTGTAGACAGGAGTGGGAGCTATTAAAATGAAACTACATTGAAAACAAAAATACCTGTCGGCTTTCTCTCATTGCGTCCCTGTTCACCGGGAAAAATATTTGACAGTTTTAAATTGTAACGGCTGACCTAGGTCTGTCTTCCGCTCAACGATCAGCTGACTGGAAGGGGACTTCATCCGGCAGCGAGGTCACAATATCAGCGCGCAAAATGGCACTAAGGATTGATTACTTGACAATCAAGGTTGCATGTACAGAAAAGAAAATCGGTCGCGGTTAGTTTATTTTTCCTCTTAGTGATGGTACCTCCAGGAAAGAAACATTTTTTGCAAATTATTTCGTTTAATATCTTTTGAACATGATATAAGCAAGAAATTGGATAGTATAACTGAGTCATTCCAATCTGTAAATAATTTTTCTTGTCAAATTTGGATCTATGAGAGAGAAATCCATGGATATTTTTATTTTCTATATACTTTAAAAAAATATATGATCTGTAACATGATCATCCCCTTTTAAGTCTTGGGCTAAATTCCATTTGAAACGCTGCTCCTCTATTAGGGATAATTATTACAAAAAACGAACTGATAAAATGTTGAGCACACTATATTACACAAAGAGACTTGGGTAGCCTTCCATATGAAATATCAGAAACCTCTCGTTCTTGTTTGGTTTCTTCAGTTTTGTTTTTATTTCCGCCTATGCATTCAGGTCATCACAGTGGCTTAATTTCATTCACGTTCTTTCTTCGGGGCACGACTGGTTTTATTCTTTCGGTCAGGCCTCAGTAGAAATGTCGTAATACTTTCGTTATGGCTGTTTTAGAGATACGCTTCAGGATTCGCTTTTACTTTCTCTACTACGTTTAACAAAGTAGAGGAAGCATTGTATTCCACTAAAAATTTCGATTTCGAGGTTCCACCGGAAATATGTTTTGAGGCCTCCCGAATGTTAAAAAAAAAAAGCATTTTTACAAAAAGGTCCGTGTGTGTCTGCCTGCCTGTCTGTCTGTCTGTCTGTCTGTCTGTCTGTCTGTCTGTCTGTCTGTCTGTCTGTGCATCTGTCAGACTGTGGACAGCATAACTCAAAAACGAAAAGTCGGTTAAAAAGCAAAGTTGGTATTTAACTTTAATGACTTTCTAGGATACGACACGAAGATTTTGAAGAAAATTGCTCCACCCTAAACTACCCTTTACATAGAAAATTTTTGGAAATTTTTGATTTTGTCGAAAATGGCTTTTAACGATTTTGATCAAAATGTCACATATTTAAGATCTTTTATGGCACTTGAAATGTGTATTTTTAATTTTCTGGTTATAGCCCATGAAGTCCTAACCACTCTGGATGACTTTCGTATAACTGGTAAACCGTAAGAGATAGACTAATCTTACTATACAAAAATGTAGATGACGTTAAAACACACGATTTATGTCCAAATAAACCTTTTGTAGAGTGAACCATTTCGGAGCTATTCCTCGTTATTTCTATAAGTTTTGGAGAATTTATACTTCTGTGAAATGGAACATTGCTATTCATTTTTATATGTTAAGTGTGCAAAGAGAAGGGAATTTGAAAGGTTTAAAAGATTTGACTATTCCTCAGAGTCTACTGTATTCCCATATTCCCCTTGTATCTACAAGCCTACAAGGAAACAAACAATACGATAATTTGTACAAATGTTTATCTGTGTTAACATGAAGAAATATGAATACGAGTTTGTAAGAATGGTTCGCACAAGAGTAGAGAACCTCATATGAGTGCAACACAGATTTTCTATTTAAGGTTACTTTTAAAGATCATTTATTATTATTATTATCATTATATATATATATATATATATATATATATAACATTCTAACAAATTTATATCTTATAATTTTCAATTGTAATTTATACTAGCGTAGATAATGACAAAACATGAGTGCAGAAATTGGTGTGGTAGAACAGAATGTTCGAGTAGAAGATGACTTAGGTTAGGTTAGGTTGGGTTAGGTTGGTGGCGAGGTGAGGCGTCATTAAGTTAGGATAATGTATTCAGTCAAGATAGAAAGTTCTTGCGTTAGAAAACATATATCGATACAGCGAACATACTCAGCTACCATGAACATACATAGACACATATATACACTGCTAAACATCTTAAAAATTATTCCTAGAGACCACTTCTAACATCGTGCTTCCCCAACCACCTTACCTAGTAATCCTTAGATCACGCATGGCGGCCATCTTGTCCATAAAAACTTGCGGTGGCTTCCCCCCAAGTACTCTACTGTCGGTCGTCGTAAGAAGATTCAGAGAGTGTCGCGACTGATTATATTGTTGTAATTAGTTCATGAGAGACAAAGGAAGTTAAGAAAGACTGAAAGTACTGAGCATGGTTATGAGAAGTAAAAATTGTGAGTTGTGATAGCCCGAAAGACTGTAGATTGTGTTAACAAGGAGGGGAAAAAACTGTATTTGTGGCAATATTTTAGAAGATGGAGTGATAAAAAAGTAACTGGATCTGAATTTTGCCGTTTTGTCTCAAAATATAATCAATGCCTTTGCCATGGCTGGAGAAACTCATGATGCAGCTTTGCCTCTGTACACCTGTTTGGCCAATATGTGGAATATTTTCTCTCTTACTGTCATTCATTCGTAAGAAGTGTTCCTGGTCTAGGCAGAGAGCGGTGATATCGCGAAACTGTTCCAGCTAATTGAGTTAGACAAGGCTGATATGATATGGGGTCAGTGACGATGGTTCATTAGTTGCTGTCAGCTTGATGGACGTGCTGTTATTACTCAGTTGCTATGAGTCATGATAATGCACGGAGTGGGTGAGGAACTGTCCCGGATATGACCTCTTCCCTAGCACTTATTACTTCCTCTGAATATCGATCAACCGATCCATATTATCGATAATGTCGGTGTGGTAAGCCTCTGTCAACAAGAACTTCTTGGAAGCGATTTCTTCTGCAATGAAAAGTACCTTCTTACTAGGGCATACAGTGTTAAGGCTATTCAATGGTCAGCGTGCTGACTTCTGAATCCAGGAACTACAAATATAGTAACTTTTTCTACTATGTATAGTACTCTAACATGGGAAAGTCAGTATTTTACATTCCCATAACCTTGTATATCCACTGTTACTTATTTTCATACAACTTCAATAAGCCTTCCTTGTAAAATCCTATTTTTATATTTAGTCGAGATAAACGTTTGTAGAATCTGATTATTGATATTGTAGAGACAAACGGGATACCGCAGAATGAAGCGATAGGAAAATGTTTAGGAAGGGTTCGCTGTATACTGGTTCACTATTTGCATGTCAAAAATAAATGTACGTATTGAAAAAGGTATAAAATATATAATACTATAATATTAACTCTATAACTCTAATTTTTTGTGGTGCATGCTTTTGTTCATATCTCAGGGTTTACCAATTTTATTGTATAAAATTACATAACGATCATTTTGAGTGAAGATAACTTTATGCATTGTAAGCAGAAAGCAGTATACGTATTTCATTTATGATGAAAATAGCTAAAACTAAAATGATGTTATAATAAAAGTCGTTAGTCATTTTCGAGATACTGAAAATGTCATTGGATCACATTTATATCTTCGGATTTGTTGTAAACTATTCATAGATACACGTGATAATAATAGCTGCGTGGAATTTAGTGTCGGTGAGGTACGTTTGGAAATCTAACGATGTAAAAACAGTATGTAATACGGTCTAGGGGAATAGACCTTTCTTTCTGCTCCTGTGTGTAAGTAATGGTTATTTATGATAGAAGGGTTAAAAGGAACATTTTATTTTGAGTTGAGGAAACATGCGAACAAAATAAAATCCTTTTAGCCCGTGCATCATACACTATTTCTTAGACAGTACTGAATACTTACAAGAATATTATATATTATATGTAAATATACATCATTTTTTTACCTTTTTCATGGTCCTGATAGTCATTGTACTGCGCTGTTCAGTTGTTGTCTTTCTTAGCATCAGTGTTAAGAACATGTTGATTTTTACAAAAGCACAACATTCTACACAAAGAAGGCAGTGGAAAAAATGTTTTTTTTTTTTTTTTCTCATCTTACACCAGTCCAGAATGTGTTGTATGCAATGTCGTATTGGTTTCTTGATTTTTTTGATAAAACTTGTAATTTCAGTCTCTCCGCTGCTTGTAAAACTTCAACAGATTCAAGCACAGCCCATATTCACATTCAAATTACTCCCCATTTTATATAAGCATTGTATAACAGATTCGTGGCCTACTTGAATGAGGCCTTGGTCACATTCTGTAAGAAACCAAAGTTGGCATTATAGGAGTTTTAAAAGCTTTTGAGCACTGATTGGTAGAATTTTATACTTTTAACACAGTCGAGAACTGCTAAGCGTTCGATTTTTCCTATCAACTGTCTAAAAAGTCCTTTAAAACAAATAATCTTTGGTTTCTTAAACGCCATTGTTTTCCACTTTTGCGTTTTTGCATTATTTTAATGTTTACATGGGTGTTCCTTAGTTTCTAATGGTTGTTTTTACAATACAATTTGGCATTAAATAGAAAACAGCTTTTTTGTTTATGCATTGACCAATTTTCTTTTTCTGCTTTCTTTCCTAGAAAACTGCACTAAGATCTTTTTGTACATTCATTATGTATAAGCGTGTGATATAGTTATTTAATATAAAATTATGACAAAATCCAGTCCAGTTACTTTTCTGTCACTTTATTTTCTTTCTAAACCTTTGCACAAAAACACTCTTCTACTGACGTTAACACAGTCTACAGTCTTTCGTGATATTACAACTCAATTGTTTTCTTCTCGTTGCCTTCACTCAGTTCTTTTACGGTCTCTTTTCAATCTTGCCTGTTTCTCACACACTAACTCCGACGATACAATCACTCCACATTCATTAAAACTTCTTCACGTCGAAGCGGCGTATTTTTCACAGCTGTCTTGCACTCGCTGACACACTGCCGCAAGCTTTATACCGGCGATGACTTGGCCAGATCTTTCGCGAATGTCTACAAACAAGCGGGCCGCCGATACTCCTCGAATGCTCGGAAAATCCTTTGCGTTGCCGCTTGATTGTTGTTAGTCACGTATTTGCTCACGACAGTGGTGTCGGGAAGCTTGACCTTGAGCATCTTTCTTACATGCCGTGCCAGTGGGGTGGCCACCCCGGCCCCGACCGTCTTTTGTTGTGTTGCCGCTGCCGTGGACCGGCGTCGCAATAATCTCAATACAAGGCATTCGTAATCTATACGAGGTAATCTGGTAAACGGATTATACTGTTAACTGTGACTATGCAGTTTCACTCCCACTTCATTTTCTTTGCGCATAGAGGTGGCACGAAATGCCACTTTTGTTTCACTAATTACCTGACTTGAAATCTGCAATTCCCATTGTAAGGTGGGCACTACTTCAGTTTAGTGTACTGTCGACCTTTTGAATCCTTGGAAACTGTCTTTAAAATGTCACTGTACTACGTACTTTCCAAGTGATTGAAAACAAAATTATTAATGGGAAATTAAGTGACTTTGAAATATCGGGGTTTTAATGCACACACTGTCTTCCAGTACCCCGCCCTAAATAAGACGTTCTCTTCAAATGGCAAGAGAGTTCCTAGAATCCATTAACTAGCTTCAGGTATTAGGTGTGCAAAGCCCTTCAAATATTAGTTAGCTTAGTGAAGCACAGAAAGACAAAGTGAACTATCATATTACGTTCTGCAAAGTTAATGTATCCCAACTAATGCTGCACTCTATCAAAGCTACGTTTCGGTAGTTATCGTAGAGTACATAAATGACGTACTAGATCGTGGTGTAATTCATTTTTTCTATTATAACACTATTTCTTCATTTTTCAAATCTTGAACATCTCGCTAACCTTAGAAAATCCATTTCTATCGACATAAGCTTTGAGTCTAAATACTTTTTTTAAATTTCCATGTTTCAGCTCCATATGTGCTTCACTACTGTATTATATATTTGCAATTTATTCTTCCTACTTATATGTCGTTCCACAGGATACTAATCAGTACTGATGTTATAATTTTACATTTATTGATTATGTTCTTGATGTCATTTTCCTGTTCACCTTCTTTATCTATTTTACCCCCAAATACTTAAATACTTCACATCCTGTAATACAACCCTTCGGTTCTTCAGAATTAAATCTTTAGTTTCTGTTGCACTCCCATGTAAAACGTTTTTTCTAAATTTATTTTCAGCCCCCATTATCATATTCTTTTAGTAACTCTCTAAACATAAATTCCATATCTTTCGTACTCTTGCGCAGTTACTACTTGGTCGTCCGTAAACAACAATGTATGTACACATTGTATCTGCTGATTCATCTCCAATTGGTACTCCCATTCCTGAACATTTTTTGTTCCAATTTGATAATGCTTTGTCAATAAATGTCTAAAATAACGTGGGCGATTTAGTGCAGCCCTGAGGGAGACATTTTGTTCCTTTAATTTTTTCTGATGCAGCTTTTCCAAATTTGATTTTATATGCGGCATTTTTGTACAAATTTTTGGCTGTGTTAATTTTTAATTTGTTAATTTTGGTATCATTCTATATAAACATATAGTCATATGCTTTTTCTAAATCCACGAAAGTGAAATGAATTTGTTGTCCAATGTTGGTAGTCTTGTCAATCGTTTAATTACACATGTATGATGTATCGTAGATCTTCCAGACCTGAAGCCTGCCTGTATTTGATTCTGCTTATCGTTATAATTTTTTTTCTAAATAATAGTTTATGATTCTTCCATATTCGACTAAATATTTTCATTACTGTCATTCTTCTATAATTCTTGCAGTAATTTTTTCTTTCCTTTTTATGAATGACCGATATCAACCCAATTTGCCATTGTTCTGGTATTTCTTCACCATTTAAGTACCTTTCAAAAATACCTCTTAACAATTCCAATTCTTTGTTCCGTATTTAATTAATTCTGTCTGTACTAGCAATTGCTATTTCTACTGTCTCAATGTAAAATTATACAGGATGGAAGTGAAATGATCCGCCAGACTTTAACAGCGAATTTCTCATGCTGTGAATAACAAGAAAGTCTAATACGAAAATCTTGAAAAGTTTTCTAGAAAAAAATATTTTTATTAAAAAAATGTATCATCACCTGGCTGAATTATTATTAATTGAAGGTTCTTGATTTATGGATATATTTATAGAAAATTGAATAAACGGCAACTTTTTCAATTGGCGTATCTATTTCAATAGATTCAACGGTTTTTGTGTAAATTAAATTTAAAAACCCAGAATTTATCGCCTTTTTGTTGCAATAAATTGTGGGTTTGTGACCTCATTCCTGTTACAGCCTATGGTTATTATCTAATAAGTTCTTTTTTTTTTTTAAGTTTTTGTATTGTTTTATTTCTCTGTAACTCTCCCTTATCTGTATAGCGCTGCAGCGCTGATCGATAATAAAAGCAAATTAATAACACAAAAACACAAAAAAGGCCTACAAGCTTCAGATATGAAGTGCTGGGTATAAAGCGGACTGAACATGTGAGAATTTCGATATTAAATATAAACTTATATACAAAATATAACTGAAAAGATTCAAGACTGTCCAAAGAATTGGATGGAACATTTAAAAAGAATGAATGTCTCCCTTACCTACCAAAAAGAGCATTCAACTACAATACAAGAGGGAGAAGAAATGTTGGTCATCGTATATTACTATATTACATCGGGTAAATTAAAGCTCCACGGATCTCGAACTCATTTGAGTATCATTTCACCTACTTCATTCATTCACCGTCCGATATGACGTTACGTTGGACGATAAAGAAATCCACGTAGAATGTACTGTTGCTGCTACTGACAGGATTCAAATTGAAAATGAATAAGAAGCAACGTTAAAGATTTCCAATATCAACTATGTGGCGATAAAAACGCATATCGACTTAATAACGCGCATTACACGCTCCTTTCTGTCGAACTCATCTTTAAATGTGGTCAAAATACCTTTCTCCAAGTTACTGCAGAAATCTGTCGGCGGCACGAAGGTAATAAAACCAAAGTGTATCAACCTTAATTTCTAAAGTTTCTAATTTTACTTCGTCGACATTTTGCAAATTGCTAGCACTCAGGGAGAACAAAGTGATTAATGTCACTCCCACCTGAATAGTCGCAGCTGTTTCTTGGAAGCTATTAGAAGTTGCTAACTAAAAGTCTTTAGTTCTATTACTACCCTGGGTTTTCCGACGGTGAAACCGAAGCTTTATGTAGGAGTGTTAAGCGAAGATTTGCTACTTCTTTAAAGCGTAAACTGGAAACAGTAAGCTTCTACCACTAAAATCAGTTGTAAAACTGCTATAGAGTATCATTAGTAAGTGTACATATCCATAGTTCTCCTAGTAGAATCGGTCAGTTAGAAAATATACTCACGTTACCTGTACGTTAGGTGGGTTGCATTCCTATCAGGCGTTACCTCATATGGATTGGGATAATGTTTTACTAGATTCCTCTAGGAAACGGAAACGCTTAACTTTGAACTTTCGCGAAACTTAGAGAGGTTATATAAAGTGATGCTTAGCCTACGGAACATTAGTGTCTTGAAAAAAATTTGGAAGCTCCTCTAAGTATACTACGATTCAGATCGAAGACACTGATAATGATCGCAACTAATGTTATTTTGAACCAAAAAGTACAATTTTTCTTTTGATCTCAGTGACCAAAGTCATGATCAAACTTTTTGGTGATCATTAAATTTCTTAATTCTTGTATTTTGTATTAAATTTCTTTCCCTACCATTCTACTAATATTACCGGTAAGAGGTGGAATCAGGATTGAAAAATTCAATGCCATAGCCGGGATTTGATCCACGGATCTTTAGCTTATCAAGCAGCTGCTCTAACCACTCAGTTACCATGGCCATCTTGCCAGTATGATATTAAATTCCCCAACTGATTCCTACCATTTACTACGTCATTTATATATTGTACCAAAGCTACTAAACCATAGTTTTGATATAGGGCAACTTTAGTCAATATATTCAACTAATTTAACGTTTAAATTTTTATATTATTCTTAGCTTTAGTTATATAGTTTTAACTATCCAAGATCCACTCTACACAACAATGCATGTTAGAGAACTTACTTAGAGCTGAGGTTACCTCGTGCAACGAGCAGATTCGCAATACCATTGCTCTGCGAATTCTAATCTAAGGTATGACCATGTCAAAAAACTGATTAAGAATTAAAGAGTCCGAATGGCAACGCACGTGTGAGAGAGATCGACCCGTTAAAAAGCTTTCTTTATATAGATCTGTCACTGTACGATTGAGTAGGCGCTTAACCCAGCCTTTGGTTAACACCAACTCAAAATAAGCCAGCAGCTTCCCGAACATTTGGACTCACGAGATCTTCGGTGCACATCCGAGAAGTCATATGCCATAATTTTAAGGCAGTATTTTCCTAAATTCCGCAACCTTTCAAAATAACATCCATCACAATATATTATACACGTCTCCGAAGCAAGCTGGAACATGCCTCTAATGAAAGGTTATTTCTGTATATTTACACACATACAGACCGTTAGGGGTATAATTGCACATATTTGTAATTGCGGACATGGTAATGAGCAATATTGAATTAATATTTGCTTCATTTGTGGACTAATGTGCTTATTAAGTCAGGTTAGTTAGCACCTTCAAGTAGACGTGCCACAGAAAGCATGACGCAGAGTGGGCGGAACGAATGAGGTAATATGGTAACGCGTGATCTATCGGCACTAGATTCGAATGCTTTCTGCAATGACCTCACTTTATCTAGGCCAGTGGATCGGGCATTGATGTGTGAAGCAAACCGCATAGTCTGGCTCCCAGGCGTTGTTCATTTTCGGCCCTCTTACGACCATACCAAAAACATCAGGTACTGAGCTATGTTATTTTTTGTGGGAAAACTTTTAAACGAAGAGAAAAAACAAATAACATACCGATATGGATGCATATTAAGATATAATTTATGAAAATATTTTCATTTACACCCCCAACACACTGTAGGTAGACGTATAAATAATATCAATTGTACAGACGGTGAAAAACAACATCAGTGGTAGTTCGGTCTGGTGAGGGAAACCGTAGCATTAATTTTTGCTCTTCTTCCTCCGGCGACAATTGTTTCTTTGGATTCAGAGTCCTCAAAGAGGACAGTTTCTGTGCAATCCCGATATCGTATATTACTTGAAATGCAGTACTTCCTCTTTTTATCATAGGTATATGGTAGAGAGCATAAAAATGGTCACGCTACGCTTCTCTTTGATGGTAACTATTTCGCATAAATTTGCAATAAGGTAGCAAAATAGAATTATTTGTCTCGTGATTTTCTAGGTCGTTGCTTTCTTTTTCTTTCATTATCTTATTTTTCTTTACCAATTTAGTGCTTTAAACTTCTTTCTTCTGTTTCCCTTTTCTCATATTTATCCTAGAGTGTGTAGTACTTTATTCACGTTGTGAATGTCATTCTGTCCCACTTTCAGCATAATATTTTCCCGTCGGGATTTAGAACGAAGTGCTAAAACTTTTACATCAACAAATATATTCAGCTGTTGATGATGGAACTTTCCAGTTCAAGAAAAATACGAACCTCTGTTGAAAAGTTAGCGTGATATTTTTGTAAAACTTTGCCTGTTCTTTATTGCATGAATTCACTTCAGTCAGTATTACTCGTCTTTCTGAAAAAGATCAAAACCTTGAGTCCAAGGTCGTGCCTGTGAATGTAGATATTATCAGCAAACTGGGAAGTAATTGCAAATAGAGATGGATATTCTGGTACGGTAACTTTAATTTTCTGTGTTCAATGTCAGTTCTAACTTTAAATGTGATCGTAGTATTCCTTCAGATAACTAGGAAACAAAGTTCGTCAACTTGCAGATTATTATCCTTGAGACATGCAAGCTAGGTTTGCACAGAAAATTCAGTGACGTTTATTACGCAGGTTAAAAAGTACAGGCACCCATTTTGTAGAAAGAATAATAATTTTATGAATAAAAACTACCAGAAACATACGTATTAGGTCAAGAAAATACTTGCCTCCACTTAAAAAAACTGTAGCAACCAAATTAAGGGAGAGAAACTTCTAAATGTTTAATATTGAAAAAGAAAAAAACAATACATAGTTTACATAATGCATAATTTTATATCACCTAGAAACTATAATGAATTCTATGAAGACGAATCTTCTGACTAAACGGATGGCTAAGAAATTTGCTTGTTTGGGGAGGAAGAGAGAGACCTTACCTCCCAGAAGCGCAAACGAGATACGAGACATTTCTGGACGTGTATTTCCCCATCTCCTGCGAACTCTGCAGAAATTGTTGTGACTATATCTCGGTGCGTGTGCTCGTGACAATGAGTGAATGAGTTTTTTGTTGGTACTTTGAGTGAGGTAGTGATGATGATAGCTGTGACATAGTGTGCTGCTACTGCAAGAAGTCCTGTGTTCGACACTCATATGAGTGAAGCGAAAGAAAGAAAGAAAATACTCCGTGCATGTTTCGTTACATTGCTATGTGAAAAAAGAAGCAATAGTGAGAACAAAACTAAGTCACACAGAAAAGCAAAGTGACATTAAAAACCAAACTAAAGCACAATACGGTAAAGTAAGAATTTCATAATGACAGTACGTAGAGCTCTTATTTGTGTCTAATAATTTTTTGCGTCATTAAATATTTTTAAATATTCGTTGTTTTGTTTTATAATTTTTTCCAAATTTCACTATCCATGAAAAATCTTTGAAAATTTGAGGTTCTGAATTATTGGGCTCATTTCTAACAAAAATATATTTGCAATATAAACAGGTATGCTTTCTTATCTCATCAGGCAGGTTTCTTGAGGCAAACATTTATTTTAATAAAGAACGGGGATAGAAAAATCACATTTTTAATTAATGGTGGAACGTTTGAGGTGGAGAAAGTGTTCAAGAGTAGGAAATCTTACTTTTTAAAAGTATTTTTGCATCTAGTTTATTCCGTCGCCAGTAAAATTGCCTCGAAAATCGTAGCGAGGAGATGGAACCTGGACTACCTTTTGTATGGATGTGGAAAGGGTCGATAACAGAAAATCGGGGAAGTTCAAGTTGACGGAGCTTGCCTCATTTGTACACAAGCATGTTGTCACGTTCTGTCACCTGCAGCGCTGATCGTTAAGAACTCAGCGTTGCCCTTGCCTCCAATCATCGAGCACTTGCAGCTATCAATTCAAGCACATGTAGTTATAGGAAAGACGGCGTGTTCTCGGTTTGCCCTTGTATTCTAATAATAATACGCAATAACTAGGGATTGAACCTGCATACAGGAAACAAAAGCTTGTGGAGTTTGGACTATGGCCAGTGGAAGGGTCAGTCTGTCACGTGATCACAGCACAGAGGAGGCGAGGTAAAGGCCACACTTGAACATTGAAAATAACGTTGTTCATAATTTATATTCTATGCTGTCACCTTTTGCAGTGCAATATTCACTCCCAGAGCACTGACGTCACGCTCTGCCCATGTAGCTGGCAACTTGTGATCGCCCCATATCGCTATAGCTGTATAAATGTTCGAAGCCTAGGAATAACATAAGAACGAATAATATAGTTATGAGTTTTTCTGTCCGTGTATTTGCAGTCCAGGCGGCGTCGTACGATAAATGCCGCTTGCCCCTCAACAAGGCAATGGCGAGGTTCGATCCTAGGGCACCAAATGTAGGATTTGTGCTGGACGAAGCGGCATCAGAGGTTTTTCTCCGGGTTCTCTGATTTCTCCACTATTAATTACATCAACGACTCCATTATCACCTTTCCTTTCATCAATTATCCGCTTATTTCTTAGGATCTCCTTCCTCATTCTCATAGCAGCACTACCTTCCCTGTTCCAGAGATTATCTACTCCTCAGCAAGTACCTGACTCTAGGCATACACCTGTAAGCCCGTAGGGTATAACTCCCGGTTGCAATTCCCATTGGGTGGGCAATTCTGTCCGTGTTGTTTTACTTTCTCTACCACGTAAAGTAAGGCAGGTATTGTATTGGACCCAAAAATTCGATGTTGAGATTTGACCAGAAATATATGTTCTGAGGCCCTCTGCATGCAATCATTATGTATAGCCTTTGCTGTAGTGATTAATTCAATTCCCTGGATCGAAGTAGCTTCAGTTACTGGAGAGGGAACTTTTAAATTTATTCAAAAATAGATACTCTGTGCTATAATGAAATCTCCATCAGAGACTCCATCATGTATTTCAACAACAATAGGCTGCAAGTTGTTTCTTTCCCTCCCCCTCTTATGCAGAGCTTTCTGAATCATAATGCTCAGAAAAGCCACGTGGTTACACAATTTGAGCAATAAACAGAAGTGATATAAGAATGGTGGGGAAAAAATGAGATTTTTAAGACACAGACACAGACACAGACACAGACACAGACACACACACACACACACACACACACACACACACACACACACACACGTGGACCTTGTGTGTATGTGTCTGTCTCTGTCTGTCTGTCTGTCTGTCTGTCTGTCTGTCTGTCTGTCTGTCTGTCACTCTACGGACAGCATAACTCAAAAACGAAAAGTTGATCAAAAACCAAAGTTGATATTTAAGTTTTATACCTTTCAAGGATGCGACACAAATATTTTGAAGAAAATAACTCCACCCTAAGCTACCCTTCACATGGAAACTTTTTCGAAAATTTTGATTTTCTTGAAAATAGCTCTAACGATTTTGATTAAAGTGTCATATGTTTGAGATATTTCTATGACAAATGAAATGTATATCTTGAATTTTCTGGCTATAGCCCCTGTAGTCCTATTTACTCTGGAAAACTTTTGCCTAACTGGTAAACCGTCAGAGATAGACCAAATCATACTATGCAAAAAATGTAGATCTTGCTAAACTACACAATTTATGTCGGATAAATTTTCTTGTAGGGTAAACCATTTCGGAGATGTTCCTTGTTATGTGTGTGAGTTTCGGAAAACTTAAAACTTTCGTGAAATGGAGCACCTTTGTTCATTTTATTAAATGTTAAGAGTGCAAAGAGAACGGAATCTCAAAACTTTAAGAGATTGGACTATCGCACAAAGCCTAGCGTAGTCTAATATTCCCCTTTCACCTACAAGGAAATAAGCAATAAGTACAAAGGTTTATCTTAACTAACACGAAGATATAGGAATAAGAGTTTGTAAGAATGATTAGTACAAGAGTAGAGAAAGTCATGTGAGTGCAACACATCAGATTTTTAGAAAAAGGTGTATGTATATGTATATGTGTTTGTGTGTGTGTGTGTGTGTGTGTGTGTGTGTGTGTGTGTGTGTGTGTGTGTGTGTGTGTGTGTGTGTGTGACTGTGGATAGCATAACTTAAAAACGAAAAGTCGGTTAAAAATCAAAGTAGGTATTTAAGTTTAATGCCTTTCAAGGATGCGTCGCGAAGATTTTGAATAAAATTGCTTCACCCTAACCTATCCTTTTCATGAAAAAGTTTTCAAAAATTTTGATTTTCGTGAAAATGACTAAAGATTTTGTTTCAAATGTCATATGTTTGAGATATCTTAATGACAAATTAAATATATATCTTGAATTTTCTGGCTATAGCCCCTATAGTAATATTTACTCTGGACGACGTTTGCATAACTGGTAAACCGTTAGAAATACACCAAATGTTGCTAGACAAAAATATGTAGATCTTGCTAAAATACGCAACTTATCTCCAAATAAATTCTGTTGTAGAGTGAACCATTTCGGAGATATGCCTTGTTATTTGTGTGAGTTTTGGAGAACTTATACTTCTGTCAAATGGAACATCGTTATTCAATTTCTTATATGTTAACCGTGCAAAGAGAACGGTATTTGAAAGCTTCAAAACGTTTGACTATCGCTCAAAGCCTACTCTATTCCATATTCTTCTTCCACCTACAGAAATAAGCAATAAGATACTTTCTGCAAATGTTTATCTCAGCTAACACGAAGAAGATATAGAGAAAATAGTTTGTAGGAATGGTTAGTACAAGAATAGATAAAGTCCTGTGAGTGCAACACGTCAGATTTTCTTCTTATCCTTCATATTTTCAAAATATTCCTTTATTCTGGTTTCTAAATGAAGGTTTTTCAATATAAACTTTGTCGGAATCCAAAGAGCCAGCTTGACAAATGCCAGACCTTTTATATTCTCTTTTAAATTCTTCCTTATTAAGGGGTATATTTATGAACCTATAAATTATACTGATGAAAACAGCAAATTTATGTGATGGGGGATTAAAGAAATTATCTTTTGTGTAAATATCAGTATGAGTTTACTTTCTATAAATGCCAAACTTCAGTTTATTTTTATGTCCTATTATCTTTAAATCCAGGAATGGCAGACAACCACTTTTTTCAATTTATAGTGAATTTTATGGCATTTTATTGTAAGTTCCAAAGCTTTAAGGCATCATTGATCAATTTCTCAGACACAGTTGCAAAAATGTCATCCACATATCTATACCAGGTTTTAAAAATTGCTGAAAATGCTTTGGTAATGTGTACTTAAAAAAACTCGTGAAAAGGTTTGCAAAAATGTGGACTACCCATAGCTAAACAAGAGAGTTATTTTGAAAGAAATTGCCATTAAACATGAAAAAAAATTTGAGCCAAACAAAGAGTTGTAAGCGTCACAATATCATTTAATATTACTTCATTTAAATCAATAGAACGTAACCATTTTCCCAAAAATAGCCGAAGTATATTTAGGGATGCTAGGAAACAAAGCAGTTGCGTCAAACGAAACGAGTTTATCCTTAGAAGACAATGATGTGCTACTGATCTTTTTTACTAATTCAACAGCATTTTTATAATTAAACTTTCAAATTGTTCAACGGTACTACATTTTCTATTCAACCATTTACCATGTTCTAAGTAGGTGAATTTACAGAGTTTATCATGGGTCTGATTTTATTCTCTGGTTTATGAGCTTTAGGATGTGCATAGTTTCTGGGCAACACCGGATTACTCATTTTACAATATGTTTTCCTTTATCAGATACAGTTTTCACTTCCTTAAGAACTTTATCAAAAGTTTTAATCCATAATTTTAAAGGGCCATTAATTCTTATGTAATCCTCAACTTGAAGTAAAAATTCCGCTCGTTTAATATAATTAGGTTCATCCAAGATAACAATACTACTTCCTGTATCAGCATTAGTATAAATTACGTATTTTTCCTTCATTATGATTCACATTAGGATGATATTTACTCGCATAATGCAAGACATTACTGCATTTCATTTTGATAAAATGTTTTACTGTCATTTAAATCTTGGATGGCAATTTCGATATTAGCAACATAATCCTTTGTATTTTTTTTTAATTTGCACGTGTTTTAAGACTCTTATTTAGGAAATGGAGTTTCCTTTCATTAATTGCACAATTGGAGAGATTTATTACAATATCCGTGGGATAGATTTGTTTCTTTTACTTCAGTTTATTCCGTTCTTGGCATAATTTATTTAGCTTGTGTTTTAATTTCTTAAGTTTTGTTTCTCATGCTAAAGTTGAGAGATTTGAACAGTTTTGATTTTAATTTAATCCACATTGTGTTCCACAGATTGTGTCAATTTTAGGTGTAATTTATAATTTATTTAAACGATACTTCTATTGCTGTGTAAAATGTTAGGAAGTGTAATAAGGGTACACAAAGAAGTGTGATGAAGCAGATAAGAGGAAAATGATGATACAACCTAATGAGGTGTTCCAGAAACGTTAAATGCCTCGTTACTATGCACTACCATACAACATTTGTGTGCAAATGTGTAACAGTTCTCCAGGAATAAGTGCATTACTAATCCGAGCGTTTCATAGCATCAGAATTACATTGCACTTAGGCATTTCTCTGCTCCAATTGTCTGTTAGTTACTGACACTGACACCCTCACAATACGTGGAAGCGAGCGTAGTCATCATGCGGGTGATGTCTTCTGATGTGATTAGTGTCAATTTATTCTCCCACTTTAGTCATCTACACTGCACTGTGAATAATACACTAGTGCAGGATTTCGCGGTTTGTAGTACGAGTTCCACCGCCGCTGCGTAGTAAACCAGGTGCACTATAACATGGAGGGTTAAGTTAGGTTAGGTGTATAAGTGCAGATAATTTGATAACTGGTACCTTAGAATGTATCCACTTCAGTTGTTTTTATTTTCTCTACTACGGATAGTAAGTTGGGGGAGTATTGTATTCGACCCAAAAATTCGATGTCGAGATTACAACGCAAATAAATGCTTTGAGGCCCCCTGAATGAAAAAACAAAAATCTGATGTGTTGTGTTGCACTCACATGACTTTCTCTACTCTTGTACTAACCATTCTTACAAACTCTTATTCCTATACCTTCTTCGTGTTAGTTAAGATAAACATTTGTACAACTTATCTTGTAGGTGCAAGGGGAATGTTAGAATACAGTAGGTTTTGTGCGATAGTCAAATGTTTTAAAGCTTTGAGATTCTGTTGTCTTTGCACAATTAACATATTAAAAAAGTGAACAACGATGACCCATTTCACGAAAGTTCTAAGTTTTTCGAAACTCACACATATAACAGGGAATATCTCCGAAAGGGTTCACCCTACAAGAAAATTTATTGAGACATATATTGTGTATTTTACATTTTTGTATCGTATGATTTGGTCTATCTCTAACGGTTTACCAGTTATGCAAAAGCCGTCCAGAGTAAATACGACTACAGGGACTATAGCCAGAAAATTCAAGATATACATTTCATTTGTCATAAAAATATCCCCAACATATGACATTTTAATCAAAATCGTTAGAGCCATTTTCAAGAAAATAAAAATTTGCGTACGTTTTCCATCTAAAGGGTAATTTAGGGTGGGACTATTTTCTTCAAAATCTTCGTGTCAAATCCTTGAAAGACATTAAACTTAAATACCAACTTTGGTTTTTAACCGACTTTTCGGTTTTGAGTTACGCTGTCCACAGACTGACACAGAGAAACACACGGACCTTTTTCTAAAAGTGTTTTTTTGATTCAGAGAGCCTCAAAACATATATTTCCGCTGAAATCTTGACATCAAACTTTTGGGTGGAATACAATACTTCCCCTACTTACCAGTAGAGAAAGTAAAAATTAAAAAGAGGTCCGTGTATGTATGTATGTGTGTGCGTGCTATGTTGCCAAGTTGAGGGACCTATCCCTCTGCGTAGGTATTTTTCAACTCGAAAGGGAAATAGGGAAATCTTTGAAAATTAAGGGATTTTTCAAGTAAAATTTTGAAATTCAAGAATTAAAATTCGTTTGCCTATAGACTTCTGCGTTTAACTAAGAATTTTTCTTCCTTAAATATTTCACCATTACTTAATAGTTTCTGCACTATACGTATTGAAACATCATTGACGCAAAATTCACGGAGAAGAAAATGTGACCGTTTCTCAGCCAGCCGCTAAACCTCACTCTCTCACTCTCACTCACTCACTCACTCACTCACTCACTCACTCACTCACTCACTCTCTCACTCACTCACTCACTCACTCACTCACTCACTCACTATCAGAGCAAGGTCTGTGTATTGAAAACGTTGGTTACTGTGGCGATAACGCCAAAGTCAGATTTCTAAACACTATTCCTTTGTATCTCGTTTTCTAAAGGAATATGATGGAATTATTTTTTATTGTATTTGCCATTTTCTTAATTTGGTGCTAGTGTAGCATCAAGAATGTCTTTCCAAAACTGCTACATCTAATTTTTTCATACTTTTCAAGAAGTCTGAAACGACAAAATATTCTAGATGAGTTACGATCTAATATGAGAGCAAGTCAACAAAATTTAGGTTTTATGAGCAGAAAGGGAATTGGTTATTTTGTTTTTGAGGGATTTTGAAGGCCTATAGGGGGATTTTCTCTAGCAGAATCCAGGAAATACTGTCTGCCCGTCTGTGTGTGTCTGTCTGTGAACAGTATAACTCAAAATGTTAAAAACCAAATTTGGTATTTAATGCTAATATCTGTGAGGGATACGACACGAAGATTTTGAAGAAAATTCCTCCATGTTAAATTACTCCTTACGCCGAAAATTTTTCGAAAACTTTCATTTTCTCATGAAGGGTTCTAACGATTTTGATTAAAATGCCGTATGTTTAAGACATTCTTATTGAAAATTAAATGTGTATTTTGAATTTTCTGACTGCAGCTCATGTAGTCCTGTTTACTATTGATGACTTTTGCATAACTGGTAAACCGTAAGAGATAGACCAAAGCTTACTATACAACAAATGTACATCTCTTTAAAACACACAATTTATGTTAAATTATCTTTTCTTGGGAGATAATCCTTGTTATTTTTCAGAATTTTGTAGTATTTATATGTTTTCAAATTGGAAATTATTAATTTTAAGGCGCAAACTGCAGTAACGAAACTCTCCTAGTCCGAACATGGCATAATGAAGTAAAACCACAATCGCCTAATACTTCCATATTCTAAAAAGCTACTCGTTGAATTCATACAAAGATGCAGTTGTATCATGATGTTATACAATGTTAGCCATGTATAAGACTACCGTTACTACGTAACTCCGATTCGCGCCGTAGCCTGTCTTTTTCGTTAGCCACAGTAGCGAACACTTTAGAAACGTTTGACTATCGCTTAAAGCCTACTGTGTTCTCCATACACCTACAAGAAAATTAGTACTAAGATGACTTCTGCAAATGTTTATCTCGATTAACATGAAGTAGATAGAAGAATACGTGTTTGTAAGAATAGTTTGTCCAAGAGTAGAGAAAGTCATGTGTGTTCAACACATCAGATTTTTTTCTCTTCGCCTTTCTCACAAATGCATTACACACCTTACTAGGTGATATTTTCTGCACAGTCGCAATTGCGCCACAAAATGAACAAGGCTGTCAGTATAGACCATCTGGTTTGCTTCTACCTTCAATATTTGTCCTGGTGCCTTGATAGTCTGGCTTCATTAGCCTTGCAGAAAGCTCGCTCTGCTTTCTACCTCAAAACAACCCTTCCCGCGTTCTCGGGCAAAATAAACACGTATAGTTTGTGTGTGCCACACGTACTTGGAGTTACTAACCAAGCAGAAAACATATTGCTCTAATTAAGTAAAACTATTTGTCTGAAGATGGAGTAAATATTGATGTGATCTTGCTCATTACGTTGTCCTCAGTTAAGAATACAAACATCTGTACTTATACCCCTAACAACCGTTCTGATTCAGCTACTCAGATAATGCAGGAAATAGTATTTCATCAAATAATATGTAATGCACAAAATTAAGTGTTCTTCATTTAAAACCTAACGGGCGCAGGGCATTTTGCCTGTGCAGGATTGCGTGTGGTACAGCCGGCTTTCTTCCGCGCCTCGAGTTTCACTGGTATTCCCTAGCATTCTAAAGGCACTGCTTATTTTGGTTCGCCATCGCTACGAACGTTCTGTAAAGCATCTCTTTTACTAGTCACTGAAAGAAAAACTGATTGTTAACACAATCAATCGGCGGTATTTCAAAATTCATAACGCGATCTATGGGTCTATTTAATTATTTTAATAACTTAACCTCTGGATTTATTTCATGACTAAATGACCAAAAATTATCTGCCACGACTAATTTATCCATCTCTTTCTATATAATATTTCTAAAATGTTGCTTTATTTTGGTTCCCAAACAGCTAAATTGATAAATACCACATTCTTTGTCAGTTGAAATTTTATGCTGTTGTTTTAATATTTATTTTTTGGAAATAGAGTTATTCCATCTTGTTTAAAAGTTTTGGTAAATGTTTCATTTACCCGTGGATAATAAAAAGAAACTTGTTATCGCATCTTTTACGGATGCGACATGAAGATTTTGAAGAAAGTGAGTCCCCGCTGTAAATTAGCCTTTACATGTTGTGTTAGTATTTATTTTCTCAGAAACTGCTTTGATTAAATCATGTTATATTAAGATATTTTAATTACAAGTAAATTTTCTTGACTTTTCTGTGATTAATCTGTGAACCTTCACTCACAATGACTTGTTTAACTTGTAAGCTAGGTGTCCAAAAGCTTATACGGCGATGCAGTCATGGGCCTCAGTATCGAATGGAACCGATGATCATGCACTTCCTTCAAGAAGTCAACATTGCTTTGTTCGTGTCTACTTGATCCTTAATCACTGATAATATACTTTCGTCCATCTTAGTTTCAACATAGTGTTCACTACCATTAAAGATTCTCTTCACACGTCACGTTTTTGGGGCTGAACTTTGTGTTAACATAAAATTGCCACAATTACTTACTTGGGGGGCTTAAAGGGACTTGTGAACTTCTACTGGATTACTCAAATATTTTCCACCTTTATGCTCTATCGTATTTTTCGCACTCATACATACTAACCACCGCTATAATTAAAGCTTTTCGAACAGTGAAACATTGAGTTCCTCTGCATCTACATTTTCCAGTGGACTCGCGTCTCTGACCTCAAGCAATCAGAAACACCACATTAGAATTAATTACCCATGAAGTTAACCAGTTGTCTGCTACTGATAAAGAGCACTACGATATGCAGACTAAAGTGCATCGAAGCGCGTTCAGAAACTGTGTATTCTGGTCACAGACTTCGCTAATCCTGTCTTTCACAATAAAAAATGTTAGCTAACAATGTTCTGTAAAATATGGTGAAACGTAAGAGTAACATTACCTTAATTTTTAGCTATAAGTTAAATAAAATGCCACAGTGCTTTTAAGGTGCTATGTGGGTGAAAATGTGGCCGAAAATGACAAAAATTTTAGATTTTATGTTTTTGTACCAAAAATACTGGATGGTTTGAAGTGCATTATGCATAGATTTAAGGCATTACAGTGTCTGAAACTTACTCTAATTACATCGTATTTATAGATCTGAGCTCTGAGGGAATACAAATTGCTGCCTGAAGTAAAAAATTTCCTTTTTACCGACTTCGTTATTTTTTTTTTTTTTTTTTTTTCTTAAAATGAATTTTATTCGTCACTGGGCCACCATGATCGGTAGGAGTAACATAATAACAGCAGCTGAACACACAAAATGATCTACCTTTTGCGTAATGAGTAGGGAACATAGAGAAATTATTTTGTTTTAATTTTGTTGGCTTCTTCGAGCGTGTACGAGTATGCTCGAAGATTGCACTTGGCTTCCTGTCCGTGTGTTTGTTTATAGTGTGAAGCGGGTTTATAAATGAAGGTTTTATAAAATGTATTAACGTTTTACTTCACCTTCTTTGTGTTAATATTAGCCCGCGTTGTGGCGCCTTGTTGTAGCTACAGTATATAGCTGTATGACTCCTTCCTGTTTGTTCTCAAAGGGTTGCAGTAACGGAAGAATGTGAAATTTTTAAAAAGTCGTCTCCTGAATCACTCGTGATGAGTTTTATTTCTTCTTAATAATCTTACACACTCAGATATTAAGAAATAATATCACAATTATTCCGTATAACCTTTTCATCCGCCATTGTTTTACATAGGTAATTAAACGGCTAATTGCTATACTTTTTATAAAATTATCATTTTTAATACTTGTAAATTGTTTGTATTTATACCAGATTGCTGATTGTAGTATTTTCGATGAAAATTAACTTCATTAAACTCGCAAAATCGTTTTTGTGTATCTAACGTCTGAAGCACGACCTATCATTACCTCTGTTTTGCCATAGGGCTGAGAAAGGAAGTTGCATCAAGTGACCACGTGCTCTGTTACAAAGTGCTTTCAGATAATTTCTTACAACGTAGTCTGATTACTAAACATATTACATGGTAAGCAAAGTCTAGAGTAAATATTTTAGGTAGTACTTCTTCAGTGTAAATATTTTAGCACAGTCCTGGTGCAGTGGAAATAGGCATAAGGTATATATGGCAACAGAAGGACTTGTATAGTGGTGCAAATGGCTAGATAAAAAAAACCACTGTCAGCTGCTTATAAACTGGGCACTTGCATGTAATTTTATTCTGCCTAAACTGCACGCAAGCATTTAACATAATTTTTCTTAGTTTAATTTTTGCTACACCTTTATTAATTCTAACCAACATTTCATCCAAAAAATAGGTGCTAGAAGGCTTAAATATTTAGTGTACATCCTTACAAAGCATGAAAAAAATGATGCATGGGATTGAGGGTCAACTTAGTACCTTTTGAGATAAAAAAATAAAATGTGGGTGGTGATTGCAAACATTTTGAACCTTTTCCTATGTAGTTCATGCGTTTTTTTAATTTCCCTTGTATTAATATAGAACAGAACCCATGCGTTAAGTTTTTACAAATGAGTTTTTGGTTTTGAAAAAAAAAAAGTCCAACTTTTTCAAAAAAACTGGAGTGAATTTCATTTCTAAATTTACACACTTTCTTAATGAAATGTTTCAATAATTAAAAAAATAATTGAGTACAAAAATTAAACTCTGTCAAATAGTTTGACACGACACCCAGACAAGTGTATAAAAAATAATGTAGCTCTCAAATTATGCAAAAGAAATTTTATCCTACACCCCCTTAAAGTAAGATTGGTGAAACCCGCTTCAGTTGGAATATGGTTACACGTGTCACTCCTTCTCTAGCTGTAACGAGAAGATTCTGTTCTTTGTTTACTAAGGGATTGAATTTTTAATTTTCTATACTTTTATAGGTACGGAATCGATACTTTGCATACTTAAGGGGATTTATGTTATAAACTACCACACAAGGATCCAGCACAATCTGTTTTATATTTTTGAGGGAAATAGTTATTTCGTTTTTTCACATTGTGGAAATACCTTAACATTCAAAACACTCCATGCGCATCAAAAAATAAAATTTCACAACAGTTTTATTATTTTATAAACGCCAATTGCCCATAAAACACCATTGATCTCTGGAAGGAAGGAAAATAATTAGCTTTAAATTAATTTATTTGCTTTATGGACATTTAAAATATGTTGTGTATTTAATTTGTTTTAAAGTTTAGGGTTTTGAAGTCACATAAATGAAGCACATGTTGGAAAAATTCTAAGAACGTAGCACAAAATTTAACGCGCATGGAGGATATAGTATAAAACAAAGTCGATAAAAATCAATTTTTCTACACACATCCTTCATGATCATCGATCATGTTTGGCCCAAAACTGTCCTGCTACATGTCACATCTTCCCTCTTTTGTCTAGTAATCTCTCTTAACCATTTTTCCGCTGAACTTTGTTGCTTTTAAGCCCTTTTCCGTCCAAATTTTGTTCAGATTTAAGCAGAAGAAGTGCACGTGGCGTTCAAAGCCTGCGCTAAACGTTTAAAAATGGCGGAATCTAAAAACATTTCCCCGCCACCAACGACATGGGGAAATGTATGTGCATAAACCTTGAAATGGTTAATTTGATGATTTTTCGGTCTTTTTCAATCCCAGGGTCCCTTAGGGGCTATACTTGAGATGGAATAACTGCAGTCAAACATTCGCTGGTTTTGCCAAGACCGAAACAGTTGAAGTTCGACGGTCAAATGTTCGCTGCAAGCCAAGTGAGCCGAGGTCACAGCAAGCAGTTGCTTATTTCTCTTGTTCCACCCATGCTTCGAAATGTAGCCATAAAAATGAACAAAAAACTTTACTTGCATACAAAAAGCTGTCCCTTGGCATCTCGCGCGCTCTGTTCCATCAGCTTAATGACATATTGCTGAATAGCGTTTGTTCACTGGCAGAAAATTACATTTTGACCACTTCTCTTTGTACAATAGCCCACCACTTCTGCATATGTACGTATCATTTATTTTATGACCTAGGGATTTAAAAGTGCATAATGTATAGCATTTTGGCGGAATAGTCCGAGAGGTGTAGACATTTGCAATCTTTTTCCTATTTGTGGTTTAAAACCGCGTCTCGTTGTTTCATTATATTGGTAATCTGGGAAAGAAAGTAAATACATTTAAGCACAAGTGCCTTTACCTAGCAGCACTTAAGTATATAAATAATCTTCCGGAAAATCAAACGAATATTGTTCGAAGTAATAATTTAGAAGCACATTTTTCGGCAGGTTTTTCACTGAATAAAACCTTAATCTTTAAGTTGTATATATCACAGAGAAGAATACATACATTAGGTTGTTTTTCAATTTGCTTAATAATATGTGTGTGACAATGAAGGATTCAGCCATTTTGTCTACCCGTACTGTATGCGATAGTGAAGGATAGGGTCACTTTGTTTAATAGTATGCACTAAATGTGACAATATAGGTCGTTATGTCTAAGACATAGATGGGGATAAGTGACACACTGTGTCATTTGCCTTATATCGTACTTTTAACCCTGTCTGCTTAGCTACACACAGTTAGCTACCTCCCACTGTTACCTATTTACCTCAGAGAATAGCTCAGTCCCTCACATTGTGTCAGTGGTGGACTGATGTCGCATAACAAGGTAAAAAATGCTTCAAAGCCGAATGGGACCATAAGTATTTTCGTGTTCCTAGTAAAAATAAAGCGTAGTGCTTGCTACGCTAAAAGAAAATGTACCTAACGCAATCACATTCGCGTAATTACAGAGCCAATACATGTTTCTGTTCGGTTACGCCACTGCACGTCTCGAAACGTACTTTATTTCTAAAGACGTGTGTATTAATAAACAAACAGAACCGGAAAAGATAGGTGGCCTTCATTTGCTGATAACGTAACAGTGGAGAGGGTAAGAGGTCGATTGCATTCCCGTCACCTCTCTTCCCCATGTCTAGTCTAATAGTATGCACTTTATGTGACCATGAAAGATAGGGTTGTTATGTCCAATAATAGGTATTATATACGGTAGTGGTGAATGGAGTCGCTTTGTTTAAGTATGTACTACATATATGACAATGAAGAATGTGGTTATTGTGTGTAATTGTATGCATGTTGTGTGACATTAAGGATAGGGTCGTTTTGCCTAATAGTATGTACCATATGTGACGGTTGTGCCGGGTTCTCCACGTCGCTGCCTGGGATCGATGCCGGTACCCCAGATTACAGACTCTGCTGATGACGGCTCCGTTGAGTTGCATGGGATTAGGTACTGGGATTTAGGTAGGCATGAGTCTTCCCAGGCGCGAGGTTAAATAACAAAATACACTGCACTGACGCTTTCTGGTTTATTTTCCATCACATAAATGCCTCAAAGAACAGACCTTGGCGAGTTTCTGTTATTGTGTTTTAACCTTATCGTATCGCCGCTGTTATTTACGGCATCTTAATACTAATCTACTAGACTATCGCGACTGCAGCGTTTTGGCGCGAAACTCCGTGAGTCACAGATTCACCCTTGGTAGCGCCAACACGACAGACAACAGGAGTGCAAGAGTAAGTTCAAGTCGCCTGGGTTAACCCAGGCGGACGGTAAACGGGCCACTATACCTATCCGTTTAGTACGGATTTACCCGTGTGGTTTAACAGGTGTTGTCTTAAGTTTACAAGCTTTGGTGTAAATGTCGGTTGATGGTGCAGGTTGGTTTCTTATGTTGTCGCTGGCGGCGGGATGTGTCCAACCTTGGATGTCTGACCATTGCCCTACTGCTTGCTTCGCCGGCCGCTTGCGGGACCGTCGAGTAAGGCAGTGCCAGTGGACAGAAAACCGTGAGGATTAGGTGAAGGATGTGGTGGTGCCAAGTGTGGAGTACATTTGGCGGTTTAGGTGTTTGAGGGGTTAGTGGTAGTTATCAGCCAAGGGCATCCTTGGGCAAGCGGTAGCTCTGCCGCCATCTAGGTAGACGATGGTCACATTGCCCCAGCGTGTTGACCAACTGGTTAGGGTGAGGTGTGAGTTTGGCATACATTGTGCGAGTTCTGTCCCGCACAACGTCCTCAATATATGGGATCCCGGAATAAGTGTGGAGGATGTGTGATGGGAACCTACAGTTGGTATCGTAGATCATCCTAAGCGCCCTGTTCTGCACGGCCTGCGGATGGTGGAACGAGCCACCGTTCCCCAGACCTCGCACCCGTACAGAATCAGGGGCGGGACGATCGCAGGGTACAAGCGTAGTTTCAGGTGAGTAGGCATAGTTGAACGGAAAATAGGATACAGCTGTCTGAGGGCGCCGTGTCCCAGACCGACCTTTGTCTTGACATGTGGAGTGAAGGTTAGACCGCGGTCGAGTAGTACTCCTAGGTATTTGGTGGAGTTAACCCAGGGGATTCTTGTCCGCTGTAGTGCCAGAAATACACCCGGCCGCCAGTTTCAAACTTTGCCCAGTAGGACAGACAACATGCAACAGAATATCAGTATTTACAGGTTTCTCACCCACGCCAAACTTCTGCCTGTCCCGTTACTCGAGAGGTTATATTTCTCCCAGCTGTGTCCTTGGGCTTTTAATACCAAGCCGTCCTTTAGCGAAAAATCACAAAAGATGTTGATATTTACCACTCAGAAATGCCCCCAGGTTCACACAATATATTCAAGAGGCAACTGAAATGTACAAGTTTCATATATACAGAAACACATTTAACCTATGTGTCTTATATTACGTTCTGGTCTTATAATTATAGATACATGGAAGTTTCCGTCTCACAGTGAAGGATACGGTGGCTTTTGTAATAGTAAGCAGTATATCTGACAGTGAAGAATAGGGTGGTTTTGTCTAACGGTATGCACTATAGGTGACAGTGAGGATAGCATCGTCTTGTCCTGGTGACGTGACAGAGAAGTATGGAGTTATGATGTCCCATAGTATTGTTGTGTGACAAACAAATATGTATTCTTTTGTCTAATAGTACTGTGTGTGACAGAAACCTATGAGGTTGTTTTCTTTAATAGTAAGTAATGTGTTTCACAGAAAAGAATATAGTGATTCTGCTTAATAGTGTTTTATTTGGAATGTACTTGCTTATTTTATAGAGCAGGAAAATGTTTGAGTGGGTGATAGGAGGATACACATATATCCATTGTTTACTTTTGTGTGGCTTGTGCGCTAGTTTGAATGCCTTCAATAAGCTAATTGCAGTTCGTGGTACAGAGTACATGACCTTTAATTTGAGGAGGGGTTAAAACGTGCCTGATTAAAAACAATCACACACATTTCTTTCTTTTTATTGACATATTCTATATAAAGAAACGACCCATGAACGTCATGAGATTGTAAAAACATCCATACAAAAATTGGAAATTGCAATCAGCTTTTCATAGCAGCAGCGTTGGTGTTGCAGATAAACAGCGCGGTGGAAGAAGCATTTGCGTTGGTTGGTGCAGAATGACGTCAGCAACATAACAAACACACTTGTGTGTGTCAGTCGCCTCACATCAACCCAGGAAATTCAGCACAACTAAGTTAGCGTATGACTAGTCGGGTGATAAAACAACAAACGCATTTCGCTCCGTCCTCCCTCTCTCCCTCTCTCTCCTTCCCCCTCCCTCCCTTTCCCGCCTGCTCGCTTTCGTGGTCTAGACAATTGCCAGCTACCATTACCTACGCTCAAAATTTGGGAGCTTTTCCACTGTTTCTGTTTGAATGTTCATGACCTGAATTACGCTTAAGGTTGAGCCAATATTCAATATGACCATTATGTTAATGATTATGATGATGATTATTACTACTATTATTATTAATATTATTGTCATTATTATTATCATTATCATTGTCATTGTCATTGTCATTGTCACTGTCATTGTCACTGTCATTGTCATTGTCATTGTCATTGTCACTGTCATTGTCATTGTCGTCGTCACCATCATTATTATTTTACTTTTTGATTATTTTCAAACCCTATTGAATATCAGCGGAATGACTTAAACACAAAGAAGTTGAATTTAATTTATTATAGAAACCTTAACCACACCTATGGTGAAATTTGTTCAAAACTTCAATGTTATGTACCTTATTGGGCCATTTTCTTACAACTTAGACTATAGTAACATTTGGATGCCCATTATTGGAATTGATATTAAATACCAGAGATAAATTTCAGTTTTATGCCAAGTTCAATAGAACAGAGGGCCAATTTTGTAAGAAATAAAACATTTCTACATTCTCAGTAGGTATACCTAAATATGAAGCATTATACTGAGTATTGGATAACAAAATAAAGTGCTACAAGCAGATTTCTTAAAAATTTATAAATAGTTGATACCATTCAAATATTAGAATAACTCAATTATTTTTAGTTATTTTGCTAATTGAAGGGGAAAATGAGTTTGAAGAACTGTTAAGTAATTAAGTGAAAAAATGTTGCATTCACATGAATTTTTCTGCTTATTCATCTATAAATTGAATAATTGAAGCAAGTTACTCTCAAGAGTATAAATACTACAAGCTTTAGTTAGTCCCATTTATTTTATTTTAAAGAATTGGGCTCATTTTGATTTAATACATACACTTATTGCGTTTTATGTCGAGGAAAACAAGCAGCAAAAGTTAGATGTATGAATATGCATACCGGGTGGAAGGGAAGTCATTACTTTGGCTGGCAACACTGCAGATTGTGTGGGTGATCACTTTCCTTGGCTCCATACATAAACAAAGAGCGTAACGGTGCGTTTTGAAAACAAACTCATACCGTGCTTTGTCCTTCCGTGTTTACTGTGATAGCGTAGGCCAATCACAAGCGTTAGCTTCCAAAACATTACCGAAAGCGAAAGCTGTTTACATCCACAAACCAGGTCAACTCCCTGACCAACCTCAACGCAACGTTGTCGAGTTACATCATCTCTGAAACAGCAGCTCAAAGTATTCCTCTACGTCTTTTAAGTGATAAATTATTTCGAAACCCTGTGTGATGTCCTATAATTACTACCTTAGCTATGTCAGAAATAAGTTACTTCACGCATCTTACAAGTAAACTGTTATCTTTGCAGATTATTGTGGAATTACTCATCCAACTTGGATTTAAAAAAAAAAAAAAAAAAAAAAAAAAAAAAAAAAACTATTTATTTTTTCGAAATCGGCTGATGAAAGAACAAAATGCCATTCGGCTTTTGTTTGTAATGCTTCTAAGAAGCACATATTAGAAGGAATGTAATGACTTCCCTTCTACCCCGTATATAGCAAAATTTATTTTTGTTTTCATTTATAAACCTTTTATCCTCATTACTTATGGCGTAGTCCTTGTATAAGCCAGTGCAGAATTGTGTATCTATAAACATGCACACATAATAGCAAGAGCGAGTATCACAAATATTTTCTTTAATAATAATGTTTGGAAAGATTTAATGTTTCAGTTACTGCACAGCGGTATATTACGTACATACAAGTTACGTTCAGTAAACCAAAACAATGATTCTTTGGTGTATAAAAGTGTGCTCATGTGTGTTAAGGGATAACAGATTAGTAAGATGAAACAAGTCTTTGTAACCAAGATACCAGCGTAATGTCAACGCGCATTATACAAACATTACGTCATTGGGAAGGGATTCTCAGTATTGTCTTGTGCACCTGGAACCTGCTCTTGTTGCTCTGTGACCGGGTGCAAAGTTCATAGTCAGCTACAGTGTATAGTTTATGCATAACCAACCTGGCATCCATTGAAGGAATTGTTTCATTTTTACAGATGACCTAAGAATGTACGTGGAAAGGTGCAAGACATGGGGCATTAGGACACTACATTATAAGTGCTATACAATCAAGTTAAACAGGTAAGCAGATCTTGATAAGTCATGGTGATTGCATGTTATAGTTCTATAAATTTTTGTTTTAGAACTTGAAAAACTCCTCGTATAAACACAATTCGCCTCTCTTTAACATCTGCTCCTCTCAAATGCCTTCGATTTCCATTTCAAGTTGAATTATAAATTATACATTAACCCCGCGGCACAACAGCTCTTTTCGGGCCATACTCTCCGGCCGCTGTTGCCTCCCCCCGCCCTCTGTCGACCTGGCGGGCATCCCGCTCCCTCCCTGCCGGTTATATGGTCCTCACAACCACGAGTCGCTGCGTTTCAATCAAGTAGCTCCTCTATTGGCCCTTCAGGGATCTTACGAGGCTGAGTGCACCCCACACCAGGTCTCTTAGCGGGAGAAAATCCCCACCGCGGTACCGTGAATCAAACCCGGTTCTCCCGCTTGTTAAGCAGCAGTACTACCACCGCGCCAGGGAGACGACCATAAATGATATATAATTTCTGTCCTAACCATCTTGCATGTCCTTTTATAAATTACATAAAGATAAGCATAAAAATAAGAATCGTACCCCTATTTGATAGCATAAAAAATCAATATTCCATTCCAAACGAAAGTGCAACTGAATTTTATCAGAAATACATGTTTTGGATCCCTGGCCCTTCTCGCCAAAAGTATGTTTAGAAAAACATGTGCATTTTGTTGTTCGTCCGTATTTCTGTAAACAGTATAGCTATAAACAAACTGCCGTTTAAAAATAAAACTTAGGATTTAATTTTCTTATCATCAAAGGATGTGACAAATATTTTCAAGAACATCCCCCAGCCCAAACTACTCTGTACATCGAACAAAATGCATTCTGAAGATTTTGTTTAAAGTTTCAGGTGTTTAAAACATTAACGTTTCCTGAATTCTTCACTAAAACTAGAAATTAAACTTCCAATATCCAACAGAGGTAACATGGAAATAGAAGCCAACGCCAAATTAAAAAATAGTGAGGTGACTTTATTATCACCCTGCATAACGCCTTGTTTGCATTTACTGTTCATCTCAGTACATACCGTGGTTGTCATAAGGTATTAGGCTTACTCTGTACTGAAGATAGTGCTATTTCGTAAGCATAGACGACGTATGTGTTTTATCTGGATTAGCCCCGTAGTTTTCCGATATTTTCTGAGTTTGCCATGTCCAGCTATAAAACTGGGCTACACGTTTTTTGAGCCTGATTAGTAGGTTAGTAATTCATAAGGCTCATTATTTGGCTGTAAAATTCATTAGTGTAAATTGCTTCCCACTTCTTTAGGGTTTCATTTTGAACCCAACATAATAGTATAACTAAGTCTACAATGAAGGAATTTTAATTGACAAAAAGTACAGAATACATGCCTTATTATTAACGGACGATGTCCTACTTATGGCAGAATCAGAAAGAGACCTCCAAAAGCTAACACACAAGTTCCAAATGGTGGCCAATAGGTATAATTGTAAAATATCAATACATAAATAAAATGTGATGTTACATATAAAGAAGACAAAGGTATAGAAATCAAAATAGCTAAATTCGAGGCAATATATGAAATCTTAAAAAGAACTTCAGGTCGGAAAACAAGAAAAGATACACATTTGAAATGATGTAAGACAATGACTGTTACTTTTCTGTTGTATGGAAATGAAAGCTGTATAATAAATTAAAATTAAAGAAGCAGAATACAAGCAGCAGAGATGTTATTTTTGCCAAATACGAAAGGACGTACACGAGCAGACAGTATAGGAAATGAGCAAATAAGAGAAGAATTAAATATATGTAAGTTAGAAGATACTGTCAAAATAAACTAGAAATGACCTGAACACTTAATAATGATAAGTGACGAAAGAATACCAAGAAGAATCTTTCAATATAACCCAAGAGGAATAAGAGACGTAGGCCGACCGCGTAAAAGATGGTCTCCACAGACTATTTAGTGTAGTATAAGTAATGGCAAATTCAAACAAATAATAACGAATATCTCGGAAATGGTTTACTCAAAAGAAAAAAAGTGAACCAAATTGCGTGTTTAATGAGACCCACATTCGTTTAATTGTCTGTCTGTATTTTACTGTTTACCGTTTATGCAAAATTCAACCAGAATGAAGAGGTCTTCTGAGAAAATTCCCGGAGAATTCATGTTATGACTTATAAACTGCCATGGAATCGCCTATTAGTCTCCGTCACTGGATATTGACGGGCTGGTTGGGAACTGATTCAGCCTCCAACTGAAAGAGGAGAGGGGGAATAGCAGCTAATTACGTAAGCGTCTCCAAAATAGAAAAGTTGGATATCGCTGGTCTACAGAAAATAATTAAAGATAATTTTTCCTTAATTATTTCTGCTGATAAAATGTAAGTATCCTGAACTTGCATCTTAGATTACACAGGTGTTTTATGCCTTGCTGAGGTGGGGAGTCAGAAAACTTTAAACCGGCCCAGCGGTCCTGTCCCTTAAAAAATGTATGTCCAAATTTTGCCTTGAATGTAACTCTTTCCATCCGTGTCACAGATAAGCATAAGAGCAAAGAAAAAGTAAACCATAGCACATCACCCTCCACTTGCTTCCTCGCTTCACAGTGCCATTTTAGAGGGGGAGAAACCATCTTTTTATCGTTATAGAAACCAAATAGGGGCTAATGTTTAGGCAGGTCACGTCGCTTGCTTAACTGCTGTACGTTGTAATAAGCTCGCCTCGTCCCTCAGCACAGATTTTATGTAGTCGGCGCTTGGGGGAAGCGATAACTTTCATGTCGTAGTCATTTTGATTCACATAAATAAAGCCGTATCTAATAATCCAAAAGCCCGTCAATCGAGGAAATTTACATTTTGGGGATAGTGGCCATTTGGGAGTAATCCTTCGGGTAAACGGAATCGAAGGAAAACCCTTTCGGTATAACAGCTATTCGGGTAAACGGTGGTAACGGTTAATTCACCTATTATGCAGGGTATCACAAAAAACATCAATCTGGAAATGCACGATTTGGATAGCAAATCCATATGTGTACGTTTACATTTCGTCAATAGAACCAACCTCGAGCTGTTGGTATTACAAACGGTTCAAACTGTATATACTTAGTTCAGAGTCTTTTCAGACAGTGGAAGGGGGAGATAAGGATATCACGTGCCAGGCGCGTTTATAGGAGCCAAAACAACCCAGGCAAAGTTGCAAGATTTATGCAGTCTTTCAGACACGAGTAGTGGCGCACAAAAACGAATGCTTATAAAGCAAATTTCTCGCGTATAGGACATGGAAGACCAGCACATAAGCATAATATGGCGCACAATATTCAAAATGTGTACACTTATTTAAAAGGGGAGAAGGGCAAGTGTGATACGTCGATTGCACAAACTGTAGTTGCAACTTGTGTTCCCAGTAATAAGAACCATTGAACTAGTTATGCATACAGCTCCAACAAAGACGAAATGCGATGAATACAAAACCGTTCGAGAATTGATGGCTTCTTCGTCGTCTTCGGAGGATGACGATGAAGAAGAAGCAGAAGAAGAAAACGAAATTATAAGATACTAAGATGGGTAAATGCCAAGAACATATCTATGTCAATTTAAATAATGTTTCGTTTTTTCTGCTATATATGCATATATAATTAATGAAGTAATAAAAATAATGTAGTCCAAGTATATATGATCATGTACTCCAGTATTTTTGTATTGAATGTATTTATCGACCCAGCGTGAGAATATGCTGTCAAAGTAATACCAATGTATTTTGCTATCACAGTGTGCCAGCACGCTTAAGTGACCTGTGGCATGAGCAACCCGCTGCCTACCTGCCCCTCCCACTGTCTCAAAAGATCTGAACAAATTCCTCCCACGTCATTGCAGAGTCTATATCGGTGGTGGTAAGCCTCATGCATATGACCCAATAGTGCAGTTGTCTTTGAAGATTTTCAGTCACTCCGTGGAGTCGAACTATAAGATCCTCCGCTGATGTTACAGCAGTGTCATATTACATACTCTTCATACAACGTCAAAATAATCGAGAAGTGTCAGATCTGGCGACATTGCTGGTAATGGAACTGGTCCACCTACACCAATCAATCGATTTGAATATGCACGTTGTGGCGCCATCTGGACCAAAGTGTGCTGGAGCTCATGTTGGCCATTTCTGCAGCTGAAAAAAAATGCTGTACTGGAAACTACACATATAATATAGTAGGGTGCGCACCAAGGACTCTATGGAGAAATTTAGCACATGCAGGAATATTCTTAAGCTCAGGTTGTTCATCCCAGTACACAGATGGCTAGAGTGTTGCATGCCTTCTGGTATAATCCTATTTATTATTTCAAAAATTTTCTGGTTCGTTTCATTCTTTTGAACAATTTTTGAGATTTTGATTTTCTTATGTTTTATTATTAATTGCCTAGGAGGAATATTAGTTTTATTTATATATTTATATATATATATATATATATATATATATATCACCAGATTAGCCTCAAATGAAATATTCTTTTTCAAATAAATTCTTTTTACAGATATGCTTTTACCTCTAACATTTTTATTAATTTACTACTTAAAAAGTTGAACTTATTTTTTGGTTTATAAGACCAAGGTTTTATTTTAAACTATTAAAACATTAATATCGGATATCGAACCCGAGTCTCTCGCACGGTACCACCACGTTAAGGAGATACCTATCTTAAAACATATGGTATTGAAACAATATCATTAGATATTTTTGAGAAAGTACATAACCAGGAAAGTTCATTGTAAATGACTGCTTGGGTTAGGAGGATTGTATTGAAAATCTCCGTTTGGTACCCTTGGTATCTTTCGGTGCTTGAGGTTATCTTTTAACACGCACATATATTTTTGGAATACTAGACTTCCACAATATACTGCAAGCAAAAGGTGGAGAATTCAAAACTATCTCTGGTTGTCGTAGTCTTAAATGCTGGTGATCGATTATTTTAAGAGTAGGGCGTGCTGTGACAGGCATAGGTACAGAGGACAGGGGGCGATTTGAAATTTACTAAAGAAATGACAGCCACCTACCTGTATTTCTTAAGAGCATTGTATTGTTATTACCGAACATCAGGAAAGCAAATTAAATAAGGAACTTCGTAGGACGTATTCATTTATTATATTGTCCGAAGTACTTTTTAAGAGAGAATTTAAATAAAGTTGAATGAATATGCTATACGTTTGTATAGGTAACTGCTAAATCAGAAGGAAGCGATAACCGTTGTGTTATACACTGCTAAACTCAACAGGTTAATAATAAGAAGGAAAAGTGTATTATGTGCAAATTAGTCAGGATGGGTTCTCGCTACAGAACTGTTCAATGACTCGACCTGTTTTTGCATTCCAGTACATTGTATAGGCTGGACCATTAAAAACGCCGGGTTTTAACTAATATATTTCAGCATCAATATAAAGGATACATGTTGCAATTGTGTATGAAAACCTTCATCTGGCATATGTCCCTCATGATTTGCTCTTCATCTCTTAACTTTATCATAATTAATGCCACGAGTGACTTATGACTTTACGAATTAAAGTATGATATAGCAAATAAAATGTTATTTAAATTTATTGTGATTACTAATCTCTTAAGAGAAGCATATAGCATGAATACATACATCAGCGTCCATTAGCACAGTCTATAAAATTGTCAAAACGATGTTCAACTTTTTAACATGTTGGTAATGTAAAACTTTGGAGTATCTGCTAATTATGTATAATTTCTTTCAATACATAATTTGTCGAACTGATTCCAAACATATTCCCTGTTGTATTCTGTGTTCTGAGGCTTCCCTCTTCGAATTATGTCATTTACTTCGGCATTAGATTAAGGGAGGGTCAGCCATATTTGACATTTGAATACCGGCTCTGTTGCGTCAAATTACGTCAGCTGTTGCGCATTGTAGTAAGTATAGCTATGTTCTCGGACCTGATCATAACATAAGAAAAGTAGAGGAGGTGATCATAAAATGTGATACATTTCTCGTGCATGAAAGCTGTTATTGGTTTAAATTTTAAACTCTTGTGCACATGGTTGATTGATTTCAACCGAGTGACGTATGAGTGGAATAGTTAAAGAAGTTTGTTACCACCTTCAGACAGATCTGCTCCTTGATTTGGACAATGACATTTCGAATCTCTTCAGGTGTGGTATTGTTCGAGGAAAAAGTGACAGGGTGTTAAGTCACATGACCTTGTTGGCCAGTTCTGATAACCATTTATCCATTGCAAATGGTCCGTCGGTTTCAGCTGTAGGGTTCAGTATAGTTTATAGGAAGGCATATGAAGATCCCTTGCGAGAATTCGCTGGAGAGAGAGCTTTTCGCATTTCCCAACTATTGTAAACGACGACGAATAGATTATTGGACTAACGGCGACATTATAACGCACAATTGCGATGATCTCATCAAACCGGCTGGAACAACACTGCGCTGGAATTTTGATGTGCACAATCGAAATTGTTGTCTCAAATGTTATTGTTAGCCTACGAACTTTTGACTCATTAGGTAAATTACGACCATCGAGAGCCGTAAGAAGCTTTCGCAAAGTTTCTGCATAACATTCATCGGATTTGTAGTGTGTTTTCACAATAAATATTCGTTGTTACGTTGTAAAGCGACCTGTGATAATCAATCGCAAGAAAACTAATTACAAAACACTTAATCAAAATGCTCTCATAACAACAAAACAATAGCGCGCAATTAAATACCAGCGTCAGACTTTTCACCTTTCCCTCGTAAGATGTTCTTGTAATGTGCATTGGGTTCATGAAACATATTGGTGCACATATTTTGCAATGGAATCCGTGAATTGCCACCCGCATTATTACAAGGGTCATACTGAAATTCTTAACAACCCATTTTGAAAATTAAAATTCGAACAATGCGAATAAGACTGCAGGATTGTAATCTACTTACTGTACACTACTACTGCTATTTTGTGACGTAATGAGCTTCTATCACATGACCACAGGCAGTGGTCAAGGCGGACATCAATACTTAGTTTTGACAGCCTTCTGTCATTGAATTCCTTTTTACAGAGGAAAAATATGCTGGGTGCTTATGGAGATGTATGGACACCAACAGTAATAGAAGATGGGTGACGCATTTAAAAATTCATCCAGAACAAAAATAACTTTTAAGGACATTCCTCAGTCAAAATCGTTAGAGCCACTTTTCATACTCAAAAACTGTCCCATGTAAAGGTAAACACACACACACACACACACACACACACACACACACACACACACACACACACCAGGGACCTTATTGTAAAAGTGTTTTATTTAGGGGACGCTTATTGAATATTTGGGTGGAATTCCAAACATACCTGATGTACCTACTATGTACGTGGTAGAGAAAGCAAAAATAGGAACATAGTCGCCCTCAAACTGCCTCCATGGAGCGTAACAAGAAAGGGATTTTATTGACGAGTTCATTAGAGGACACAGGCGTGTCATTGTGGAGAAAACTGCTGCAAAGCTTGTAGGGCATATTGCACGGCAAGAAAGGATTGAAAGCTGAGATTGTAGAAAAGTGAGTGTTTCGAACTTAAATCTCTGTACTGCTATATTTATATCAAGGGCTCTCCGGGCTGGTGAGAGAGGAGGTGGGGCTTACGTACGGTATTACTCCGTTTTTATTGGTTTGCAAAGTGCAGATGCAGCGAAGTCTTCTCTAAAGACTCCTGCTCTTAGCTCTTGCCACTGATAATTTCCATGTTAATTCAAGATCAGGCGAATACATGGAGAAAGCAGGAAAATATTTAGGAAAAGTGAGGTTAAAATTTTTGACTGGGTGTGCAAAATCGGTTAAATCAAAAAACCTCATAATGAGAAAAAGTAAATTAAAGATTACAATCAATTTCCCAACTCCCTTATGTGCCAAAATTCTACACATTTGGCAAAAAATATTCGTTGATTAATACTGTAAATATATAAATCAAGCTGCTTTGATTCCTATAAATCTTCATCCCTTATCTGAGGATTATCTGAACGGTTGGAGGGTGGATGCGTTACTTTTCACGGTGCATTTTGACATATCCACACCCCCACAAGTGTTATATTAATGGTATCAGTGGAATATTTATTGTTTTCCACTAGAATATACAATGAAATTGTATTTTTAAGTATGTAATCAATTCTTGTAGTTCTCATGGGGATGAAATACCACCATATTTATATAGAATTCACATTTAGCAGAACTTGAGAAAATGACAGTATAAAAATGGTACAAGGACAATGAAACAAGACATATCACTGTAGTAATAATAGTTACCCAAGGCGCAACAGCCCTTACCGCCTAGCCGCTGCGGCCCCCACCTCTAACTACCAGAGGCGCCAAGCGGTACTTGTGCTCAGCACCCCTGTTCCTCCCGGCCGTTTATGCAGTCTACGCAATCAGGACCCAACTTTTCAATCAAGTAGCTACTCGATTGTCCTTTCAGGGACCTAACGAGGCTGAGTGCACCCCGTGTCAGGTCTCCCAGTGGGAGAAAATCCCCACGCTGATGCTAGGAATTGAACCTTGGTCTCTTGCTTGATAAGCAGAAGCGCTACAACCACACTAAGGAGACAGTCCCGATATTACTATAGTATTTGAAAATATCTTATAATCGAATAGTAAATAGTTTTTAGCCTTTTATAAGAGGTTGTTAAATTTAAAGAACTTGGCAAAATATAACACTAAAGAAACAAGACATTTTATTATTATGACTTTAATGTTATATACTTTCTTTAAATTTCCATGAAATTGTTTTCACCATCCAAAATATAATGAATAATAAAAATACATTCCATACTCAACATCGTCATTGGTATCAGTGTTTGGAAGTTTACTAAGAGCATAGCTATTTTCAATGCTCTAGAATTCCCAAAATGTGGCCGAGATAAATGGTAGTAGGCCCAGCAAGTCCTATTTTTGCTAGGTTTACTGTATTTGGACCAAAATACTTCTTAAAGCTTTGATACCTGCAGCTTTATTCCCTCTTCAGAGAAAACTGGCAAATCTGAAATCATCGTTCCTCAACTTGTACTTGAGAAATAATTGCCCGAAGAAAACCTTTTGAAAACAGAGCCACTTCATGTCCCTCCAAACGATCTTTTATCCAATGGATGTTAGATTTCTGGCTTGAAGGCCGGGGTCCAGTCGACGAATGTTCTGAAGTTTCGCCCATCTTCAGAGAATGACTCCTGGCTGGTTAACAACTAGGGGGCGATTGATGGAGCACCCGATTTGCCTGATCAATATTTTCTTGGTGCATTTCAACTCTCAAACTCAAGTATTTTTCGCCTTCAGAGGTCTCTATCTACAGTTTAAGTCTATCACATGTCTGGCATGCGTCCACTTTTGGTTTCTGTAGTTCAAGATCATCATAAATAGTTTCGTATATCCTCCTACAAATATGTCCAGGAATACCATTAAACATTCTTCATATAAGTAGTTAAACTGACACGAAATGGTAACTGGTTTCTCTGTGTTTTTACCGAAATGATATTGTACAGAGTTGCAATAATTAATTTTTTTCATATGTATTGTTGAGAAGCCAGAGTTAGTTGTTTTGCATTACTTAATCTTCATATTAGTGCAATGAAAATAAATACTCGGTCACCAGATAGGTGTAATGACAAGTTGCGTAAGACGCGTAAGTCATTTAAATCTGTAGTGCATAGCAAGTTAAGTCAGCTCTATTAACCAACTTTGCACTGCTGGTGATTTAACGTCTTTGTACACGCACAACTGATGACTTCATGACACTCATGTTACTCGGCTATTATAAGTGGTATGACTTAACCGATTGGACACATGGGTAGAGCACACAAAATTACAACAAATGCTGTGGATAACTAATTTTCGATGTTTTTTTATTAAACCGCTTTTGCCCACCTACTCGAGAATTGTTAAAAGAAGTGTGAGTAAATAGAGAAAATGGAAAGGGGTAATGAGGGGTGAAGGTAGTTAGTGTCCATAATAAACTTCCCCATTATATATAAAATAACATGTTAATTAATATAAGGTGAAGTAATAAAAATAAACAACGCTAATAGGAAGGAATAAACAGTAAATTGTGGGAAATATTGTTATAATTAATTATATTTGTTTTACGAAAATACAGAATGATTTTCCACTACACCACGCCCCACAAGCCTGGATAATAATTCTGCATTTTATGACATCAACCGTGAAAGCTTACGCAATTTGATCTACATATTTGTTTCAGTTTATTATTGTATTAACTAAGAGAGTATTTGTATAATTAGAATTGTTAGAATAAATATTACTATTACTATATTTTAGCCCCAGCAGAATTCTGAACTGAACTGAACTGAAGTTGAACTGAATATTTGTGTACATAAAAGCTGCATGAACTTATGGAGATTTCCGAAAAGTTAACATCTGCTGGCAACGGATTTTGACTAAAGTGAACATCTACATTTACTAAAACTTGATATTCCTTTTTAAATGTATTGTTTTTCACAGTTCAGAATAGCGAATTTATTTCAGCTTTGGCAACAGGTCTAGGTTAGTCTCCTTTCATAACAATGTAGAATAGCATCATTGTTAGAAGGTGAATAAAAACGTTGTGGCTGCATCAGATGTTAAAATCTTGCTGTGTGTGATGTGAAATGTCTGCTTATATTTCTCCTGTGCAAGAAGTTGAAAGATGACATAAAAGATGCAAGAAAACGATTAAAATGTGGTGAATTAGGTACAAAGAATAATACAGCTTGTTCTCCTGGTTTAAATGTGCATGCTGAAGGTAAAAGATATGTGGTAACTGCTACGCAGCTGATGTCTCAGTGATTTGCTTCATTTTACACAGAAGTTTTATCAAATGAAATTAAGATAAAACAGAACATATTTTTGCTAAAAATGTGACAATAGCGGAACCTGCAAGGAGGAAATAGAGCATGAAAAAGTAAACAATAACAGAGTGTCTATAGCATAGCAGGTAAAAAATCTGATGTGTTGCACTCATATGACTTTCTCTACTCTTGTACTAACCATTCTTACAAACTCTTATTCCCAAATCTTCTTCGTGTTAAGATAAACATTTGCAGAAATTATCATATTGTTTATCGTCTTGTAGGTAAAGGAGAATATGGGAATACGGTAGACTTTGAGAGATAGTCAAATCTTTTAGTGCTTTCAAATTCCGTTCTCTATGCGCGGAAAATGAAAAAAATAATAACGATTTCACATTTCACAGAAGTATAAGTTCTCCAAAACTCACCCAAATAACAAGCAATATCTCCTAAAGTGTTCTCTCTACCGAAAAAAACAAAATTTAGACTTTAATTGGTATTTTAGCAAGATCTACATTTTTTGTATAGTAAGATTTGCCTACTTCTTACGGTTTACCTACCAGCTATGCAAAAGTCATCCAGAGTAAATAGGACTTCATGTCAGAATATTCGAGATGTGCATTTCATTTGCCATAAAAATATCTCAAATATATGGCATTTTAATCAAAATTGTTAGAGCCATTTTCAAGAAAATCAAAATGTGCGAAAAATTGTCCATGTAAAAGGTAGTTTAGGGTGGAGTTTTCTTCAAAATCTTCATATCGCACCGTTGAAAGACAAACTTAAATACCAACTTTGGTTTTTAATCGACTTTTCGTTTTTGAGTTATGCTGTCCACAGACTAACACACACGCAAACGCGCGCGCGCGCACACGCACACACACACACACGCATGCACACACACACACACAGACCTTTTTCTAAAGATTCTTTGTTAGATTCAGGGGCCTCAAAGAATATATTTCCGCTGTAATCTCGACATATTTTTGGTTGGAATACAATACTTTCTCTACTTTAGTATACGTAGTAGAGAAAGTAAAAGCAGTTGTGGCACTGCTATAGTATCAGCAGCCGCATTTTTTGCCAGTATTCTGAGTACTAAAACGCCCCTTCCTATAGAAAATCCTGTAGGTAGAAGATTGAAGAAAGGAGAGAACCCAACTTATTAAGAGAAATATATTAAAGTACAAAAGTCGAGAATTTCAGTATTCTAGAAGGGATTCTTGTCGGTCGTACCTGCCACCTACCTAAATATTAAGCCGATGTGGAGAAGATATTGTTATGAAAGCGTTCGCAATACAATTCATCCTGCTCCCTCTCAAAATGCAAATCACATTCCTACAAGCATTTTAATCCACCAGTGCACGGGTGGAAAAAAGGCTTCATAAACGGACGGGTTGGAACTGAGACACCCTTGGTTTGTTTTTATTTTAAAACATAATGTGTTGTACTCACAAGACTTTCTCTACTTTTGCAACAACTTTCTTACATATTCGTGTTCCCTTTTCGTCTTCATGTTAGTCGAGGAAACATTTGTAGAAATTAATTATCTTATTGCTCATTTTCTTATAGGTACAAGGTAATGTGGGTGCAGTAGACTTTGAGCGATAGTCAAATATTTTAAAGCTTAGTAATTCCGTTCTCTTTGCACAGCTAAGATATAAAAATGAATAAAGATCTTCCATTTGTGCAAAGTATAAGTGTTGTAAAACTAACGCAAATAACAGGGAATACCTCCGAAATACTTCACTCTACCATAAGGTTATTTAGACATAAATTATGTTTTTAGCAAGATCCCCATCTTTTGTATAGTAAGATTTGGTTTCTTACAATTTACCAGTTATACAAAAGTCGTCAAGAGTAAATAAGACTACATTGGCTACACTTAGGAAATTCAAAATGTAAATTTCATTTGCCATAAAAATATCTCAAACATATGATACTTTCATAAAAACTGTTACAGCCACTTTCGAGAAAAGTTAAACAACTGATTTCCAGCTAGAATTCTAGATCTTACTTCATTAAGACTTGACCTATCTTGGGGGCTATGAAGTCTACAGTGAAAAAATTGAGAACATCGAGCATCTGAAACAATCAGACAAGCAATTGTAAGCATTATGTTTCTGGAGCAGAATTTGGGATTAGGTTGAACTTCGCTTAGACCCTGTCATTCAGCGAATGATGTCATTAGGAATATAATTGTTATTTGTAAACTGTTTGAGTTACTGGGTTAGTCAAAAGTATTTTCAAAAGAAATAAATAAATTGCGAAACAGCCCTCTGAGTGGTGGGTCTTAGAACAGAGTAAATCAAGAGTGAAACGTGTATTTTATTTTCAACGTGTTTAAGTATGCCACACAATGTTTAACCAGAAGATCCCTTCACCCCAACAACTCTTTAGGTGGAACATTAGTCGTCACTTTTTCACCTCAAAACTTTCTCTAACGATTTTATTAAAATACTGTGACTGCTTAAGCTATTTAGTTGACCTTTTGTGTTCACCCTGTGAAGTCCTCTGGTACATTATAAACAATGCACAATATAAAACATCAAACCGCAGAGCTCGTTAAAACAGTAAATTTATGCTACATAAAATAGTTTTTTATCCATTTCCGAGATATTCCTTGTTTTTGGTTTGAACTTCCAAATGTTTTTCTTGTATCGTCAAGTCGACATTTGCTTTCTCTCGTAGTCGTTCAAAGCGTATGGTGTTTTAAACTCCAAAACATAGTCTATTTGACTATCAGTACATCCTTCTGCATCCTTCTTAAACCTATAAAGAAATGTCTAATGAAACTAAGAATTTCTAAGAAATGAAACTATACAGAATGGAAGGGATGTCATTACATTTCTTCTAATATGTGCTTAATAGAAGCATTACAAACAAAAAATTCGAATGACATTTTGTTCTTTGATCAGCTGATTTCGACAAAATAAATGGTTTTTGATTCAATTTGGATGCGTAATTCTACAAGAATGTATGCAGATAAGTGTGTTACTTGTAAAATGCTTAGAGCAACTTATTTCTGACATAGCTTCGGTAGACACATGACACAGAGTTTCAAAATAATGAATCATTTAAAAGACGTGAAGGAATACTACGAGTAGCTCTTTGAGGCGTGAAGAATGTCGACAACGTTGCGTTGAGTTTGGTCAGGGAATTGACCTAGTTTGTGGATGTAAACATGACGGGTGCTTTCGCTCGTGTAAAGTTTTGGGAGCTAACGCTTGTGATTGGCCCACACCAGAAACCAATTTTTGTGTTTATGAAGCTGTTGGCGTTAATTTTCTTGGTATAAATTAATTTTTTGTGAGCCAATGCATAAAGTAATCATAAAATGCATATTTGAATCTTTAGATAGAACATTTCAGATTTGGTATACAAACTGACGTATAACTCAGAACAAAACTGAAATACAAGGAATAAATTTCATATTCAAAAATACAAAACTGAGAAAAGAAGAAAAAAAGGATACACAGAAAGAAGAAGACAGAGGTTCCACTGGGATTGAAAGGGAGCACACGTGTGACTTAAACATGTCGCTGGTATTTTAAAAATTAATTGAGAAACGTATATGGCCAAATGAAAATGAAAATTGATGAATTCTTTGTAGAAGAGAGAAGCAGAGAAAGAAATGTGATTGTGTTTCATCAAAGAAGGGGGCATAGAGAACATCGTATGAATGTAATGTGTTGTATTTATTTCAGTCATAAATAATTGTATAAATTGTGTGTTGAAGAGGAATAGAGAAGGAAATGTGATTGTGTTTCGTAAAAGAAAAGTGAGTACACAAGACTGTGTGAATGTAATATGTGGCATTTCTATTTCAGTCATAGAAAATTGTATGAATTGTGTGTTGTAGGGGAGAGTAGGGAACTATGTGTGAGTTTAATACCTAACAAAAAGCGAGTAAAGAAAACCATGTGAGTATTATACTGTACACTAAAATGAATAGCATATAAACCTTCTCCATGAAACAAACAAAGAAATTTATACTTGGCAAATTTTGTGGTGATGCGCCAAGTGATTTATGCGTTACTTGAAAGTAAAGCAAGTACAGAAAACCATGTGAATGCAACACGTTGTGTACTAAAATGGATACCATATAGGCCTTCATGAAAAATGCATATACGTGTTGAATTTCACTGTGGTGGTCGAGCGGTTTAAGAGCGCATAAAGGACAGGTCCGCCACAAACGTCGTATACTGAAAGTAATCCGAAGAGACAATTCACATAGAAAATTACCAATTTCGAGTTTTTCTTTTTCTTTTCTTTCTTTCTTTCTTTTTTTTTTTTTTTTTTTTTTTTTCGTTTTCTTTTCGACTGTTCCTTTGTATTTTTCCTAATTTCTTTTTTCTAAGCCATTTCAATATTGAGAACAAAACAAAATGGAAATTATTCAAATCAGTGGAGCCAATACCCAACGTTTTCTCTTATGGGCTAATGACGTCACATTGTCGCCTCTTTCATAAGCATTTACCTTTCACTCACTCAGTTAGCCAAGCATTACAGAGGTTTTGTTTTAGTCCCATGAATGCGTCATAGCTCGGCGAGCAGTAGGTGCTCGAAAGACCTTGTGCTCATTTGTGCATCATTTCATCAATTTCATTCACTCACCGTCCGATATGGCACTACGTTGGAGGACGCTAAAAAAAAAAAAAAAAAAAAAAAAGAATAGCAGTAGGTAAAGGAAACTGCGCCCTTCACCCTTTTGTATTAGGGCATCACTGATCATCACTGCATGTATAGATGATAAAAAAAATGAGAGTTGAGATACGCATTTTATTCATCATGATATTACATCAAACTCGTATTTGTTTTAATTCTCTGATTAGATTTTTATTGACAGCGTGGGAAGTAAAGGTTAGAGTAACTTGTTTTTATTCTAACTTACAGCCGCATTTTTTCGTTTTAGTTTATGCATTAAACATTGATGTTTTTGTAAATACTAATAGCAAACTTTATAGTCCCGGAGCTTGCGACGGACCTGCTCATATTAGTCAGTGGGAAACTCCCACCCACCTGTAAGACAGAGTATACTGTTGCCAAATACCTGCGTGTCAAAGTTTTTTTTTTTTTTTTCTATATGACAATCGAGGGGGAAAAGGATTAATAAATTTTGCAACGTACTCATAGAATTGTACCTCGACTTTCAATTATGAATTATTACTATGTATTTTCCACCTGATGTATTCAACGCGTTTAAAGCTTGAGATATAATGCTATTTGCATAAAACATATTTTGAGTTCCAAACATTATTTTCCCTTTTGTAATAATTGTCTTCGTTGATTCTCTTCCCTTGCTTTTTTATTTCTTAGATTTCATGTAATATATTTCCATTCAATAAAGGCGTTTTGAAGTATTAAAACAAGCTGTTATTCCAATGTTATCACAAGAATTCTGTATTTTAATATTTTTGTGGTAATTTCTGTAATGGTATATTTTTATAAGCATGCATACTATAACTGACCTAATTTACGTCATGTGTTAAACTGAAAGTTTACTGTAGCCCACACAGATAAAATTTGGACTTACATTGCATTTAAAGTAGATCAACAGGAATGTATTAGCACCTGGAAAAGTTGTGGGCTACTACACCGCCCCCATCCTGATGTAGGTGACGTAACTAATGAATGGCGCCTTGCTGAAACCCAGCCGGCGCCACTTGTCTCGCCTCCCGACCCAAATGTCGTGGGTTTAGACCCGGTCTAGGTCGATGGGATTTTTCGAATGAGACAAAACACAATTCACGATGCTTCAGTAAAGACCACCTACGTCAATTCTCTCGTGGGTGAATTTATTTGCAGCTTCGGGAAAAGTTTTACAGCGTAATTTTTGAAATGAATAGATATTTGTATGTAATTAAAATCGAAAAGTATTATTGTAATTGTAATAAGTGCAATATGTAATTTGTTAGTTCGTTTCATTAGCATCATAACAAAAGAAAATTTAGAAACAACACAAAAATTACAGTGGGTTACATTCAAATGGCTGTCTCTACCCACCATCGTTTATTTTCTATTTCTTCTATATTTCGTGGCATAACAATCCATCCGAGCTAAGGCCTACCGCTCGACTGCTGCGTCCCCCACCTCTGCCCAGCACAGGCGTCATGAATGGGGTGCAGTACTGGTGGTGGGACGTCCCTTCCGGCCGGTTATGCGCTCTTCTCGACCAGGGGCTACTACTTTTGAATCAAATAGCTCAACTGGCACCTCAGGGACCTTACGAGGCTGAGTGCATCCCGAACCAGGTCTCCCAGTGGAAGAAAATCCCCACGCTGGTACCAGGAATCGAACCCGGGTTCCCCGCTTGGTAAGCAATAACTACCTATCCTTACAAAAGCCTATTTCTCTTTTCTATTAAACTGCGTAAAGTTAATCGAGATTAGCATTATAGAAAATCTTGTCCTATGCACAAGGACAATTCAGTAAACTGAAACGATGTTCACATGTTTAAAAAGTGATTCGATAAAGCAGGCCTTGAAATTTCATCTAATAACTGAATGATCATCACAAAAGAATTTACACTTCAAAGCTGCAAGTAAAGGGTGCTGAATTAAAACCAATAGCAGCGAATCTCAGAACCGTTAATGGTATAAAAATGTGTGTGAAATTTATGCTCAACTTAATTGTGTGGTTTGCCAGTAATATAAAGTTATATAAAATTCATTCCGAATAAAGAGAATTTTACATCCTAATGACAGAAAATGAATGTATTTGTCTTGCAGATATCTAAAACGTACAGTGTAATCTAAACCGTTTAGGTCATTTTTGAGGAGATCAAGAAATAAAGAAGTATCTTCTAAGTAAAGGATAGTTTGTGACTTTGTGTAACGCCTTCGGAAGGTAAAGTTATATATCATCTTTGGCTAGAAAGGGTATAATGAAACTGAAAAATGCAATGCCATAGCCGGGATTTGAACCATGGATCTTCCTGTATCTGTCCGATTGCTCTAACCACTAAGCTACCATGGCAACGTTCCGACATGACATTAAATTCTCCAACTCACTGGCAACCAATCATGTGCATAACAATTTCAAATTTCAACCAGTGACACACTTCGTTCGCGAAAAATTTATCACACTTTCATTATCATCTCTGAATTTCATTATCACCTCCTTTGCTTATCTTATGTTATGATCAGTTTAGAGAATCTGTAGCTAAATTATGCTAACAGATGCGCAACGTAATTTGACGCAATAGAACCGCCATTCAAATGCCAAATATGGCTTCGGAGATGTATTTAATCCTATGTTTGGAATCAGCTTGACAAATTTTGTATTGAACGAAATTATAAATTAGAATCAGATACTCCAACTTCTGATATTGCCAACACCTTAACAAATTGGAGCATCAATATGAGACCCTACAAGGCCATGTGCTATATCACCCCTTAATTTGTGAAATAGTGTTAATAAATGCTTACTTATGATAACAAACCTTAATGGCGACTTACCATTTTGCAAGTACTTCCGAGGCTTCTAGTTTAACCAACTATAAGGACAACCAAAACAATTTTTCTTCCATACAATCGTTCTTCTCTGTATGCAGAACAGGGCTGGAAAGGGTAAAATGAGGTTGAAAAATTGAATGCCGTGGCCGGGACTTGTTTTCTGTCCTACACACGGCTGTTGTGTGGAAGAGCCAATTAATAAGTAAGGTATCCTACTATAGAAGATGGAATAGTATTTTTATGCATTCTAAAATATCTGGAATCTCTAACTGCTCAATTATACCACGTTTCGCAGATTTTTAAGAACTGTGAAGTCTGACTTCTCTGTGTTTTTAGGTTTTCAAGGATAGGAACAAATAAATATAGATTTAGGCGTTTTTGCCAGTTCAAATTTGATCTCGGAATAACGTAGGCTAGTTAAGACATCGAGTTTGACTACAGGGCCTTCGTTTACAAACCTAGTTGGTCGAACAGGAATTTTGTTGGTACCGGGGGAGCATGGTATTTGCCGGGAGTCGGATGTTCATATCCCCTTAAATTTAAAATTAAATTATTTTGTTGTTTAACGACGCTGTCAATTGCCAGGATCACATCAGCGTCGCTGGTGTACGGAATTTTGTCCACGCAGGAGTTCTTTTACCTGTCAGTAAGTCTGTTGACATGGAGCTGTCGCTTTTAAGCACACTTAAAAACCACCGATTTGGGCCGGATTTGAACCCGTGACCTTGGGATCAGTTGGCCAGCGTCCAACCAACTGAGTCGCCCAGATCGACCCCTTAAATTTAAGCACATAGTACTCTCATACGAATCATAGCTACATACCTTAATCATAGAAGATATGAGGAATTATGTCCCTATACTCCATACATCACTCACACCTTTTAAAATACTTTACATTAACATATGCTAACTCTTCAAGGCCTTGTAAAATAAAGCCACACTTATCCGTAAAAAACAATTACATGCTGGTCATTAGAGTGAATCATTTCATGTAATTGCAGAAATTAACCCTACTCACATTATTGTGCTATTGCATACTCATAAACGAAATTAACTTATTTGGTTTTAATTTCAAATGTTTGGTGACATTCTAAATAGAGGCCTACGAAATTCTTGAATGCTGTGCAAGCTTTCTCAAAGATCTCTTTGGACCTTGTTATAACTTTTCTCCAATGTGAGCTAGTTTTTCCTCCGTAAGAACGATTTAATTTAGGCTGCTTATCAACAATAGATCCATTTCCCGAAATCTCTTCACAAGACTACGAGCCATTTTTTTGTGGGAGCAGATAAAATATATTGAATACGTCTATAAACAGTCTCACTTCTGTACAACAGTTTGTTACGACAACATTAATAACAATAATAATAGTAATACACTATATCACTGAAACACGTGGTCTGACAAGGTTGCTCAACCCAGGCGGATGGCACTGGGAGGAATGGCAGATGAAGTCAATGAAGTGCCTGATTTGTAAGAATGGTAGTTGCAGATTTATACAATTTCCCTTGCTTACGTTCCGTTTCACGATAAATGTCAGTTTCCTGGAAAAATGCATCGATCTTTTGAAGCATTCTCTTCACAATTTGAAGACTAAAAATATTGAAACCAAATTCCATAGTGAGGCTCCAAACGAGCTACAAATGGATCTACTTGCGTTGCAGAATTCCACGACCGTAAAATAGGAGAAAGAAGAGTGGGAATTATTTAAGTCTTTGCCCTGCAGTGGGTATCGGATATAACGTTTGTTTGAATCTAGTTTAATGGCAGTATTTGACTCCACTTATATCTACCAATAAACATTTTCAAAACTGAACTGCATTAGAAGTGGATGTCACAGGAAGGTAAGGGACAATCATCATGCGTATCTTTGAGACTGTGCACTTCATCTTTTGCACCAAATATTGAAGACCTTCTAAAACGTAAATGTGAATGTATACGCCTTTGATTTCCTGTACGTAAGAATGACACCCCGCAGTGTCGCCACTGGAACTCAGTAACCACGGATAAATGCATCATTCTGTCTCAGCGGAGGGAAGGAGGTGATTTCAACCTCCCCTTTCCTGCCTGTACTTGATCACCGCTGCGTCAACCTCTGTAGAACACAGACTTCGCGTCAACCGATTAGCCGGTACACGGGGTGGAAAGTTAATGGCGTTAGGTTTATTGCTTATTTTCATGTTATATCTTAAAGCGTATCATGCAACTAATGAAGGAAGTTTTTGCTTCAAATTGTCACTGGAATTTTAATGCTAGTCATTCTAACGTACAGATTTGATCAACGCATATAAAGATTATTAAACAGTAACGTATATAAATCTACAACGAATTACTAAACGTAAATGTCTCTGTGTTGTGAATTCTCAATTCAAGCTCCCTGAGTAGATTTTGGCATTGTGCGCCATTAATACCCCCAGAAGATGAACGTCTATATTCTAAATATAATAACGTTTGCCACACGACTCACGTCTGTGAATTTGCAACGTACAGAGAAGAATGAAACAACTTCCTAGGAATAAACTACTGGGTGTATGCAATCTCTTTGAATTTATGAAGCAGGAAATTTGAGTATAATAGATTTTATTACCTTTTTATTTTAATTCAAGATACATTTTTTCATGCTGCAAATATTTGCACGAAGGGCATTTTAACAACGCCACTTGCCAATCCTAAGCTTGGAAAAACAGAAAGAAAAGTGTTATCTTCAGCTTTTGGACGAGTTTACATTTCCAGAATAATGTTATATAGATATACTGCCAAGAAATCTGAAGGACATACTAATAGAAAGTAAGAAGTGAAGCCTAGAAATCTAATAGCAGTAAAGTGGTGAAAGTGGAATATGCAGGCTCTAGCCCCATATCTGATGTCCATCACTTTTACTCTATTACGCACAGAAAGTATTACAGTCCATACAAAAATTCGATATCAGGAATTTACCGGAAATATTCCGCGTGTGTGAGTCCAATTGTGAACGCAGGACTCAACAACGAAAAGTCTGTTAAACACCTAATTGGAATTCAAGTTCAGTGTCTTTTAAGAATGTGAACCAAAGATTTTTAAGAAAATCCCCCTACCCTAGATTATCCTTTAGATAGAACATTTTTTAAAAAATTGTTTTCTGAAAACTGACTGACCATTATGACAAAAGGACTGTACATTTAAAATATATTTATGAAAAATGACATGTATACCTATCTTGAATTTTCTGGGAATGTCCCCCAAAGCTTTCTGCATCTCAGTGACTTTTGCATATCTGGTAAACCTTAAGAGATAAATAAAATTTGAGTAGACAAATAATGTAGATTTCGTTAAAATACAATTTGAAGTTTTCTGAATTTTTCAATATTTTTAAAACTCTGAAATGGAGACGTTCATTTTTTGTCTCTCGGCCATGCAAAGAGAACGGAATTTTAAAGCCATCACAGAGTGACCAGCTCTTAAAAGTTTTGAATATTGCTTAAAGCCTACTATATTCCCATATTCCCTTTGCGACTGAAAGAAAAATGCCAATTATATAATTTCTGTAAATGTTTATTCGATTAACAAAAATGGAGGAATAATCATTTATAAGAATGTCTGTACAAGGGTAGACGAAGTTATATGAATACAACACATCAGATTTTTATATGCTGCAGAATGATGTACTGGCTATTGCATATTTGGTAAAAAAAGAAAAAAAAAGGATTTAATACAATTAGAAACGAAAGAGTAAGACTATAAATAAAGAACAGATAAATGCAATTGTTTAAATAAAGAATAATAATATGAGAATGTTTTTGAACACGTCAAGCGATAAATGCAGTTGTATGTGTTGCAAAGAGCTGTCCAAGATAAAACGACTAGGGCCCAATTCAAGGCTGGCTCAAAATGCATAAAATTAGAACAAAATAATTAAATTTGTGGTCCAGTGTGTATCAAAATACGCGGATTAGGTAATCGCTTCCCTAAATGAAACTAAACTCTAACATTTAGATTTAGGTATTTAATACATCTAGGGCAAATTAGGTATCACATTTATTATTTCTGATATTACTTATGATCAAAGGTTAATAATCTGCACTACTTCGTTTCTTCAAGTGGAACAACATTAACTGTGGTTAATGCATGACTGTGAGTACATGAACAGCAGCGTTCAACCTTGGCCCTTTAAAAATATTTTATTATCGCTTTTGTTTTCTGTATCTTCCTTGAAGGTATAACTTTATATCAATTATCACTGGAAACGTTTAAGTAATGACAAAAAGATTCCAAGGAAATGTGTACAAAGATTGTCAAAGAAAGTCTTCCGCGGATTTTGTATCTATTCTGGGTCTTTTGAGGCGTGAGCTTCACCGCTAACCTATTCGCTTATCTAGGTTTCTCGTTAGATTTTAACCCCTTCAAAGTTGTGTCCTGCATGAGCCGGCAAGTTATGGCTACCAGTCATGACAAGATATCTATATGAAAATTCAATGCACTCACTCTACCTCTTTCTCTTTTAGCCAATATGATCGAGAGCGTAAACATGTATTTGGTTGCTACGTCATTTTGTTGTGATTATTGCCGTAACTATTTAACAGAAAGAGTGGTACACCCTACTACCATGGCCTAAAACAACAATGAAATCGGCACGATAAATAATATGACGTATTCCGGGATACAGAGATATTTTCTTTGGCCCTCTTTGTACATCACTGTATCCTGATCATAAAAAGTAATTTTTCTACGTGTATATTGAGTCATCCCTAGCTCTGATAGTCTTCAGATACTTTTAGGTTGACAAATGCACCTTCTCTGACATAGTTATGCTAGGGATTTGCTCTTACTGTCATATCAACTTGTTTCTAACTCACGTCAAGGTTGCATTCCTGTGGCATTGGTATTAGCTGTGCTGGAGCATTTGGTTCAAAATTGAATTTTCATTTTTTCTAGTTGTTCTGAGTTTTCTCCGTTTTAGAAAGTAATAATTTGTAATGCTGATCTTAATGCCACTCTAACTTCTTAGAGAGGGTCTACACCATAGTTGCCTCTACCAAAACTACGATTTGGTAGTTTTGGTACAGTACATAAATGACGTAGTAAATGGCAGAATCAACTGTAGTATTAGTAGCATCTTTAGAGAAAGAAACATAATATAAAATCAACAAATTATGACATTTAATGAGAAATTAAAAAAACAATTATCACCAAAAAGTGTGACCATGGCCTTGGTTACGGTGATCGAAATAAAAATCCCACTTTTTAGTCCAAAATAACATCACTCGGATCACTATCATTGTCTTGGATCTGAACTGTAATATAGAACATAGAACGGCTTCCAATGTTTTTGAAGAAGCTAATGTTCCGTACGTTAAGCGGACCTTTATATACCCTCTCTTAGTTTCGAGAATGTTCAAAGTTCAACGGTTTCGGTTTGTAGAGGAATCTAGTAGAACATGATCACATAACGTAAACAATGCGACCGATATTAGGAAACGCCGGATAGGTATGCAACACACCAGACGTACGGGCGGTTAGGTTCTTAACTGACCGATTCTACTAGGAAAACTACCGTAGTCTACACTTATGATAGTCTACGGTACTTTTACAATTCTAGCCTACATACTATTTTTTCTACTCGTTCATTCTCTTCGACTGTGGCATTGGACCTGAGCTGCCATCGTGAATTAATCTGTTTATTTTACTGATATAGATCCCCAGATATAAAAGTATAATCTAGTTGAAGATAAGGTATAAGATGAGGAAGATAAGTTGCTGACCTATAGGGAGCAGGTTTCCGGGCAGGTTGTACTAACATTATTTGGCCTCCTTTCCGCTCAGCTGACCTCCCACAATTCAGTTCGAAGACGGAAAAACCACACACACATACACACACGGGCACAGAAATGGGAACATAAAGTCTTAATGTTCTCTAGAACTTTGCAGTACGCGTGGGAGTCCGAAGTACACCTTCCCACGGTTTTCAATTTATTTTCCTCCTAAAGATTAGCCTTTAGGAAATCAAGAAGGCGCACAAGATGGGGTTAAAACGAGAAACAGGCATGCAGAAAATGGCAGAGTAGCGACGCAAGCTGCAAATATAGAAAGAGATGAATGAAGAATTATCGATTAGATGCACGTATATTCATTGCTTTGTTTCTTCTAATTTCGATCTTTTAAAGATGAATGTGCTAGCATTACAAATGCGCATACATCCTAAAATGCCCCAGTAACTCGAAACACACATGACCATAGTATCTAAATATTTAATTGATAAACTACACAAACTTTATTCATTTTAACTTAATAGCAAACACTAGAGTATAATAAGGAAGAATCCGTTGTGTTATATTCACTTGACTTTCTCCCAACAGCGCCGCTTCGTCCACCATGAATCCCACTTGCGGTTGCCTAGGATCGAACCCGGGCCGCTTTGGTGAGAAGCGCCTGATGGTTTTTAAGTGAGTTTAAAAAGGACAGCTGCTTGTCAGTAGATTTACTGGCATGTAAAAAAAAACTCCTGTAGGGCAAAATTCCGGCACACCGGTGACGCTGATGTGATCCTGGAGGTTGACAGCGTCGTTAAATCACAAAAGTTTTAAAATCTGATACCTTTAGCAGCCCCTTGTTGTGGTTATAGTTAGAATAAACTATATGTATAACAATAGTTAAAACCTCCAATATAATGTTAAATTCTTGCATTTTTAAAGAAGTCAACATGATGTGTAAAGAAAATAAAAGAAAAGGATTGCGTTCTTAAACTAGTGCGAGGCAAAATACTTCTACATAACTGCTCCAGCAAAAGCGTTAATATTATAAATTCTGTTTAATTTATTAGTGCTCTAATAATACTCTTAAGAAGAAAATTCAGTCTTTTAGTGATAAAACGTACCAATATTAAGAAGCGCAATATATTTTGTTTAACCTATGTCCTTGCCGCTGACTACACAATATTTCATGCCTGAAGGTTCGTGTTTTAAATTAAAATAAAATATGTGATTCCATCTATGGACTTTTACAAAAATGCTGTGTAAATTTTAAGAAGGTATTTTAAGGCCTTAAGCTATGCATTCCTTTATGATGAAATGTTGATTCTCCTTCACCCTAAGGCCATTTCACTGCATTTACCACATGCTTTGTTCGTAAGTACGAAATACAGCAAATAGTGTATTGGATGTGCACTGTGATATCGGCATGCCTTCACCTGAGTGTTAATCAGCGCCTTTTGTGTGAAATTTCAGAGTAATTTTATTTCCGCAAGGCAAATGTTGGTATAACAAAGGCATTGTCGCTTATGCGAACATGAAAGCGAGTGGCTTATGCAATTTCAATTAAATTATTGCTGGTTCGCGAAATATCAAGAGTTCAAGGCCAACTATGGAACAGGCAGTATTGCGGTGCGCGTAATATGTAAACCTGCTGCAAAAATTTTGTGTGCATTAAATGCCTGTCTTTCTCAGTGGAAACCCGATTTCAGGTACCTAACTAGCGCTCTGGACGTATAATTGTATGCACCATACACTCTCAGTTCCTCCCAAAATTACAAATTTTACAAATTAAAACTTGCTTATTATCATTTTTAAACTCCATAGCTACAAACTATAAGGATTTTAAAGACACATACTGTTTATCTTTCTCCTTATTTAATAGGTACATAGTTGTTGCAGTTTCCTACGGCTGTTATAATTACAATAAATAGAAATAACAACAAAAATGTAATTTTTTCAAACCACTATGCTTTATACAAAGGTTTTCGAAATCAAGGACAAAACACTTACTTGTTTTAAAGGGCTAAGTACCCTTAAGAATAAAATAAAATGGGTAAGTACAAATCAATATATGCAACTACTGGTATGCAACTAATATATTAAATAAAGTGTAGAACTTGCTTTAAAAAAATCTGATGTATTGCACTCACATGACTTTCTCTACTCTTGTACTAACAATTCTTACAAACTCTTATTATATCTTCTTTGTGTTAGTTGAGATAAAAATTTGTAAAAATTACCTTATTGCTTAATTCCTTGCAGGTACAAGGGGAATATTAGAATTCAGTGGACTTTAGGGATAGTCGAATCTTATAAAGCCTTGAGATCCCGTTCTTTTGAACGCTTACCATATAAAAAAATGAACAACGACGTTCCATTTCACGAAAGTTTTAAGTTTCCGAAACCGACACAGATAACAAGGAATATCTCCGAAAAGGTTCACTTTACAAAAAAAAAAAAAAAAAAAAAAAAAAATTATCAGGCATAGATTGTGTGTTTTAGAGACACCTAATTTTTTTGTATAGTAAGATTTTGTCTATCTCTTATAGTTTACGAGTTATTCAAGTCATCCAGAGTAAACAGGACTACATAGGCTGTAGCCAGAAAATTCAAAATATGCATTTCATTTGTCATACAAATATCTTAAACATGACATTTTAATCAAAATCGTTTTAGCCATTTCAAAGAAAATAAAAATTTTCGAAAAATTTTCCTTGTAAAGGATAGTTTAGGGTGGGGCAATTTTCTTCAAAATCTTCGTGTCGCATCGTTGAAAGACATTAAACTTAAATACCAACTTCGGTTTTTAACCGACTTTTCGTTTTTGAGTTATGCTGTCCAGACACACACGCACACACACAACACACAAGGACCTTTTTATAAAAATGCTTTTTTTTTGATACAGGGGGTCTCAAAATATATATTTCCGGTGAAATCTCGACATCGAATTTTTGGGTGGAATACAATATTTCCTCTACTTACCAGTAGAGAAAGTAATACATAAAGAAAGTATTAATAATCTTTGAACAGCAAAACTGCAAGTAACATAGCAATGTTAATTTGAATCAAAACTTGAATTGGAGCTATTTTAGGGCTATTTCAATGCCCAAAATGGCATTTGTAAATCTCTACATGATTACAATAGTTATTTATGTAACTAGTGTATAATCTGACTGATTGTGACACGAGTATATGTTAAGCGAGTGTCACAATGAAAAGAGTAATATGTATTACATGCAGTGTTTTATGCCATCCTAGCATTAAAATACGTAACTAGTAGACCAATATCACAAAGTATATAGAGACTAATAACTTCACCTCAATAAATTTGAGTTTTACTCGTTACACACAAACGCGTTTCAAGAGCTTGTCTCTGCCATTTTCAAGGTAAAGGTGACAACTAAAGCCACAATTTTTAGTTCCGCATCGTGTGTAGGAGTGTCAGCTATGCGTGAGTGTGTTCGCCCAGGCCGAGAGGCCAGCCAACAGCACTGAACGAAACAGCCCCAAGCACAGGGTAAGGTGACTAAGAATTGTGACTTTAATAATAACTTATGTTTCCTAGATGTAAAATTATGATCAGAGATCCGAGATGTATGACATGATATGGTTGTTAAGCAGTTTCAATTGTTTCAACACTTATAGAGGGAAAATGGAAGGTTATGATAAAATATTGAAAAAATGGGTTGTATTCCTCTAATTTTGAACGAAACCAAGAGTTTTGGGAGTTTCTTAATTCCATAAAAATCAAAGGATGTTACGAAAAAGAATATGAAATGTTTTGTGGCTGGAGAAACTAAAAATGCACTAATTTGCGATAGTGACGTTTTCAGGTATTCTTAAAGGAACACTGAAGAAAATTGTTGTGTCGGTGATGACCTCATTGATGTCTTGTTGCCATGGTAATCATGTCATTAATTTTCTGACACTGGTGCCAGAAAGAAGGTGGTTTCGCACGATTTATACCGCCATAGTAAGCCGTTTTATTGATAAGATTGCATTAGAAAGAGTTTTTCCTTTTTTCCCCACCTCAAAAACCGGCCGTTGGGCAAAAGCCTATTTTCATTATGTTCACAGTTTTAAAATCACCTTTACAAAAGCTTGTTTTTCAATATACTTCCTGTGGTAGTGTCAAGTATCCGAAAAAAAAGACAGGGTACTGTGAGAGATGACTCCGTGGTAACGTGCGGGTTCGATTCCAGTCGACCAACCACTCTTGACCACGGATTTTTTGTGCTTTACCTTGGTTAGTAGGAGAATGCTATAATAAATGAAATATCTTTAATTTTCTGGGAAATCCTCTAAAGTTCTCTTCATTCTGAACGACTTTCGTATAATTGGTGAACCGTAACAATGACAATATCATAGTACACAAGAATGTAGATATCATCAGTGCTCAATTTATGATGTCAAATAGCATTTGTTGTGGCGATATTCTTTGTTATTGGGTTGAATTTTCAGATACGTTATAATTCTTCCAACTAAAAATCGCCATTATTCTTCCGCCTCCCTTCTTTGATTCAGCAATTCTTCCTTTTTCGTGTTCATACAAACACAACAGCGTTTCAAAGCCATTACATAACGGCCGGTTTGGAAAACTTTACTGTCGCTTTAGCTTACTGCATTGTTCGTATACTTACAACGAAATAAGTAAATGAGTAAACTTCGATCTCGGTTGCACGTGGTCGGCAAGTAACTTATGTCTGTAGGGAGGTGTTGTGACGTTAGCACACGTTGGGTAGAGGCGGTACAGTCGCGTAGCCTCATAATTAGGTTACTGTAGCGGTGTGTTACCCTCTGCTTCCCTACCTCCTCTACTGCTAACAAATGAAGTGCAAACAATACAGTATACTAGCTCTCAACCTAACGTCGTTTGTAGAGGCTATAAATTAAGAATCAAGGTTTATCTGTGTAGGATTTGAAGCTTTCACGGCGATGATTATTAATAAGAACTTCTCGAGTTACCAATCGTGCGATGTTGATAAAGTTCCTCGAGCTTTCGGCCATCTTGACTCTTTAGGAATTGGCACGGCTGGTAACCCGAGAAGCTCTTATTAAGGTTCATCTGGATTAAAAATATGTAGATAGAAGAATAAGTTTTATAACAACAGGTAATTGAATTGTGAGTAGAGAACGCTCTGTGAATGTAACACTTATTCTTTAGATAACTTGCTTTAATATAAGAAATATGTCGTTTAAGAATGCGTTGTGGTTTACCGGAAGAAGTTGGGGAATTTAATATCTCGCAGACATTTTACCATGGTAAATCAGAGCTTCCGCACGGTAAGCCAAATATCCATGGTTCAACTCCCGGTTATGGGATTGAATTTTTTACTCAGATTCTATGTACCTTTCCACCTTTAGTCACACGTGGCGTCTGTGAAAGAAAAATTGTCCTTTAGATAAAGCGCTTCCGAAATCTTGTCAAATCAGAAAGTCAAAAAGCTTTTGGCCTTAGATTTTTATAAAATGCACTTTTAGAGGTGAGTTAAAGGTCTTTAAATAATACATCTACACTAGATATATACACAGAAATATATATTTTGTGTGTGTGTGTGTGTGTGTGTGTGTGTGTGTGTGTGTGTGTGTGTTTTGACACAAAGAGTAAACTGGTGAAATCCGCTTTTTTCTATTTTTTGTACTTCTTTCCAGAAAAAAAGGAAGCGGCAAAAATCAAAATAAGAGCATACAGACCAGTGATCTCCAACGTTTACGAAAGAGGGGTATTTGGGTTTACCTCCTGGCGCTATACGCTTTTGCGTCTCTTTAACCCCTAGCCATACATTGTGTTGCAGTGGCGGGTTGCTTTCATGTACGTTGCGTTTGGTTTAGGAAAGTACTTTCAAATCTTATGCGCTACGCATATATTTATTAGTGACTTATTTGCTACTGCTTACATTTAAGAAGTCAATATTTGGTGAAAAAGCTGAAGTGCCTAGCCTTAGGAGATCCACCAAGTTACTGTCGCTTAACTTTTAATATGATTCAATTTGGAGAAACACTGTTCGCTAATATATGTAGGGCTAGGTATACTCACTCGCATACACACTATTCTTGCAAATGCTATTTCTTTATCTACTTCAGTTCAATCAACATAAGCATTTTCAGAAATTAACTTATTGCTAATGTTATTGTAAGTGCAAGAGGAATATGCGAATACAGTAGGCTTTAAACGATAGTGAAATGTTTTAAGACCTGGTTGCTTTGAAATCCCGTTTCCTTGCAAGGCCAGAGGTAAAAAAAAAATTAAAAAAAAAATAAATAAAATTTAAAAAAAAACCCATATTCCTATTTGAAACAAGTATAAGTATTAGCAAATTCAAACAAATAAGAAAGAATATCTCGGAAATTTTTTACTCGAAAGAAAAAATAAAGATATTTGACATAAATTGTGTGTTTTAACGAGATCCACATTTTTTATTTAATAAGCTTTTGCTGTCTCTTACTGTTTACCATTTATGCAAAAAGCATCCAGAATGAAGTTTTCTGAGGACATCCCTAGAAACGACCAAGGAATCGCTTGTTTGTATATGTCACTGAATACTGACTGTGTATCCCTCCCACTGAGGGAGTGGAGTGGGAAATAGCCGCTCATTACGTAAGGTTCTCCAAAGAGAGATAGTCTGTATCTTAATATGTCAGGCTGAAATATTTGAAAAACGATCTATGTCCAAAAGCACGACCTTGTCCAGATTAGCTGTAATGCCGCTTGCGTGCCGAGGTTGCTTCTACTGGGTGGAGATATATTCTAATTATCTTCGGGGAACGTATGACCTTTTGAGCAGCATCTGTCCCTAGGGTGACGTTTTGTGCACGCACTAGGTCATTCCCCGAAGCATGTGCTGTTTGGATCTTCAGCAGACTGAAGTCTTAGAGATTCTTAAGTGATACCTTATTTTTGTAGAGAATGGTATAGGTACTAGCAGAAATTTTCTAGTTGGTCTTATACGGTGCAGTTTTGTGAATTAATATAAATTGAACTCTATTAAGCAGATGAAAAAAGTTATACAGCAACAAAGCAGGACCTAGCTTAGATTTAAATTTCTTTAGCTATTGATATGTTTGTATTCGTAGCCATGCATATTAGATGCTCACTTTTATTAGTTCCTTCATAGTCGCGTGTGACTTCATCACTGTCCGACGAGACCTTATTAGCAACAAATTGAAGAAAAGAGATGAGCAACCGAGCGGGATGGCTCAGGCGGTAACGTCTGTAGCCCGCATTCCGGAGGTCGCGGGTTTGATCCTCGTGGACGCGAATCTGACATGGGTTTTTTCGTGGTTTCCCCATGTCACTTAGGCGAAAGCTGGAGTGCAGTATTTTCATCATTTCTCTTCATTCTATTTCCTTATTATCTTTCAGGTGTACTTTCAGGCGTGTAGTTTTGGCAGTGCCGGGCAGATGCCACGGATGATTGCGCATGGTAACTACTATTATTGGCGCTAGGTAGCGTTTTGTCGGCCTTGTCCTCCGACGGGGGTGGGGGACGCTCAGTATGACACCGGAACCATGATGACTGCTTGGCGGGGCGTGGCGCCGGGATGAAGAGATCTCAGCACTTGTTAGGGACTTCCGAGCATCTCTGTGGCTCGTGTAGCTGCGACTCTGTGTGGTACCTTCGGGTCCCTCATTTTATCTCTGCCTCCTGGGGGGATGGTAGCCACAGTAGATCTGTGTAGGTCGAAGTGAGCGAGGTGTCCCCTGTGTGTCTGTAACCTTTACACTTTTCACCCTTTACGTAGAGAGCGCTCAAGCCAATGCTTAGTTCTGCTTAGGGCTGAGAACGGTTCTGTACAAGTCGGTGTGGTTCTTTGACGTCATACGACGCGGTATGCCGAGTACAAACCGTTTTTTGCGGCGGGTTTGAATACGTAGAAGGGATTATCAGATACAGCATAGCTCATTACACTAATTATGAACTTTTCTCTTTTGCTTATGACTAGCAGAAGTCTCAGTAGTCAGTAATCCCTCACTATAATCTGGCAACTGCTATAATCTCTATTCTAACATCTTAACGAAAGATGACTCTTGAAATTGGTTTATAGGTTTAGATCGTTAAGAACTATGTAAAGGTTTCTGTTTTCCTTAATTTCATAATACTAAGGTGAGCAACGTATTCAACAATTTATTTCCTCGGATGACATGATAAGGTGAGGTTATGTAGATTTTCTATTTTTATTGCACAAGTGGCTGTATTGTAACCAAACCTAAGGCAGGATATCACAGAAAGGAAAGTGGTAATATGCGCCTTGCTTTGTGACTAGTTTCTACTACAACGGAAGGAAAAATCAACTTACGTGCTATGGATGAATTCTATGGCTCGTTGTTCAGCAGGCGCAACATCATATCAAATTGTTTCGCACTCAAACGCAATAGAATATGTTCTAGTACTCATCTTATGGGAATTTCTTTTTAACGTTAGTTCAAAGGATTTCCCTCACAGTTTCTGCTGTTCCCTGGAAACGCATACTCTTTGACTCTCGTTTAGGTAGTACTTATTACACAACAGTTACATTTTGGACCTCTACTTGTTAAGATGTAGCATAAGCATGCGATTTCATAATCAGTAAACTAAGATAAAAGTAAAATGGGGGTTAATAGTCTATTAACAACTACATCACCATCGCCATATCAGCGCATAGTAACAATAATAGCAATGTTGTTATTATTATTATTATTATTATTATTATTATTATTATTATTATTATTATTATTATTATTATTATTATTATTATTATTATTATTATTATTATTATTATTATTATTATTATTATTATTATTATTATTGTTGTTGTTGTTGTTGTTGTTGTTGTTGTTGTTGTTACTATTATTATTATTATTATTATTATTATTATTATTATTATTATTATTATTATTATTATTATTATTATTATTATTATTATTATTATTATTATTATTATTATTATTATTATTATTATTATTATTATTATTATTATTATTATTATTGCCAAGGATCGTCCAACCAACAACCTCTAACAATTTATTCACGTACCTTATGTTTCCTCACATCCAAAACCTACCTGGTACCAACCGCAATACTGGAGAGTCATCACCAAGCAAATTCCCAAATTCGTTTGACATTTCAAAGAACTTTAAAAGGACTTTCCCGGATTTTAAAGAGCTCAGTGAAATTCAAACATGCGGTTATCGTTTTCCGATAAAATAAGTTTTCTTCATACTCGGCTGCACCGAACTTTCTGAGGTAACAACGTCTGACTCGACCAAAGATCAAAGGTAACGATAACCATAAAGTAGCACTTCCACGCAGCTGATAAAAAGGCACTCATTCACAAAATATCCGACATCATAAAAGCAAATGCGGAATTCTTTATTTTTTTTTTTTTTTTTTTCGCTTTCATCTTCACCTGTTTTTGTACTCTGGTCTTTATGCTTTCCTTTAGAACTTTAATTCTATTTTCAGTATTGATTACTTTCTTATAGGTCCTGGTTTGGCAAACTTTTGTTAAACCATCAGAGAATAAAAAGCGAATGAAACTATGTAAATTTAAAATAGAAAGAATGAACTAACCGGTCGGAGGTATACAAATTGGATTACTTCTCAAACAAAATGTTTTATTGAACTAACATTTGTCATTGCCTCTTAACAATCAATGTAATCAAATCCCCTACAACTGATCAGCCTGTCAACCATAGTCTGATGAGAATGTAGCTTATATGAAAAAATGTATTTATTTATTTGTTTGTTTGTTCCGTTCGTTCCGTTCGTTTGTTTATTGACTTAGTTACTTACTCACTGACTCACTGATTTATTCATTTACTATTGCATTTTAATCAAAATTGTTAGAGCCATTTTCGAGAAAATCAAAATGCTTGAAAAATGTTCCATGTAAAGGGTAGTTTAGGGTGACAGAAATTTGTTCAAAATTTCCATGTGACATCGTTGAAAGATATTAAACTGGAATACCAATTTTTAACCGACTTTTCGCTTTTGAGTTATGCTATTTACACACACAACACGCACATGCATGCGCGCACACACAGATAAACACACGGACCTTTTGTTCTAAAAATACAATTTTTTGGATTCATGAGCCTCAAAACAATATTTCCGGTGAAAGTTCGATATTATTTTGTGTCGAATACAATACTCCACCTACTTACTCGTACTATATGTATTAGAGAAAGCACTATGTCTTCGTGGTAGATAAAGTCTTGTGAATGTAAAACATTTAATTTCCTACTTTTATGGACCTTAACTTCCCTCTCTTCTCTCCACAATCGCTCCCCTCTCTGAGCGAAATGTAACTGACGGTATGTATTCATTACTAGAGCCATAGTGCTCCTGCGTTGGTTTCCCTGGGGGGCTCTAAATCTTTGGACTCGTATATTTAATAACGCCGCCTGTTGCCATGCGTGACATTTACATTCATCACGCAGTCCATTTTTGTCGTAGTGCGTGATCATGAGCCTCTTGTTTCACGCTACCATTCGTGCCGCCAAGGTCGATCAACAATAAACACCATGCTTTACAAAACAGAATAAAGATAACTGTATACGAATTCACAGTTGTTAATTACATATTTACATGATATCAAGACCTCAAGATAGGAACTTTGTCGAATTAATTAAACAAACCAACAAATCTAATTCATCATCACTCGTTACAGCGACCCTAGAAACTATTTGTTTCACTTTAAACAATTCTAACAATGGACGCCATGCTTTTGTTCTCGATTCTTGACTTGAGGTCTGTGGTTCGACTCCTAAATCTAGGGTGGCGAATTAAGTCGGTTCTGTTGAAGTTTGTGTGACTAGCTCATGTAAAGCATTCTCAACGTCCAAGTGGTTCTGAATCCATGGTAAAAGCTGTAGTTCTCTAGACCACCGCCTAACATCGGAGACAAGGAATTCTGCCAACGGTTGCCTTCATCTGAGAAATGGGTGCAGTCATCACCCGATGAAAAGAAGTAACCCTGAAGGAGGAGGATGAAGTCAAATTAAAGGAGAGACCTGTTTAATTTGTATTGTCTCTGCAGCTTAGATCTTGCATTTCATCTAAAACTTCACGTGCGCTTGTGTGTGAACAAAAAAGCTTATAAACGAAAAATTGGTATTTATGGTTTGTATTTCTGAAGGATGCGATATTAAGATTATCCTCGCACCCCAAACTTTACATGGAACATGACTCAGCAACCCGACGATAAGCAGGTTGAATGACTCTCCAATTGTTGGTTTGGAAACGCCATGTGCTAGAACCGTTTAGCTCTGCGTCCATACATGAAAATGTCTGCCTGATCACGAAATGAATATCCTGCCATGGTTGAACTGAATATGTGCAGTTAACTCATTAATGAGATTTACACAACTGAAATGTTTAAGACAGACTAATGACAGCTGTAAGCAAGTCTCCATGGTAACACTTCACTACGCAGGATACAATGGGTCGAAGCCTTCTATGGATGCGTGCTAAAATGAAGTTGCGATATTGGACCTGGAAGACCGTTGAACTAAGCTGTTATTATCAACAAGAAAACAAAGAATTGTGAGACTTATGTTCATATTACCTTTTTTCTTCTTTTGATATCAGGAATCACTCTGTATACTACGTTTCCTAGACAAATAAAATGTATAAATTTCCATGAAGAGCCTATCATTATTTGTAACTACAAAGCAAGTACATAACAACCCGCCTTTCAAAAATTTAGTTACCGTCTCAGATTTCTGTATTGTCTTCTTTTACCTATGGCGATACCAGGAGGTGTAATGAGGTTCGTGAAGTTCTCATCTTTGTTTGCATATAATTATATACATAACGAATCCCTTTTTAAAACTTTACCTAACGTTTTACACTCCGGTATTGTTTTACACGAAAAGTGCAATGAAACCTTTGAATCTCAGATCATTGTATGTAATACTATGCCAGCAGATAGCAACCCGTATTTTAAGTTTACTATCTTAATACTTGGCACTGTCTTAATTTACCTATAGTGAAAAGTATAACGAAACTTAACAAAAAAATATAACGAATAGTAAACTTTTGCAGAAAAATTATGTTGAATAACATAACAAAGTTAACAAAGTGAATGAAGAGGCAAAATGCAGAAATAAAACAAATTTATAAAAGATCGAAAAAGTATGAAATTTCGATATATAAAGTTTCAAACCCTCACTTTCATGTTCAGCTTTGCTAAAAATTTCAAAACCCTTTCAACCTCTTGTTTATCGTCTGACAGAACCTCTGCAAGCCTGACAGGCAGTTGCAGAGAGCCTCGAAGGTGCGCTATGGAAACTCACTCTAGCAGCACGTGACGGAGTGACAAAAGGTTGTCGCACAGCGGACAACGAGGAGCAGGGTGCGGTTTAAAAAGGTAACTATGCTTAAAATTGCAGTGAGCAATGCGTAACCGAGCCAAAATCATCTCCTCGCGACTAAATACGCGAGAGGAAGTTATCCAGTTTATCGGAAGTTCTTTCACTTCTCTTAAGTTTATTACCGTGAAGAGCTAACCACACTTCGGCCAACACAACAGCACTGCTCTCCTCACTTAATCCAGTCTTCCGAAATAATACGAGAAATGGTTATGCTAGTTTCTGCGGTTGCCGCCTTTGCTGGCAACTCCAAATGAATGTGCAGAAGCATCTTTGATTCTGCCCTTTTGCCGTTGATGGAAGCGATAAGGATTCTATCTCAGGTTTGCGTGGGTGGTTTCGAAAGGATGTCAGATTTTTTAAAATGTTTCTGATGACACAGGTTTTTATTGAAGAATCGATTTCCTTAAAAGCTTTTCCCTGGAGATATTGCCGACCAACATGCATATGTATTCCCGTATAATTAATTAACCAATCATCACTAATTGCAGACACAAATAAACTTTAAAATGCTTTCCTTATGTCCGTTGGTTTTTAATTAATTTGATGTGAGAACAAAATGCACGTTTCTACCCCTTGGCAGACTACCCTTTGCTATACGAGAGGAACCCAAGCCACGCTGGACGTTGGTTTCGCTATTCCCATCCGTGAGGTTACCCCCTTTTTGTTCGTTTTGTCCCTGCATTTATTATTAATTATTTAAAATTATTACAATGGTTATTATCAGGGAGCGGGGTTTTGGTAAGTAAACATAAGAATGAGATTAACAGCATGGAGTATAGAGCCGGCAGGTAGCGTGAGGGCTGTACTGCCTTCCACTCTTCAAGAGCACAGCAAGGTCACCGGCGCTTCCACTTCCCGTTGTAGATGCACGGTTAACTTGATGGATTTCGTACTAAAACCCCGCTCCCTGGTTATTATCATTATTATTTTAAATGCTTGATTTCCCTTTTAAATAATTAACCTTTTAAAGTATCTATAAATTTCGGTATCAACTCGCATGAATTTTTCCGCTCTCAACAAACTATTCTTGAAGCCACGTATTCTTCTGCTTCATGTTAATTGAGATAAACTTTGTAACAATGGTTTTGTTTCATATTTACTGGTGGGAACCCGAAAAGTGCAGGAGACGAGCGATAGTCATGTCTTTTAAGAGCTGATCACAATGTGATGGCTTTGACATCCTATTCTCTTTGCATGGCCAGGACATAAAAGAGCGAATAATGACTCACTGTTTGAGAAAAATATAATTATTTGAAAATCAAAACCAATAACGAGAAATATCTGGAAAATCTCCACATTACAAAAAGGATAAATTGCATGCCTTAATGAGATCTACAGTTTTTCGTTTACTAACCTATTGTCTATTCCTCGCAGTTTACCAGTTATGCAGAAGTATCCAGACTGAAAAGCCACGCCCATAAAATTCAAGATATACATTCCATTTATCTAAAACTACCTTAAACCTGAGCTATTTAATTAAATAGTCAATTTTTAGAAAATTAAAATCACACGAAATATTTTCATGGTAACAGTAGTTTGGAGTGGAACATTTTCCTAATTATGTTTGTGTTGCATTGTTGAACTTTGGAAGACAGACACAACACACTCTCTCTCTCTCTGTCTCTCCCTATTTCTCTTTCTCTGTCTCTCTCCGTCTCTCTGTCTCTGTCTCTTTGTGTCTCTTTGTCTGTGTCTGTCTGTCACATAACCAGTGACGCCGTTTTTTTTTTTTTTTTCGATTTCTTTTTAATGTTGGGCACCTCAAAAGGTATATGTTCTATCAAATCTCAGTATAGAATTTTTGGGTAATTGCAATAATTTCCCTACCTACTATGCACGTGGTTGAAAAAGTAATAAAGTGATTAACGGGTTTGCTTAAGAAGTACTGCATAAAATGCCAGCACATTCCCAAAATACATATTTCTTCAAAAACACCAATTTCATTTCCTAAGGATTTTAATTAGTGAGGCAAATAAATTTTGTGAAAATGTTTTATTTGGTAGTCATACTGATACCAATTAGCAACTGTATGGATAGATTTTGTAGGCTGTAAACAGTTTATACAAATTACACCTTAATGTGTATCCACTTCAGTGTGCTAGTTGTCTGCTCTCCGTCTGTTTTCCCACAAACCAATTACATAGTTTACTGTCCTGATGTTTGTTGCATGGTCATTACTGCCCGCTAAATGAACGTCTGTCGGGTGACCATACGTTTTGCTTCACACCAGAATGCCTGACCTACTGGCCTACTTGAATTTTAATTATCTCCTCTGTTTTTCTTATTCTATGCTCAGGTTAGAGAATCTAGCTGCACTGTGCTACAGATGCGCAACGGCTTACGTAATTTGACACAATTTGACGCTATTCAAATGTCAAAAATGGCTATCACGTGTCAATGGTCGCTGATGTGTGTATCCTTGCTTCATGTTTCTTTTAAAAGGTTAGTAATTACAATGCAGCGTTTAAATAATATTTCAGAGGCTATACCGTCCTTTAACTCGAGAAATAGTCTTAAATGCAACTCGTGATAGTCAAATTCTCTAGATAAATTGACAGTCACTGGTGGCATTACTTATGATAATGTGTTGTGATTATCTGAAACCTATGGGAGATTAGATGTGTCTGGGCGGTGAGGGTGTGAGACAATGCCCTCCGGTACTAGCCTGGAGATCTGGGATCACTGTTGGCACTACTGAAGTTCTCGATACTCATCCCATTAGGGGTGAACGTGCCTAAGTAGTGCATCCTTTTCCATCCTCGCGTAAGTGGAGGGGGGCACTTCTTAGGTTCTACGTATTACCCTAAGGAAAGAGTCACAAGAACCACTGGTATTCTCCCTGGTGTAAAAGGGAGCACGTAGTCCTCTCATTTCGTTTCAGTTTATTTTGCGGAGTGAAACAGAAATTCAACGTACGTGGACAACCAACAATCACGTGTTGACCGCGAAGTCCACATGCTAGTTTCAGTGATCAACGGTCGAACGTTTAAAAGCCCGGAAGAACGTCCAGGATAGCGTCAGTACGCTAGAAGAGACCGTTGCTAGAGGACGATGAAAAGCGGTGAAAAGGATTGTTGGAATGTAATCGTGGTCGGCTCCTCTCGATGCTGAAAAGAAGGAATGCATCTAATAAACCTCTAAAAACGAAGTTTGGGCTATTTCTTTAATACCCACAAAGTACCCTGAGAACTTCAAATCCATGCGTTTACCGAGCTAAGTCGAGGTAATGACGCAAGAAGGGAACCGCATTTTCTTTATAAGTGGCGTCTTTATTAATGTGGTGTTGGTATCCAGTAACATCTTACAGCATCCAATGGATACATCCAACGCGGGATAATGGAAAGATCAGCAACCCTCATCCCATCAGCGGCTAGACAACGCAGCGTCAGGATTAATAGGGTTGGCCGCAGTTAACAATGATGCTATATAGTATATTTGAGAAGAATGAGAGAGGGTGAGGGAGAGAGAGGGAGGCAGGGAGGCTTAAGGACCCGTTGACTACAAGGTCATTTGAACCATCTACCGGAACCTGTCCAATACTGGGGAGCATTAAAGATGACACTGCAGCATGAGAGAGCTAAGTTGTTAACACTTCAAGTTTGAGCGGAAGTTCACTGTTAAAATTCCGCCAACTCTTCGTAATTGAGTTACTTTTCTTAAACTTGGGTCTGGAACGTTTCCTTAGTGAATTTCCTTTTCCAATTATATTTTCATTTCATGAATTAATTATTAGTGTCCAACTCCTATGTTAGTGTTTGAAATATGAACGGGCATCTAACACTATTAAAATAAATCTAAAAACGTGAGAGACTACTATTATAGGCCTACCACCATTAGATCTAAGTAGGCGAAGTCATAGTGACAGTGAGAGTCAATTGTCAATTGTGAGGTGGCAATTGAAAATTGGACACTCGCGTCTAAAAATGCATTTTTTTATTCAGGGGTCTCAAAACATATATTTCCCGTGAAATCTCGACATCGAATATACAGGTGGAATACAATACTTCCTCTACTTACCAGTAGAGAAAGTAAAAAGGTGTTAACTTGCTGCACCTTATAAATAATAATAATAATAATAATAATAATAATAATAATAATAATAATAATAATAATAATAATAATAATAATAATAATAATAATAATAATAATAATAATAATAATAATAATAATAATAATAATAATAATAATAATAATAATAATAATAATAATAATAATAATAATAATAATAATAATAATAATAATAATAATAATGCCACGTTTTCAGCTTTTGGCGTAGGATCAGACCAATTTTATTAGTAAGTCGGATCCCTGATTAAGCCTTAAATTACAATTGAACTATGTGTTGTTATTATTATTATTATTATTATTATTATTATTATTATTATTATTATTATTATTATTATTATTATCATCATCATCATCATCATCATCATCATCATCATCATCATCCTATAATGGATAGTGATGTTGAGATAGATTACTGTGAGTGTGATACGAGAGAGGTGACAAAATAATAAATTAGATCCAGTTAATTAGTCAGCAGTGAAATGTAGCAAATTTTATGGACATAAGTAGATTAATTATTTGATGGGCAGTATATTTGCAAAAGCAAATGAATGGAAAGCGAGGGACGAAATGAAACGACTAACGGATACCTGAGGAATAGGGCATAATGACACTAAATAGATTACCAGTCCGTTAATTATGCAGTTGCGTGCAGGGTGTCAGGGTTGATGATGATAGCCCTATCACAATCCCTATGATCATTAGCCACACGGCACTTCCTGGAATAGCCTCATCCAAGCACAACAGGTCAAACAAGAGTCGCTGATAATTACAATCCGTCTGTTCTCCGCTACAGAGTAGGGTAGCAAATTGGTATCGACTTGTTGCCCTTCAGATTCATCCATGAGCTTGCTCTCATTAGGTTTTGACAAACCTGTTCCTTGTAATATTCGTATCCATCTGCGTTTCATTGCCTTGAAATGAATGAACACTTCCAAGCACTGCTCTATATATGAGTGTTTACCCCGTATATCTTGTCACGTGACCTTCTTGGTTGCTTGTAGTGGAATATAGATTGTTGTTGCTTTTTACGGTATTTCTACATTTCAGCGATTACTTGTACCCATTCTCCATCTATGCCTTTCATTCCAATCCCCTTCAACCAATTCCCACTCATCTATCATCCGTGTTACTCCAGACTTCCAAGATATTCTAGGCCAGGAATAGACAAAATCGGCTCACTCCACTGATACGCGCTCTTGCCTCGCTCCATCGACCATCCCTTCCCTTCACTGTTGTTCAGCTATAGCTTTGCTTTCCACACGGCTCATTCAGTGGCGAGTATGGCTTCGTCGGAACGTCTGTTTCTCGAAGAGTGGCAGAGAGAATTTTTTGTAAGTTAAAAAAAAAACAGGCAAATTTGCAGTTTGATTTGCGGAATTCAATCTGCCTGCAAAAATATGCCAATTTGATCAGACCTTAGTGATCTTGCAGTTATTTATTTACAATTTCAAGAATTACTTTCTGAATACTCGTAATTGTTGACATATGAAATGGGTGATGTAATTCCGCTTTTTAGATGTTTTTTTTTTCTTACTTTATTTAATATAAGCTATCATATTTCGCGTATCAAGGTTTGAACATAATATTGAGTTTAAAATCAAACCATTTATTATGTTGATCATATAGTTTTAAAATATTTTCAGGTTAAATAGCAATGGAAATTTACTGCTTTATTTACTGTGAAAGGATAACAACTTATGTTAATCATACGGCAGCGTAAGAATATTGCGTGCATAAGATAAAGGTAGGTTATAAACTTGAAGATTATGTGGCGACGAGTAAACAGATATCATAAGAGCAAGCGTTGGCGGAGTGACGTATATACAGCAGGCACTGGCAGGGTAGCCTTGCTCTAGCTCGCTGCTATAATCTCCGCAAAACTTAAAGGCACGTGGAGGCGGGGCGTACTGCGGGCTCCAGCGAATCCTACGCTTGCCCCTCCTACCAGCGCTGCCGAATGTGGTGCATGCATCTCACACAACCTTATGTACAGACCGTCTGCCGGTACACGCACTTCACTTGGCAACAGCGCTCTGCTTGAGCATTGGCCAGCGTTCACATGCCTTTAACTTTTGCGAGCGGTATAGCTTAGAGCCTCAGCGCGGTTCTCGGGTTATGTCATGCTCTATACATGACACAATTAACCACGCAGCAGGTCAAAGTAACCTAAAAGTCTAATAATAATGAACTAATATTCCACATTTACAGCATTACAAAGTGCGTATCTGTAATTACAGAATATTCCAATTTATCATGCATAATTCTGTGCTATATCTTCGCTCTGCTTACCTACTTGTAATTATTTTATACCTACACGTACAGGGACTTATTAGCGAAATATAAAACAGAAACGGATTGTCTACATTTAGCTGATGAACTCTTAAACGTGAGAGGAACAAAATTATATTTCATAATATAAAAACTCAAGACATATAATACAATTAGAACAGTTAAAGCTCTAACTGATGAAAAATTATAACTTATATAAATCATACAATTCAAGAAAACTAAGCTGTAGCTGTATTAAATGTTTTATTTTTGTTGGTTAGTGTTCTGTTGACCAGACTACGAATATCTGGGGAGAATTTTCGTGCTGCCGTGATTTTAAGCACTGGATTAAGATGTTCATATGTACATATATGCCAAACGTTGAACACCCATTGCTGTGACATCACTGGTCGCTGCTCGCAAGCAAGCTCTTGGCTCAGTCTACTGCCCACCGCTCTAAAGTAGTGTTCCCTACCGGTGCCTGATCTACACTAATGTCGGCATGGCACCGGCCGTTCGCTTCTGTTGGCCTCAGTGCACAAGTATGCTGAAAGAGGGGCAGGCTTGACCCCGAAGCCGTTTCCGCGTCCAAAGCGGCAATGAAATGGAGGTGCACAAACAATGTGGACCTCTACCCGAAGTGATACGCGAGGCCCTCATTGCAGAAAGCCACTGATGCGTAATGGCATGTCCCTCGGTTCATCGGCCGTGGTCAAGATGGCGTCACCGGGTAGAGCTCGACTGGTCTAGTAACCAGTGTAGGTGTTGCTGCGGTGCCTGGGGTTGACACGGTGACTGCATTGGAGCTGGTAGGTGTGTCTGCTCAGGAGTCAGGCGCAACAGCTTCACTCGGTGAAGTCTTTTCCCCTGGCCGTCTTCAAGATATTGTCACTGAGAAACATGTTTATTCACAAGCGCCGTTTTTTATATAGGGCCAAGCTCTCGCTATTATCGTGACAGAGTGGTTAAGATTCACTGGTTCACCAATTCAATTAAAAAATTTTTATTTGGGCATGCTTACAACATGGCTGCCCGGGCTGTTTAGGGAAACCCCTCTTCAGCCTAGTGTGGTATCTGTTTCGTTTTCGTGGTTCACCAGTCCGACCTGCCGTATTTATTCCCTCATGGCCTAATAATTGTCAATGTAACGCAGCAACGTGAACGTGTACTAAAAGCGAATTTAGTAAAATGCAAGGGTATCATGGTAGCTTCCCTTTCTTTCCCTCTGTTTACCTCTCTCCAATGACAGCAATATTCATGCTATTGATGGACATAGTTATAACTAAAGGCCGGAGTAATGTGCGCTCGCATGCGATACAGGTTAGCTGGACGCAGAGTATGAATGACGTCAGAATTACAGCACGGCCATGAAACGTGCAAACAACTGCCACTAGAAGCAAGAGTTGAAATCACCGTAACGTAGTACTCTGCAAACTAGTGAAGCATTGCCTTGCAAGTGTAAGTAGACGCAAGGTCAAGGTATAGTATAACGCGTCTGTTTTGTTTCTTCTTGCAGTGAGCAGCAGATGTGGAGTAATATGTGTTCTTCAGTGTTCATATGATGCTTGTAGGTTGTGCTGCAGTGAGGAGGTTATCGTGGTCAGGCTGTACCTACCTGCAGTTGTCTACATGTGCGAGCGATAACAGTAAAGTCCATGTGCAGTGTACCTATGGGGGAAACGCACACGCCTCCGGCCTTTAGTTGTAACCAATGACACGTCGGCACAAAAGGGAACTAAGTGTTGTTTATTTCTGATGGATCGCTAAACCGTTATTCACTAACCTACACCTGCTGCTTGTTTCACACACCACGTAGTATACGTGGCCAGACTGTTGGTGCGTGACAAGCTGATAACACAGTTCGAAACAAATTTCACCAAATTGCTGTGCAAATTCACAGAAATGTAATTCTATTTTAATGCCGCCGAAGAATTGATTAAACTTTTTTATATTTTTCAATGTAATATATTTACTGTAAAGCTTTACACGATCTTGTGATTCTAAGCACAATGTTGAAACTTTTCTTATAACACGAAATAGTTTAACCGAATAAATGCTGCTTATTTCAAACATTTGCACCTTTTCCATAATAGGCATTAACAATTTGGAGATAAATTAAAAAAAAAATAAAGCGTGGCTTTTCTACCAGGCCAGATGTATCTACACTTCCTCCTCCACCCCCGCCTCCCGCCCTCACTCCAACCATTCCTAGTTGTCACTACAGCGCGACGCCTGCAGCCCCGTATTGTAAACAGTCAGTAGTTCATTGCTCAGAAGTTATGCCTCATCCCTTGCGAGACCCCGTAAGACGGTAGGAATCTGAGAGATACTCACAAAGAGTGATTTTACTACAAACGTTTCGTCTACAAGATTAACAGATCGCAACAGTTAAATACATTAACACTCTGAATCAGCAGAATTCTTTGGACAGTGCGATTCCTTTAAATTATTTCCGTAACTGTAGCGAATTACAAACTATGGAATGCGAAACCTATCTGATCTGTCAACAAGAAGGTTATTCCCAAAAGTTTGAACTTCTGCCAGCTCTCTCACTGTTTCGCAACCTCGGCTCATCTTGAGTTGTGTGCTACAAATAATAATAATAATAATAATAATAATAATAATAATAATAATAATAATAATAATAATAATAATAATAATAATAATAATAATAATAATAATAATAATAATAATAATAATAATAATAATAATAATAATAATAATAATAATAATAATAATAATAATAATAATAATAATAATAATAATAATAATAATAATAATAATAATAATAATAATAATAATAATAATAATAATAATAATAATAATAATAATAATAATAATAATAATAATAATAATAATAATAATAATAATAATAATAATAATAATAATAATAATAATAATAATAATACAGCAGGACGAAGTTAGACAAATATAACCAGTATAGAAAGCGAATTTAGTAAAATGCAAAGGATTATGATTATTTAACGACCCTTCCTAGTTTACCCTCCTTTCCCTCTCTCCAATGACTGGGCGCTTCATTCTACTGGCTGGGCATAGTTATAACTAATGATACGTTGGCATGAAAGGGAAGCATTGATTATTTCTGATGGCTCACTAAATCATTACTCATTAATCTACAACTGTTGCTGGTTTCACACCATGTCATCGGAAGCTACACGTGGCCAGATTATTGAGCTATGGACACCTGGCAACGCAGTTCGACAAACTTTATATCATTATACAAATTGACACTTTTGAAGAACTGAATTAACTTGAGGCAATCAGTTGAAATTTTAAATGTTTGAGTTTACACTGTTGACAGATTGACGGTTGGGCCTGTTTTAAAAGGTTTAGTAGTTGGGGTATAATGTTTCTTAAAGTGTCCTTCTGAAGTGTGGCACTATTCGGAAGATAGATATTGCAAATATAAACAGCGGATGGTAGATTTATTGGAACTGCCACTGCTTCAAATACAGCATTTAAAGGTACTTCCCTGTGGTATAAGTTACTTTCCATGTAAATTGCTACTCTTCCGCTAACCTGACTGGCATTGATTCTATTTTTGTGATGTAGTTTGAGCACTTTTAGTTTATAGATGGAATTATCTGTGAAATTAGTTTCCTGCAGACATAACGGTTCAAGTTGTTGTTTGTTAATCAGAAGTTGTAAGTATTCAAATTGAGATCGGAATCCATTGATATTCCATTGTATTAGTTTAGACTTCATGTTGTGAGTGCTGAATGGTATTTACTTCGATGATTCAGGATAAAATTACTTCTCTGGGTTATTTTGCATAGAGTTGTCCTTTGTCGTTTCTTTGTTTTGCCTGGTTAAATTTTATTAGTTTCCTAATGATACGGGTGCTTCTGGTTTTAATTGCTTTGTCTGTATAAAATGGGTGCAGTGTACGCAGTACCTGTGCTAAACCTTGTAGGTTCGCTGCAGCTGAGAGCAATTGTTATATCATTCACGCCCACAGTGTTTTCAAATAAACTGAGAACCTGTAAGTAGCTTAGGGGAAAGACATCCGGTTCGTTCTTTATTACTTTTTATAGACGTCACCTTGGCACTCAATTCACTATGTTGATCGTCTGTTTTTTATTACTTAACAGAATGTTTAGTTTTTACAAGCTTTATATGAGGGTTATTTTCAGGGTTTGGATATTATTGTTCACCATCTTCGTCATTTATGGGCATTGTGTCACTACTGGTAGAAGATATCCGTCTTTTTTACTTTCTCTTCTGGCAAGTAGAGGAAGTATTCTATTCCACCCAAAAATTCGATGTCGAGATTTCACCGGAAATATATGTTTTGAGGCTCCCTGAATCCAAAGAAAGCATTTTTAGAAAAAGGTTCGTGTGTGTGTCTGTGTGTCAGTCAGTCTGTGGACAGCATAACTAAAAAATGAAAAGTCGGTTAGAAACCAAAGTTGGTATTTAAGTTTAATGTCTTTCATGGATGCGACACGAACATTTTGAAGAAAATAGCCCCACCCTAAACTACCCTTTACATGGAACATTTTCGAAAATTTTGATTTTCTTAAAAATGGCTCTAAAGATTTTGATTAAAATGTCATGTGTTTGGGATATTTTTATGACAAATGAAATGTATATCTTGAATTTTCTGGCTATAGCCCCTGTAGTCGTATTTACTCTGGACGACTTTTGCAAAACTGGTAAACCGTTTGAGACAGACCAAATCATACTATACAAAAAATGTAGATCTTGCTAAAACACGCAATTTATGTCTGAATAAATTTTCTTGTAGGGTGAACCATTTCGGAGATATTCCTTGTTATGTGTGTAAATTACGGAAAACTTAAAATTTTCTCCGAAATGGAACATCGTTGTTCATTTTTTATATGTTAAGTGTGCAAAGAGAACAGAATCTCAAAGCTTTAAAACATTTGACTATCGCACAAAGCCTACTGTATTCTAATATTCCCCTTGCACCTACAAGGAAATAACCAATAAGATAATTTGTACAAATGTTTATCTTAACCAACACGAAGAAGATATAGGAGTAAGGGTTTGTAAGAATGGTTAGTACAAGAGTAGAGAAACTCATGTGAGTGCAACACATCAGATTTTTATCCTTGTGGTTTCACGTGTTTTGGTGTCTGATTGGGTAAGTTATGTTCAGAGGACGTGCAATCCATGTGATTTTCAGATGACAACCATGGGTATGTGACACTAGATTTGTCTTGCGTTATTTTACGGTCGTTATCTGATGCAGTATGGGTAGAAAGAGTTTCTGGTGTTGAAGAGGGAGCAGAATTGATATTATTAGGGGGAAGAGGTTCTTGTTTTGTTCAGGGGACGAAGAGGGGTCGAAGTTAGTGTTAGTGTTTTGGTCGGTGTGGGTTCCTGTCATTGAGTCTCGGCATTGTATTACTAGGTGTCCTTCCGATTTACATAAAAAGGTAGGTGAATCTGAGGATACATATATCCAGTATGTTGTCCATTCGTAAGTAATTTGTAAAATATCTGGAACTTTCTGGATATATTCTTCAGAAATATAGATTTGTTTTCGGAAACTTAGGATATGTGAGAATCCAGGAAGGGATAGTCCTGCTCTGATAGGAAATATCCTGTACATAGGTTAGATACCTAGAGTTTTAGTTGGTTTTTAGTGATGTAATTAGGAATTACTGGACAAAAATTGGATAATATTATGCTTTGGTTTCTTTAGAAGAAGGGGTCGTATCTCCAATGATGCGTTGTTTACATATTGTCTTCGGCACATTTCTTTTTAAAGAGGAAAATAACATATTCTCCCGTTTGAAATGTGCGAAACATATCGGATGTCGCTAGGGGAGATCAGATTTGCAAGCTCGAGCACGTAGTCCTTTATGTTTGTGCCTTCGTAGGATTCAATAATTAAGCCTTGTTCTTAGATGAGTTTGAGGCAGCAACTGCCGAGTATAATAAACTTGGAGAAAGAACACTTTTGTTGTCACTTGATTCCGATAGGTTATGTATTTGTTCGATGTTTTGGTTTGTCATTTGTTTAGGTTTTGTCCGTTGGCACTACTATTATCGATATTTGGCTTTATCTGCCAACCTCTATTAACAGAGGAGGCCATGACTGTTTTCTAAACAATTTGAGGTTAGTTGTTAAGAGTATTATTATTCAATGAAAACTATTATTTGGTATTGAAGTTAATAACATCCTTAATCAAAAGTGGTGAAGAATAGATGAAGCTTCCTTGGAGGTAGTATTAATGTTGCAGCTGCCACTTGGAACATAGCATTTATTTCAATAAGTAGGGTAAAAAAAGTGCATCAATACTTTGGAATGATAATGGTCTATCCGTGAATGACAACTTTTATGAATTATATTTCACCTGATTTATGTAATAAGATAATACTAATAAGAACCTTGGGAATGAAAAATGATCGAATAATTGTCAAATTAACAATTTGTTAGGTTAATGCAGATAAATATTCCTCGAACCATCAGTCACTGGCTAGCACTGAAATTTTTTAGATTCCACCATTTTTATAGGTCTAGTGCAGGTTTTTAAATGCCATCTGGGCTACATTTAAACGCCCCATTTTTGCTTAAATTTTTGGCAGTACGTATTTGAAAAAATGTGGGCCAAAAAGGGCATAAAAACAAACATGTGTGTAGAAAATTGGTTTTTCTCGACTCTAAATGTTTAATACACTATCTGCACCATGCACATTAAATGTAGTGCACGTGCCCCATTTATGTGATTTGAACTTCAGTCTTTGGTTTAAAAGTCTGAAATTTGTTTAGATTTAAAACAAAATATATACAACATTTTTTAAAAAATATTTTCAATGTCCATCAAAGTGAAAATTAATTACTTTAAAGGTAATTACTTTTTTCTTCCTGCCACAGATTGATGGTGCTTTTCGGGCAGTGAGATTTCATAAAATAACAAAACTGTTGCCATATTTTAGTTGTTGATGCGCATGGAATATTTTGAATATTAAGGTGTATTTAGAGATTTTCGCATTATGAATAAATTGAACAATTAGTTCCGTCATAACTATATGCTGGAACTTTTTGTTGTAGTTTATGACATAAATACCCTTAAATGTGCAAAGTATTGATTTCATACCAATTGAAATATAGAAAATTCAAATTTAAATCCCAGAGCCCCTTAACAAATAAAGCTAAGCATAGGGAAAAATAAAAAATTAAAGGAAAAAAAATAAGTATAAGCATATAATCATAAAAATATAGCGTGGGTCCACCCGAGCTACGCACACAAAGCTGTTCTACCAAGGTATGCACCTAACGGAAGGTTAAATTACCAAAAAAAAAAAAAAAAAACAGCAACACTGATGAATAATGTTTTAAAAATTCAGTAATATACGTTCACTGTCCTCTGATATCCAAAGCCATTTTATTTGAATAAACACATAGCATTCCCCTTATTTTTTTCTCACAGCTTCAGGTGATCTTGATAGTCACTTTATGATCTATCCTGGTAGCTTCCTTAATAAATTATTAGCCCGTATGGCCGATTCAAGGCTCTCTTTGTTCATTCACTAGCCCGCCGGAATCCTGTCCATAGATTTCTACAAAGTGTGAATGACTCGTAACTCGTGGGGTAGGGGTTTGGTGGGGCGAGAGGAGCGCCAGGAAGGGGTTGGGGTAGGGAAAAAGAACAGGTGGAAAAGCCTGACGTCATAGCTGCTCCAAACACGAGTGAGAGGGTGTGCGGGAGAGAGACAGAGCATTACGGTGCAGTGGAATTGGAAAGTGAAGTCCGAAAGAGAAAGGAGATATTTGTATCAAGAGCTGAGCATTGGAACGATCCAAATGACCTGCTGCATTGTCTAGGTGTGGTGAAAAAAAAAAAAGATAATAAAACTATAAAGGATCAATGTAGGTAAGCAGAAAGCGGCGCATGAACACATTCAAAGACGCACGCACATCAAACGTTTACAAACGTCATGATAATGTAAACCAAACGCGATCATAGCTATGTCGCATCACCTAGGATGCTCCGTGGATTCACCGTAACGTGAGCACTGGCGCATGCGCTGGGCTAGGAGAGGTTAATCGTCGGCGCATCGCGCAAGCGCCGTAATCCCTCTATCCCCTCCTATCCCTTCAACAAGCTATCAGCCTCTCCCTCCACCCGAATGCCAAGATATAAACTAGGTGACACGAAAAGGGCAGCGGGAGGGAATATCTTTCTTCTTAACGCATGTAATCCTATATGTTAATATCTTTTATCTGCTTGGGAACCAGAGAATGTGTCTATTTTATAGTATTCTTTACAATTGCTATATATTTTATCTTCTCGAGGACTTGACTCTATAACAAGGTTCGATGGTGAACTAGCACTCCGATTTATTTACGGACTTTTTTTTTTTTTAATTAACGATAAAAGCGACAAACATTATGTTAATACGATTTCCACTATCTTACCGAATTATATGATATTGATCAATAAATCAATAATATTTTAGCGAGTTTGAGAGTTGAGTGCAGATGAAGCCAAATTGCCTTATTTTGTGGTGAAAAAGCAAAAAATCCAGCGATTTTGATTATAAAAATTAGTTCTCAGTTTCTTTTAAGTTCATTCCTATGAATTGTTAAATTACAAAAATTAAAATTCTGTAGTAATGGTTGATGATTAAGGGAAGTTAACCATTAGTGAAGTAATGGGCTGGATTTTCAAGGGTAGATTAGCATTCTCGGCAGCTGACCCTTAATTCATCCAAGCAATGTTCTTGGTGGCTAGTCGTGTGTTGCAGAGTGGACGGGATTAAAATTATGATATAGGGAACTAACACATTCAGTCACTTTTTCCCTTCTGTGAGGCCCAAATGACCTTGTTGTCGACGGGCCCTTAAATTTAACACTCCACTCCACTCCCTTCTGTGAACTAGGTAAACTGACAAGTAGTTTTTATTTACGGCTGACACACTAAGAAGCATTATTCTCTTTGTATAGCAGGCCTGTATAGAATACAGACTATACAGAGGAGAGGGACATATCGGGTACTATGGGCGACGTGACAGTTATTGCGGCTACCTTCCCGCAGGATGAAGTGAGGGAACTATAGGACGCATATAGACAGACCACAAAGGCGCGTGGAGGTACCTAACAATTCCTGCCTTGAAGTACAGTCCCAATATGGGAGCTCCCAAGAGAGGGCGATGAACAATCCCTCCAACCAAACAACTCTCTAATATCTGCTGGGAATGCTCTTAACTTGCAGCAAGCATCCGCGACATGTGTCCGGCACCGCCACACACCACAAAACCCGGAAACATAAGAAGAAAACAATGAAATGGAGATGAGGGAAACGAAATCGTGGCCGTTGAGAAATCATTCAAATATTCACCTACCGATCAGGGAAAATTACGGTAAACCCAAGACCAAAGTGGACGGTCGATATGATACAGAGATTTCTAAAAAAAAATTTCCTTTCCTTAAGCCAAACTTGTTTCGAAATCTTTTACTTTCTTAAAATTATCTCTTAACTATTTTTATTAAAATAACATATTTACTTGTGTGAGAAATATATCGTACATTTTAGATTCTCTGGGAATTTTCTGTGATTTGTTTCTTTTATTTATTGACGTCCTCCAACGTAATGTCATACCGGACGGGGAATGAAATGGGTGAAATGATGCTCGAATGAGCCCGAGGTCCATGGAGCTTTAAGTTACCGGACATTCGTCTTCTCAGGATAAGGGAAAACCTCGGAGAAAAATCTTAACCGGATAAACTACCCTAACCGAGATTCGAATTCGCGACCTCTTGAATGTGAGGCAGACACGCTACCGAAGCGGGCATTTTCTGTGAAGTCCTATTGTTCTTCGTCATAAACACTTTTAGAATTAGTGAACGTTAAAACAAACAAAACTTTTGTACAATTTATATACCTTTAAAATATGCAATACAATAATTATTTACTATTTTGATTATTATACTTTTCCATTTATTTTCATTATTTGAAGAGCTATTGTTATTCAGATTTTTCTTGCGACTTTATGGATGTAGGATGAAATTTCACGACAGTACTATAGTCACTCACTTTTTTTAAAAGGACTATCGTTTGGATTTCCTTCTTCTCCCGCTTTGACCTGCAAAGAAATTCATAATGGAACTATTGCTGCAAAGTATTATCTGGATTAAAATGAAGTAGATAATAAAATAAGGTTTCATAAGAATACGAAAGATATACCAAAATGCAATTTTAAAAGATTTTAGGAATGATGCAGTCCCAGTTTTATTTTATGAGTGTGAAATGGGTAACTAGATTTAGCTTTAACTGGATACCATACAGAACACAAAATAAACAAACAAATAAATAAAACACGAGAAACAGTACGCAAAAGCACTGTTGAACAACTCCAAATACCACAGGAAGAAAAGGAAGTAGAGAAAGCTGTGTGAATGTAAGACGTTACATTTCTACATCAATCATATGGAACATTGTATAATGCTGTGTAGAAGAGCGAGTAGAGAAAGAACTGTGAAAGAGACGTGAGTAAAGATAACTGTGTGATCGTCTTTCGCATTACATTAAAACTGAGTAGGGTAAACCATGTGAATGTAATATGTTGCAGTTCTATTTCAGTCATAGAACATTTTATATTGAAGGGCGCGGAGGAAAAGATACATGAAACTATTACGCAAAATAAAAGTGAGTAGAGAAAACCAAGTGAATGTTACGTTGAATAATAAAATGCATAGCACACAAACCTCCACGAAAAAATACATATACGTTCTGAATTTCGAGGTGAAGCGCATAGAGGACAAACAATAATGATGATGATGATGATGATGATGATAATTAGTAATAGTAATAATAGTAATAAATAAATGTAGACACAGAGACAGACAGAGAGACAGAGATAGGCAGAGAGAGGCAGAGAGACAGAGAGACAGAGGGATAGATAGACAGACAGACAGACAGACAGACAGACAGACAGACAGATAGACAGACAGACAGACAGAGAGACAGACAGTCAGACAGACAGACAGACAGACATACAGACAGACAGATAGACAGACAGACAGACAGATAGACAGACAGACAGACAGACATACAGACAGACAGACAGACAGATAGACAGACAGACAGAGAGACAGACAGACAGACAGACAGACAGACAGATAGACAGACAGACAGAGAGACAGACAGATAGACAGACAGACAGACAGACATACATACAGACAGACAGACAGACAGAGAGACAAAATAATCGAACTTGGTGCAAATTCCATAAACCAAGAAATACAGCACTATTGCAAAACTTCACTCATATATAAAGAGAATGAGTTCTCGGAAACTTTCGAAGCTAATATTAAATTATACATAGGAAAAAGATTTAGGCAGGCCGCAAAAGAAATGGATAGATTTATTATATATTCGTAAAACATAAACGATAGTGCTTAGATAATTCATATGAAGCTAACGTAACAGCACTTTTTTAAAGAAATTTAAAATATAACATTTGCAGAGATAACACTTACGAATATCGTAATGCATATTACGCTTTGAGCATTCCAGAGTTTAAAAATCGTTCTATAACGTTGCTAAATAATATAAAGATGGAATTCACATGGAACCAAGAGATTCATTAAGAACGCATGGCGTTTTAAACTCATACCCTTTAAAACCTCACGCTAAAATCACATTGACCCCCTAGGAGCAAATATATTACATTCCTAATCTATTTTTACTGGCTTTTTTATGTTCCAAGTAAATTGAGACATGCTGCATTATTTTTCTCTTCTTAGAAAAGAAAACAGTTACACACTTATAGAACTTACATGAACAAATGTGGTCAATTTGTTACTCTTGATCATATCGTCTAGTATTCCTTGGTATTTTATTTTTAGATTAACAAGCCTTGCGTTTGCATGTGGCTTTATTTACCCGCTTCTTCTTCTTCTTTTTGGTTTAATAGTATCTATAGTAACTATTGAAAAACTTAAATACTATTTTGTGCGACAGTAGCTTTAAATACACATTTTTAAGTACTTCTTGCCACTGAATACTTACTATATATCTTCTTTCACCTTAAGGGGCACGTAGGTAAAAAAAGTCACCTCGGAAGGGTATTTATAATTCCTACATTTTCAAACAGTAAAATCTGATGTGTTGCACTCACATGACTTACTCTACTCTTGTACTAACCATTCTTACAAACTCTTATTCCTATATCTTCTTCGTGTTAGTTGAGATAAACATTTGTACACATTATCTCATTGCTTATTTCCTTGTAGATACAAGGGGAATGTTAGACTACAGTAGGTTTGAGCGATAGTCATATCTTTTAAAGCTTTGAGATCCCGTTTTCTTTGCACGTTTAAAATGTAAAACAATGAACAACGATGTTCCATTTCACGAAATTTTTAAGTTTTCTGAAACTGACATACATAACAAGGAATATCTGCGAAATTGTTCACTCTACAAAAAAGAATTATTTGGACATAAATTGTGTGTTTTAGCAAGACCTACATTGTTTGTATAGCAAGAGTTTGTCTATCTCTTACGGTTTACGAGATGTTCAAAAGCCATCCAGTGTAAACAGGACTACATAGGCTATATTCAGAAAATTCAAAATATACATTTCATTTGTGACAAAAATATCTTGTATTTTACGGCATTTTAATTAAAATCATTTGCCATTTTCAAGAAAATCAAAATTTTCGAAAAATTTTCCACATAAAGGGTAGTTTAGGCTGGGGCTACTTTCTTCAAAATCTTCGTGTCGCATCCTTGAAAGACATTAAACTTAAATACCAATTTTGGTTTTAACCGACTTTTCGTTTTTGAGTTATGCTGTCCGCAGGCTGACAGACACACATGCGCGCGCGCATACGGACCTTTTTCTAAAAGTTATTATTATTATTTTTTTTTTTTTTTGATTCAGGGGTCTCAAAACCAGCAGAGAAAGTAAAATGAAATATGGTATGGTAATTACTAAAGTTGCTTACATACCACGTAATGTTTTCAGATTTTTTTGTTTGAATTGTACTCTCCTTTTTGTTATTTAAAAAGAATAAGGTGTATTTTCTAAAATACAAGTTCTAAAATACAATATTTCATTGAAGGCTTCTATGAGTTATCCTGAATAATCAACACAATCATATGGAAAAGAATGTTTATACTTGTTGTTTTTGACATAAAAAATAATATATTGTTACTTTGACATAATTCTTAAAAATCCTTCGAGTAAAATCATACTGACGTTTAACTAAATGTTTATTCAAACTCCGTTCCACAGAACTATGCAGTAGGACCTTCATTATCTTACTGCCAAATAGATACAACTGTTGATGCAATAGTTTGGGAGAAAAGTCACCTTCAAGATGAAAATAAAAATGCAAAGTGTAGAAAAATTGAGTTAAAGATTTAGTTTGATTTCCATTGGTGCAGAGGTGTTTCAAAATTAAACAATTATCAAATAAAGGAACCTTAATAAATGGACTTTTTCGTATTGTTCACAACCTTCTAAAAGTGAATAACACAATGCTTTCACGAAACTGAGAGTCAAAATAGCAAGAAATACAAAAATGGCAAACACTTCTAAAGAGGAGGGCGTGGCACAATAACATTCATCGCTATTTAAATCAATTTTAATATTTAAAGTGGTGAAGAAGCATTAAACTTCAGGAATACAATCTCAATATTCTAAACTAGTTTTATCGAAAAGAAAAAAATGCAATTTTTGAAAAATGTTACTATCTACCCTTAACTAATAATTTTTTTCTTATTTTATAGCGGATTCATTCATTCCTGTGTCAGGAAGGCAGCATAATCTCCGAAAATGGCAGGACAACACATTATAATCAATTTGGGTGTCTCACAGGTGAGTAGATTAATATAAACCCTCAATAAATAAAATAATTTTGGAGATTCTCTATTTCTCTTTGTTTTATGGGATTCGTTTAAGAGGCAGATATGAACCTTAAATATGTTCTTTAATTTGCTTTAGCTTATTGACAACATCGCGATGTTTACTTATTGGAATCAGTGTTTGCCAAACAGATGGCCTTAGTTATGTAATCGTCTGTAGTGTCTGTTTGTTGCGAAATGTAGAATTTGTGATAGTGGAACTGCTGGATATTTTGCAGTGTGTAAGTAGTCATTGCAAACATTACGTAAATCCTCAAAGGCTGCGACAAAACGATTTTCAAGAAAATACCCCCACAGGAAACTACCCTATATGTGGAACATTTGCCTAAAAGTTTTATTTTCTCTAAAATAACTAACGCCTTTATGAAAAATGTCTTAAGTTTTCCGGGCTCTGAAGTTCTCTTCATTCTGCATGCTTTTGCATAACTCGTAAACTGTAAGAGACAGACAATATCTCAGTGCACAAAAAATGTACGAGTAGAACTCGTTAAAGCACCAGTTTATGTCAAAGAGTGAGACATTCCTTCTTATTGGGTTGACTTTTAAATTACTCTATACTTTTCGTAAATAGGAAGTCTTTTATTTCTTAGTCGCTATGTAATTACACTGACGTTCCATTCTCTTTACATAAGTAACCCTTAATAGATTTGACTATCACTACAGTATTCCCACATTCTCCTTGCACCTACAAGGAAATATGGAATAAAATAATTCCTCCAAATGTTTGTCAATTAATATGAAATAGATAACATAGTAAGTGTTTGTAAAAGAGCTTTGTACTAGAGTAAAAAAGTAATGTGAATGCAATGCATAAGATTTTTCGCAGATGCCTGGCCTTAATAGCACCAAATCCCAATATTTGCCAGATAAACAATTCTAATCCTATAAACAATGCTGTATCATGTCCACATAAAGTTTTAAAATTAATTGAATTCATTGTCAAAAACACGTTTATTAAGCTTGCTGAAGGTAGCGCTACAGCAATACAGACCCAAATGATCTAGTTGTAGATGGGCCCTTAAACTCCACTCACTCACACACTCACACACTCACTCTCTCACTCATTCATTCACTCACTTTATAGTAAAGTCTGCCAGAAGTCAGATAGACGCTGAAGATTAAGCAGACTTTGGGAAACAGTTATAATAATTCATAACCATTTCAGCGCATCATACAGTTTGATTCGTCTGTCATTTAACATAGCATTGTAGATGCTTGGAAGCAATGGAAAATGAAAAATGAATTCTGCAGCTCATAAAAAATAAAAACAAACAAAAAAAATCTGATGTGTTGTACTCACAAGACTTTACCTTTGTAGAAACTATTCTTGTAAATCCTTATTTCTCTATCTAGTTCATGATAATCGAGATAAACATTTGCAAACATTAACTTGTACCTAGTACAAGATGAATATAGAAATAAAGCAGGCTTAAGCGATGGTTAAATATTTTAAAAGCTGGTTGCTAAGTGATGACTTTGAAATGTCTTTCTCTTTGCATGACCAAGATATGAAATAGCAAATAACGAATTTCTGTTTGAGAAGCGTATAAGCCTTTGAAAATCCAAACCAATAGCTAAGTTTTCTCCGTAAAATACGTATTGAGCATAAATTGTGTGCTTTAACTAGGTCCAAATTTTTGTGCAGTGATGTTTTGTCTATCTCTTACGGTTTACCAGGTATAAAAAGTCACCCAGAATGAAGATTTCACAGGTTATTCTAAGAAAATTCAGGATTCATTTGTCACTAAAATATCTTAAACACGTGGCATTTTAATTAAAGTCACGGGCAATGTTTGCGAAAATTGAACATTTTTAAAAACGTTTCCAAACAGTGAATATCTGAACACTGTAAGTCAAGTGCATTGTAGAATTAATAGAATTATTTTGGTCAGAGATGGATTTTCAAAAAGCGCATGTTTTTTATAAAAAGAATTAATAACATAAATACCATTATTCCCAGTAGTATGGAATTTAAATGGTTTGGTTAGTCTACTATAGAATATATGTGCGCCAAAAATGTAGCTCCTAGTTAAAGAAAATAGAAATTTCACCCAATTCCCATTTAAATAAGTTAAACCCATTTCACTAGGAGCAATTCAGTGGCACGAGAGTATTGCAAACTGCATACATTCAAGATAGGAGAATAAATAATTAGTTTTATAAATTTAATTTTATATTCCAGAATTTTTAGAGAACATTTACCTCACAATATATAACAGATAACCATTAACATTTCTATTATTCTTATAATTATTATAGTTGTCGTTAGATTTCCTTAAAAGAGACGCGAATCGGTACTTTTATTTTAATTAAAACAGGTTTTGCCAATTACAGAATGTAAAAGGATGAGCATACAATGAATATTAAGATTGGTAACGAACTCTACGTACCAATGCCATAATTCGTGAACTAGCCTTCAGACTTTTATCTCAGTTTCGAATAAATTGTGTTTTCAAGTATTAATTTTCTCGTACTCCTAGGTACTACAAAATGTTTAAAACAATTTTTTTGCGAATATTACTTTTTTGCTCCAATTATTGCCTTTAACATCTAAAACCATATCGGCGCCTTTTTATCTTTAGAATTGTTCAATTGTTCCAAGCAGCAAGAATGTTCACTTGCTTAGAGTAGTTAATATTTCGGTTAGTTTACTTTTCGTTATTCGTTTACATTAAATAAGCACAATCATTCACACTCTCATTCATGCTTCTAGACTAAGAAATATAGGGAATAATCCTGCCTAATGAAAAATTACCAGCCTCCGTAGGGGAAGGGAGCGGAAGACCCGGGGCAGAATAAACGGGAGGGGGAGGGGGAGAAGGGGAGAGGGAGAGGGGAGAGGGGAGATGGGGAGAGTGAGAGAGAAGGGGAGTGAGAGTGAGAGAGAAGAGGAGTGAGAGCGAGAGAGAAGCGGGACTGAATGAGAGAGAAGAGAGTAAATGACAGAGAAGGCGAAGGAGAGCGGTAAGGGGGAGAGTAAGAGGAAGGCACAGAGAGTAAGAGGGGAGGGAAAAAGAGTGGGAGGGAAGGGAAGAGATAATGGGAGAGATAGTTGGAGATAAGGGAAGAAAGTAAGAGAAGTTGTGTGAGAGAGTGAGAAAAAGTGGAGGGGAGAAAAGGGAAGAGATCGGGAGAGATGGCAGAGAAAATGTGGAGAGAGAATAAGAGAAGGAGCGTGTGGAGGAGAAAGAAGGATAAAGGGGTGAATTGGGAGGTAGGGAGAGCGGGAGAGGGGGAAGGAGAGGCAGTGGGGGAGCGCGGTACGAGAGGGGAAAAGTGGTAGGGAGAGAATGGCAATACTGAAAACAAAGAGTTGGATAAATATCAAATGTAAGATCGGCAGCATCCGAGGATCCGACACGAATATGTTGAGAAACATCTCCCAATCCAAACATCTTTATCTGGAACATTTTCGTTGTTTTGTTTTCTCAAAACTGGCTCTAATATTTTTTATTAAAACTCATGTTTAAAATATTTGTATGACTAATAAAAGGCATACTTATCTGAATAAATTTTGTATAATTTTGTTAACTAATAAAAGACAAAAAATTAATTCATAAATGCAGAGCTTTTTAGAACGCACAATGTATTTCAAAGCAAGTGTTGTATCCCCAGACATTGTGGAGATATCGGTTATTTCTGGTTTGAATTGTTCATTTTTCATTTTTTTTTTTTTTTTTTTTTTTTTTGCCATTTTTTAAGTTCTGTCACAAGTTTCTTGTCGTGGAAAGGGTACGAAAGTCAGCATATAGCGATCCACATGGTAAAAGTATCCATAGGTGAAATTTATAATTGAACGTTTTCAAAATTTTGTCACATACTTCTCTGTTATACTATCATTTTAAGTTTCACGCAGATATATTTAATATTTTACTATAAATTTTAAGTTTAATACGCTAATTAATCAGGTGTTCCACTTTTATTAGACTAATCTGGTGTTTCACAGGTAGCATAAGTCGTAACTGTGGGGGAAAAAATGAAAATCTGTACTTTATTCTCTCTTCTGGACGTTTCGGGAAACAATTCTAAAGCATTAAATACAATCTTTGCAACAATGTATCTTCTATGGTTAAATTAATTATGCTTAACAAAAACCAAAGCCATTTTAAGCCCATTCTTGTTACAAATAACATCATATGAGACATTTTAAATGCGCAAACTGTAAGAAAAAGCAAAGTTGAGCATTGCAGGCAAGGTCCTTATTACGCTGTTAAGTTGTAAAGGATCATGAAAATAATTTGGTTTCTGTAGAGTTAAAATTATGTGTGTCCTGTATTTTATTTATGTTTATTTTTGTGAACCTAGTAAGAGGTTTATATAACTACGCCTTCTTGTAATTATATTTTAAAATGATATACTAAAACAATGCGTGGTTGTACAGGAGAAAATGGGGAAAAAGGAAACTTGATGCACAAAATACAGATAATATTCGAAGAAATGGAAATTGGGGAAATGTGGGCAGAATAAAACATACAGTAAAGGTTTCTGAAATCAAAGTAGACTAAGGGTCGAGGCTATTGTAAAGTAAGAAAATTTAAGCAGTTTTAATGATTAATAGATTATAGATGTTTAAAAATGGAATGGTAAAGAGAAAAGTTCATCGAAGTGTGCAATAGAGAGGGCTAGGACAGGGCTAGGGCATGATAGGGATGAAAAGGGAGGAGAAATCACGAAATGCGGTAGATTGGAATGTAAGGGTACAGAAAAAGGGGGATACAATTCAATACCAATAAATGAAAAAATTTTGCATTAGAATTAAAAGTTAATACAAGATCAGATGAATATGTGGAGAAAGCAGGAATATAATGCAAAATATAAGGGGAAGTAATAGAAATAAGCAACTCTTAAGAGGAGAAAGAAACTATAAATTTCCAGTTGGCAACAAGGTGGAATAGTTGTTGACTTCCGGTAGCTAAGGTAGTCGTGGAAAATATTATTAAAATTTATTATATTTGCTTTATTGTGTGGAAATATGGTTAGAATTACATATTTGTTTTATTTTATTATTGTAGTAGATTAAGAGTGTATTTGTGTCATTAGAATTGTCAAAATAAATATTACATACTAACTTTATATTTTAAAAAGTTAATTCCTTTTAAAATTAAAACAATATTTAATAGTCAAATATTAAATCTTGTGCTCTTGGGCATTTAAATTGTCACCTGTTGAAGCTTTAAATAACTCTAAAAGCAAAGGCTATAGTACACGATTGAAGCGAAAGGACTAGAATAATTTTTGTGAGTCAAAATCGCTTTTTTAACTTTAACCAAATATTAGTTTTGGGTAACCATAAAAAGAATTTAGCATCTCTTATTTTCTGTATTCCCCATGTACTCGCAACAAAATGTGCAGTGAAGGATGTCTGCAAACGTATTTGTAAATTAACTCCAGTTAAATAGAAACATATTTTCTAAGATTAGTTAATAGAAGTGTGGATAGGGAAAGACAAGAATTATACACTTGGTAAATGTTAAAATTTCCTATATTTTCAAGTAGGAATGACATAGATTAAGTATTCAAAAAGTTGTCATTTGCAGAGACTGCCATGAATTTGCGAAAATCGCGACCTGCCTCATGCACACGCGATGCAAAGAACGCAGGGCAACATCAATAAAGCGAGAGGCGGGCGAGGCGAGGGGAGGTTTGTCACGTACAGAGCCCGGCTGACTCTGGCGTGGGCGTCCGGCTCTCGGGTAGTACGTTCGGCGCAGGGCAGCGGCTGGAGGCGCGGATTGTAACGGAGGCGGCGGCGGCAGCAGGAGGAGGAGGAGGAGGTGGTGGTGGTGGTAGTGGTGGTGGTGGCCGTTTTGCTTTGCTACCACCGCCACAGCCACAGCTGGGGCGTCGAGCGAGTGAGACGCAGATAGAGCACCACGACGAGAGACGAAGAGGCGCGGTTGATAAACCCTTCACGTCTTCCGAGACATGGACAGTTCGAGCGGCGGTACCTACCATTGCTATAGTGAAGGTGTCCACTCTCCAAGTCCAAGACATCCTCTGCCACGGCCAACACTGTCCTCTCTTGAAGACCTCGCCGCTTGCGACTACACTCCAGAGTGTAGGGGTACATTTCTCACACTTGCCTCGACCACTGTCCTCCCGGACGATACCAGCATGTTCCTCACGTCGGCGACGAACCAGTTGACTCTGCAAGACCAACAAGAACCCCTCTCGGCTGTCTGATTCCTCCGCATCCTACAGTGATCCATACACGTGATAGTGACAGTGGAGTTAAAAACATAAATATTTAGTTCACAAGAGAGACAATTTAACGCACGACTGAGTGACACTCAAAGAGCCTTAATAAGTGTGCAAAAGAACTAAAAAACAGGAGCAATAAAACACCTTCGCTAACACACGGAAAGTCAGTGCCGTGTGTTTCTGTGCGTCGAAAACAGGGCGCCCACGTGTTGCATTGCTACACCTAGTTGAACAATAGTCGCAGCAAACCACTCCCATCCCACTGCTGCCACCACTTCCCCTCCCCACGTCTCTCTCTCACACTCTCTCTCTCTCTCTCACCCAAGCTGGTTCGGCGCAGGAAAAGTAAGGGAAACTCAGCTACTGCCTAGCTCCTGCAATGTTGTTGATACCGCTGGTGTGATAAGTGAAAACAACCCCTATTAGTTCCCCACACCTTCCCTATCGGCAACGCACGCACTTGTCGCCAAGACAGACACTCAAGACTATTTGTTATACACTTATTTAATTATTCTAAGCACAACTTTGTGACTTCGCACTGCATCCATCCAATTTTTTCATACACGTTATATATATATTATACATTATTAAAAATTATTTATTATAAGCACATATACACACGCACATATATACACACCTCATATACACTGTCCTCGTGTTTGCACACACAAAGCACCAACCTTTTTTAATACACGTTTTATCAATATATCCCAACTGTAATATAGCTTTGGAGGAAAGCTATCGAAATAAAGCGTATTTGAGATATTTTTTCTTCGCCAACAATTGACTGCAACATATTCGAACTTTCTGAAGAAACTAAAGAGACTTAGAATTTCTGGACTGTGTTTTATGATAACGTGTACTAAGTGAACAGCAACAAGAAGATAAATCTTGAAACCGGACGAAACTTATGCAAATGGTGCCACAGTTTCAAAACGTAATTGTCAATATTAGCCGTATTCTATAAAAACATCCCCCACTTCGTTTCCTGCACCTGTGATTTGGTTTATCTCTGAAGATTCTTTCTGAGCGAAATATATTTGAGATACCTGCATCTTACTATAAAGGAAACAACTGCGAAGACAAGAGTGGAAGAACAAAATTCGGCTGCTAACATTGTTGACTTTTAAACAAGCAATGGCTGCAGGGATTGGAATTTTAGGAGCTGGCATAACTCTTCTACTGGCTCTTCTGAGGTTTTCAGATGGATCTCTTTTGCTTGCCAACGCCGTGGCCCGACCTCCGAGACTCAAGTTACTCGGGGACAACAGCGGAGACAGCGGAGGAGGCGAAGGCGGCTCTGATCGCCTTCCACCGCATCATCACCTCCAGCAGAGACACCGGCATCTCCGCCTAGAGCCACGGCTGGCGGAGCAGTTCATGATGATGGAAGATGAAGAAGAAGACGTCGCAGAGGCTGCTGAGATAGCAGCAGCTGCCGCGGAACGTTGGCTCCTGTACGATACCAACAATGCAGGCGTCGGCGGGGGAGCTATGATGATGGGAAATGGTGGTGTCGTCGATCTAGAGGGTATACCTCCACCAACTAGGACGCACCATAGTCCTCAACCTCGTCCGCCACCGCCAGCGCCGCACCATCGACCCATGCACCATCATACCCATCACCTGCAGGACCAGCTGCCGCCACCTTGGAGTAAGAGAGACCAGCAACAACAGCCACCCAGTCGACCGCCTCAGGGAGGCACGCCGGATGGCGGCACTCCAGGAACTACTCTCAGCGGTGGAGGAACGCCTCCAGAGCTTCCCAAGCTCGCAAACCAGTTCATGCTGCGTTCACCACGTGGCAACAGGCAGTACGACGTCCCCCAAATAGGTAAGTCGCTCATTGCATGCTGTTATCAAACTTGCTATACTCTCTCTCTCACCGTGGTATCTTCAGTGCAATCTTCTCATCGTCGTGATACCGAAGGTATTTGCCAAAGACTCAAAATAAATTCTTATTTTAACACACAACTGATGATCTCAGAATGTGAAAGAAACGGAAACTAAACTAGAAGAAAAAAAGTTCTCTGCTCAATCTTACACAATCTTATTTCAGATAAACTTTCAATTCGAATTTACAAATTTTGTGTAGCACACGATGAAATAAAGCCATAATCAAAGTTTTAAAGAGGTGTCACTTGAAATTGCATGCTCTTTGCATGAACACAAGAAAAATGAAGGAAAGAAAACTTAATATACTTCCTGTAAGTAAAGTAACAGGCATTTGAAAATTCAAAGCAATAACGAGAAATATCTCGGAAATGGTTAACTTACGAAAAATATATTTGGCATGAATTGTACATTTTAATTGAACTGAGGGGATATCAAAAAGTGTATTTTAGGTCAAATCTTGATATCGAATTTTTTTGCGAAAAACCAACTTCCCCTACTTACTCTAAGTAGTAGAGAACAGAAAGTACCTGATTTACAGAGTTAGGCGTAAAAATTATAGCACACTTTTGTGGCGAATTTAACTGGACAGACTTGCATTGTGACATGGAAAATAGAAGCATGTCTTCGAATTTTCCATTTAGTTTTCACTTACTTTAGCACCTTCAGTACAGTACATGCTAATACTAGTAAGAGCAATTATATTCTGCCCAAAATTCCAGTATCGAGATTCACCGAAAATTCATGGTTAGCAGTTTCCTGAATAAAAAATAAAACATGCTCAAAAAGAGGTCTGTGTGTGTGTCTATCTGTGAACAGCAGAAGTCGAAAATGAAATTTGGTATTTAAGCTCAGTATCTTTTAAGGATACGACACGAAAAGTTTCAAGAAAATCCTCTAATCCAAACTATCATTTGTACCGAAAATGTCCGTCCATTTGTATTCTCCAATATATCATGATTCTTTGCAACTTGTTTTATTAAGCACTTAATGTTTAATTTGAAACTGTTCCTAAGCAAAAATATATTTTAGTAGTAAGGTGGATCCAAGAATCACGTATTTGATTAATACTGAAATATATAACGGCAATATGTGAATTTTTCATTCATAGAAAAAGTAGTCTGACTGTGACAACTCAGATTTATATATGACTGTAGCCTTTTAAAAGTGTTATTTTACGTTAATCATATTATACCCTTACAGGTATAACAAAGTTTTAAATTTAAAGAGATTTCACACAGGTAATCTAATTCGAATGAAAAACAAAATTATTAAGTATATGGTTAATTATAAAAAAATGCACATCGAAGATAATATGAGATTATACTGGTCACATATTTAAAAACTTGTCACTATTATCATACTATAATGACATTTTTTGAATTCCTTTCACAAAAATTATATCCTTTCTGTTTAATATTTCATTTCTTCAATGGTTACAGTGGAGCAACAGGTATGCTATGAAAATCAATGCTGAAAGGCACAAAGCTCAATCGTTCCCGCTGTGTTAAAAGAACTCATAACTGCTAACGCATCTAAATGGTTAACAAAGCTGGCAGTCTTGGAATTATTGAGGGTGAAGGTGAATGCAATTAAAATATCATTTTAATAATATCCTACTTTCTCAAAACCGAGGCATTGATTAGAAATATTTCACGAATGAAATTCAATAAATTACTTAAATAAAGCTACAGTTTTATGCACGTAGTAATAAGAAATTAGTAGTTAAATTGTTTAGTTAAAATCGCTGTTATACAGTGGCTTAGCAAAGGAAAGAAAGGTGGAATTTCTAATTATGATTTTAACCTAACAAATAAGCATGAACTTGTTAATTCATTAAGATTGTTATGTAAGAAAAACACTTTTAAAAAGGAGGGAGCTGAACGTTTTTAAATGTGCAAATAGTAACGGAATTTGCCGAAACGTACTAAGGAATGCCTGAGCATGGTTTTACATAACAAGCAGTGCGGGAGACATAACCTCTCCTCTCCTTGCAGGTGGACTTCTGACTGAATGCCATTAAAGGGGCTCTTAAACGTTATTGCTTTACATCACGCTAAAAGATTTGGTATTAAATGCCAAGCGTAATATCCAGGGTTGCCAAACATTACGCAATACTTTTAGTTGATTGGTTAGAAAATATGACATTCGGAGTGATAGCGTGTCACAGGCTTAAAGTGGATTTAAAAACGATGTTATGTTTTTTGAACGATCGTCGTTTTTTAGATTTGTAATGACAGGGAACTTTAAACCACAGTGAGCATGGGTGTTTGCCCCGCATTCTAGAGGCACCGAATTCGAATCTCTTGGTTTTCCTGATCCTCAGAAGAAGAATATCTAAAAAAACATAGTAACATAGTAACAAAGCTATATGCATTAGGGATTTCATTCATTCACCGCTTCAGATAATCTATGAGGTTAAGGATAGATTGGGTACTGAGATAGTGGTATTGTTAAAAAGTAACTCTTTTGTGTCTTGAGGTCATTATTCATGTTCAGAACAAAAATCTTTATTTTTAGCCAGAATTTTTTAAAATGTGTTGCTAATGATTGGTTTAATAGACTAGAAATATTTACATCACCAATACTTAAAAATATTTTTGGGTAACCATAAAAAATTGAAAATGTCACACATACATTGTTCAAATTCTGTAGCTTCTATAAAACATGCCACACTTTAAATACACAAATTTTCTTTATCTGAACATGTAAAATGATTTGAACCTATATCAAGTAAACTGACTGTTTAAAAAGCTATGCATTTTGAAATTTAAAATTCCGCTTTTTAGCCACCGAACTTTGATTTAGGTGGCTATAGAATTTTTTTGATTTACGTTAAGACCATAGTTGTCCATCCACATCATATCCTGTCTAATAAGCATGAAAATGGTGTATGGATGAGGTATGTAGCACAATTTTAAGAGCATTTTCTTGGGGTTGAAAAAGCTAAAAATGTTGAAAGGTTTAATTTCGAGAAATGTTGAAACGAAATTTCAACAATGCACCCAGGCTAACTTAATCTTACAGATTAAACACACTTTTGGTATCAATTGACATTCAAACAAAATATTTTTAAAAACTAGAAATAAAAATAGTATTTGTTGTACATGTGTGTTTAAAATGCTGTATTTTAATGAAAATGGCAGGCACTTTTAAGAATACGAAGAATGTTTTCCATGGAAAGGGTAACTTAACGCGGGGGGGTTTGAGTCCTTGAAACTTTTTGTCATATCCTTGATAGATACTGATTGAACTTAAAGTAGATATTTGAAGATATGCAATTTTTCGTATTTGCCTCTCTCCCCTTCCTCTTTCTCCCTCGCCTCTCACTCTCTCTCACCCTCTCTCCTTCTCTCTCCCTCCTTCTCTCTCCCTCCTCTCTCCCTCCCCTCTCCCTCCCTCTCTCCATCTGTCTCCATCTCTCTCCCTCCCTCTCTTTCTCTCCTTTCCCTCCATCTCCTCTTCCCTCCCTCTCTTTCTCTCCTTTCCCTCCCTCTCCTTTTTCCCCATCTGTCTGGTGAAACCTCGAAATGGGTTTTTGACTACAATAAAGTAGAGAACGTAATTTATTTGTATCTGAATTACCCGTGACGCAGTGGTAACGCGCCTGCCTCTGGCGCGGAGGATCCGGGTTCGATACCCGGTACTGGCGTGGGAAGTCCGCATAACCGGGAGGGCTCGGGGTACTGACCACGTGTAACCCTCTAGTTCTGAGCCCACTCATGACGCCTGTAGGTTCCAAAGTGGGGGCTGCAGCGGCCGGGCGGTAAGTCGGCCTGCGAAGGGCTGTCGCGCTGGGGGTTATTTATCTTAATTACAATTCTCCACGTAGTACTTTGTGCTTGAGTATAAAATGATAACAGAATCTCGGAGAGAATGTACCACTACGTCTCATTTTTTCTGCCTTCTCTCCGAATCTTCTTTAAGCTTTTCCCTAGCATATTGAGATATACCTGCTACTCTATTGCGGTAGAGGATTTGATAGCAGTTTTAATTTTTGCCTCGTTTCGTCCCCTAATTTCTAGTTAGAAGATAATATTAATTAGCAAAATATACTTTAGTGATCTAGAGACCCTGAGACTGAAATATTTAAACGAGTTATGAGGTACTGCACTCCGGAGGTTAATACGTAAAATTGCTCTGAACAACACACAAATGACACAACTGTTTTGTATTCAGTCATTTAAAGGTGCAACACTGTTTTTAAGAAGAGCCAGTGAACAACTCTTTAAATGCTTACACTATGTGGTCGTGTTTTATCAACTTGCATGTTCAAAACTTTAACTCATTTTTTGCATTTCAATTGTACGCCGATTTGAATGCAAAAATGTCCGCTTGGTTTATCAGATGTGTGCTCACAAAGCTAGTTATTATTTTCTATTTAATAATATTGGTATAGTCAGTACAAAACACTATCTAAATAAGTAATAATATGATTTTAAAATTAATCTTTTATTATTTTTAAGCTTAAAACGCCCCACATTTAAGTGATTTACTGTTGCATATTAAGCAATCCAAAGAAAATAAATACGAGGTATCAGTCTTTAACAGGATTCATACAAAGTTGGTGTTGAGGCGTAGAGTAACTGTCTCACTTTCAGGAGGTTCCGAATTCGAATCTCGGTTAGGGTGAGTTATTTTCCGAGGGTGCCCCTTATCCTGAAACATGAATGTCAGATAACTTTAAGCTTTATGGACTCTGGACTCATTTGAGCATAATTTCACATATTTCGCTCACTCATCATCCCGCAGCGTAACTGGCCTTTCCGGGCCAAGGCTTACCACTCGACCGCTGCACTTCCATCTCTGCCCATCGCAGGCGTCATGAGGAAGTGCAGTACTGGAGGGTGGGACGTGGTCAGCGCTCCGGTCCCTCCCAGCCGGTATATGTGGTCTTGACAACCAAGGGACCGCAGTAATCAAGTAACCTCAATTGTCCCCTCCCCCCCCCCCTCATATGCGTGCGTGTGTGCCTATGTAATTGGAAAATGAAAAATTGGTTATACTAAACTTGGTATTAAGTTGAGTAGCTTTCAAGAATGCGACACGTATGTTTTCAAGAAAATCTTCCCTATATAAACTACCCTTTGAGGGCCCTTTTTTTGGGAATTTGATTTTTTCAAAAAATGCTACATTGATTTTATTAAAATGCCGTATATATTTAAGGTATTTACATAAGTGAAATCCTCGTCATTCTGAATGTCTCTTGTATAATTTGCAAACCGGAAGATAGAGACAAAAATGTACTGCACAAGAAGTATTTATGTTAAAACACGTGATTCATCTATGTTAATTTTTTTAGTTTGAATTCTTAAGTACTTTTCCTAAATGAGAAATCTGACTATTCTTTATCTATTGTATTGTACACCGAAAAGTGTATTTGTAAATTGAAATATGTATATGGATTAATAAAAAGATCTTTCGTAAAAATGATACCAAGAATATTGACTTTCTAGCAAAAGCCATGTGAATGTAAAGTATCAGAATTTGTTTTTTTATATTGGTCACTACTTCACCATGAAGTACTCTTAAAGTAGCAGAAAGGAAAGGTACGCATGCTAAGTTCATTACACTTGATTTCATTTGCCACGAGGTTTACCAAAATAAATAGAAGCTTTCCTTAAGATTACATTTTTAAAGATACTGAACTATTTTTAGATGTCGTGTTGAACTGTAGATTCCACTGAACTGCCAAACGTATAATTGACTTCCCGACGTTCGTGCAGTGCTCTCATTAAAATTTATGTAGGTATCTAAGAACTGTGTTTTGTGTTTCCTGCATACGTCATTTCGAGTTAGATTTTTGCTTTACTCTTGCATGTTTAACATAAGCGTATCTCGGATAGTTTAGAACATACCTGATGTGTCACTTTCACATCTCTACCCATTCTTTAAGCTTTAAAAAGCCTATTCTTCTATCTATTATACCTACGTTAATCGAGATAAACGTTTGTAGAACCCTAGATACAATGTAACCTGGTAAGATGAAGGCCAAAAAGGTCTTCAACGAATTTTGTGTCTTTTTCTGGTGTCCTGTGAGGCTGAGCTTCACCGCTGACCTGGGCGCTGATCAAGTTTTCCCCCTTTCAGGTGCGTGTCCTCCACTAGCCGCTAAGGCATGGCTGTCAGTCATGATAAGATGTCCATGTGACAAACTGAATGCACTCACTCTATCTCTTTCTATTTTAGCCTTTGCGATCGAGAGAGTAAACATGTATTTCGTTTCTACGCCATTTGTAACCCTTGTTTCGATTGTTCGTTAAGGTTTTTTAGCAAAACGTGTGGCATATCCTTCCACCGTGGCCTAAAGCAACCAAAGAAATGGCCAAGCTTGTACGATAAACAGTGTGACATAGACGCCACGTGCAATAAGATTTTCTTTAGTGCTCTTGTACAGTGGGACTAGGGTAATATCACATTTGTCGTCGAGAACAAATTAGCCATCCCTGGGTTTCCTCCGGGTTCCCCCACCATCTTATTCCACCAGTACTCCATCTTCATTCGTTGTACCATTAGTGTCACCGCCAGCAATGCCGCATGCAATAAAAGCGCGCTTTAAACACTACAAGAAAAATCATCCTAACCTGTGGTACACACACGCACACAGACACACACACACACACACACACACACACACACACACTTTTACTTATACTCTCTCACTCATACCTCAAGACTCTGCGAAGGATGGGGATATAAAACTGGTGAAAGAAGAATTCACATTCCCCTAACCGAGAGTTAGACTCCAGCATTCCTAGAAACAGAGGTTTTAAATAATTATGTGAGTAACAGAGCTAGAGCAGAGTATGACTTAATTAAAGGACAGTAAGAGCGGGGAGATACGTACTCCATCCATTAGTTGTACTAGGAACTAACCTGACACATGGCAAAAATTAGGTAAACGATTCCACTTGATCCTCGCATATTATCTCCGGTATTTGCACAACTATTTCAGGCCAAACATATTTAATTTCTCTACAGCTCTAATTCCAGTATGATTTCGCTAAAGTGCTTCTTTTGACATCCTCTGAATATTATGAGGCATTTTATACCCTTTTTGGCGTCAAACTATAGTATATTTGTAACTCCAGTGTTTCACATTTTCCCCCAAAACTGTGACATTCATGATTAAAACATTCCAATGAGTCTTTTAAATGTTCGATTCATATGCCACCTGTTACCATCGAAGATCATATCGACGACTTTTAACCTCTTGGAACAATTACACAAAACCAATGGTGTGGTCGTTTAACGGTGGGTTTTGAACTTCAGTTTTCCATTACTTAGGATTAACTTTAGCTTCACACACACACACACACACACACACACACACACACACACACACACACACACACACACACACCACACACACACACACACACACACACACACACACACACACACACACACACACACACACGCACGCACACACATTCATACTCCCATTCATACTTCCAGACTGAAATAAGTCTATCCTAGTTCGAGAAAAAATGCCCACACTCCAGCCGGGAACCGAACCCAGGACCCCTTGTAGAGTAGAGGGATGTCCTGCCTACTGAGCATTGGGACTATAGATTTGGTCTATCTCTTACGGTTATGCAGAAGTCATCAAGAGTAAACAGGACTACAGAATATTCAAAATATACGTCTCATTTCTCATACAAATATCTTATATGTATTTTAACCAAAATCGTTAGAGCCATTTTTGAGAAATTCAGTATTTTCTAAAAACTTCCAGGTAAAGGGTAATTTAGGGTAGAGGAATTTTATTCAAAATCTTCGTGTCGTATCCTTGAAATATATTAAACTTAATTACTAACTTTGGTTTTTAACCGACCTTTCCTTTTTCAGTTATGCTGCACACACACACACACACACACACACACACACACACACACACACACACACACACACACACACACACACACACACACACACACACACACAGACACACACTTTCTCACATGTTTTTTTTATTCAGTGGGCTTCAAAGCATATTTCTGGTGAAATCTCGACATCGAAATTTTGGGTGCAATACAATACTTACCCTGCTTACTATATGTGTTAGGGAAAGTAAAAAAGACGAGGCATGTGTATGGGTATTGGCTACGCAAAACGTAATATTTAAATTCAGCATCGTGAGCGTCGGCAGACTTTTTTCAGGGGAGCCGAATGTTGGAAGTTTGCAATTAATTCATTATTCTGTTGCAAATAACCGTAAAAGATGAGTTATAGTATTTGTTGCGGATAAGCATATTGATTTATGCGAAATAAAAACTGTTTTACATCAGCATTAAAGCAATAGTCTAATAGTAATTAATTGCACATCACATTTATTATTTTCCAAGGGGGGCCGCGGCCCCTCTCCCCCCTCTTTCTTGACGCACATGTTTAGTAGGCTCCAAGGATGCAACAGAACAATTTTCAACAACCCCATTTTAAAATATCCTTTGTATCAAATGTTTTATTTTTTATTTTTTCAAAATAGTTACCATTATTTAATTTTAAAAGCAATATTTTTATGATCATTTTAGTACTAACGAAATGTATTTCTTGTGTTTTCTGCTAATACTCTAAGAGGAATTTCTGAACAAATTTAAAAAACTGGTAAATCATGAGACAAATCGTTAGTACACGAAAGATGTAGGTGTAAAAAAATATGTTATGTTCAATAAATTCTTTATGGTTTAACGATTTGAGAATTATTCGCGCAAGAGGTTTGACGTTACCAATGCTTTAAGGGGATAAAGTAGTCTGAACATAAGAAATCATACTTCAATGAGTTAAATTATAATACCACTTCTCTTAAAGTTTACAATGAATTGTTATGAATTATTTTATCAATTATTTCAATTATTTCAAGTGCATTGATAGATTATGTGGTTCAGTCTATAAAATTTTTTCAAGCAGCAGAAAAATAATAAAATTTACTCATAAAACATGAATTCATGTACCTTATCTATGATACTACTAGCAATACAGAATCACACTTTTGCATTCTTGTTGTTATTGTTAGTATAAGTATTCTGAATTTCAACTATTTAGTTATGCATATCAGTTCACTAGAAACAAAGAAAAAGTCTGGAAGGTCACAAAGTAAAACTGTGGAAAATATGCAATGTTGTTAGCTTCATAATATCAGCAGTATGTATTAAATTATGATTTTGGTTCAGAAAGTTTGTCTTGCATACATGCATTGAAAATTTCAGCTCTCTACCTCTTATACTTTCTGAGGAAAAGGTACAAGAATTCAGATGTTTGTATTATTTTTCAGTTAGATGAAATAATGTTTATAGACTAAACCACGTAAGCTATCAATCCATATAGCCACTTGGAATAATTGTAATAATTTATAAAGTAATTCATAAAAGTTTCAGGAAAAACCATTGAGCAGTGGTAATTTAACTCGGTAAGATGTAATTTCTGTAATTTCTATATTTTCAGATCACCTTGTCCCCGTAAACAAGCACCTCACCACCATTCGCTTCTTTCTCTTTATATAATGCAAATAATTTGCATTTCAAACCCAAAGTATAGCTTAGGTTATAAGGCAAACTTAGACCTAGGCCTAGGTAGATACATGTAATTGCTACCCCTAGGAAGAAGCGATGAAGTGAAGGAACTACAGGAGGCTGTAGGCCGCAGGCAGGTGGGTCACAGAGATGCGCAGAAGTCACTAAGAATACCAGCTTCCAATACCCATTCTACTGCTGAAGCTGCCTAGAGAGGGGCGACCAAGCAGCCCTCTAGTATCCAATATTTTCTTGCCATCTGTCGGGCCCCGCCATACTCCGCGAAACCCAGAAGCACACTTGAAACATAAAGAAACGGAAGGAAAGGAAAATGATAAAAAGGAATCGTATATAAGAAACCATCGTAGTATTCGCCTACCAAGCAGGAAAAGCCATTAGAAACCAAAGATCAGAGTGAGTGGTCGACGGGATTAGAACCCAGTACCTCCCATATGTGGGCCTAACACGTTACCGCACAGCCACTTCGCGCATATACTGCCGGGCGTTTTAAGTTTTGACTAACCCTCGAGTTTTCTATTGACATAAATTACATAGAAAGCTAAGCTATTTTTAGAATTATTTGCAGAGCAGATTAAAAATAATGGATACGAGAAGACGGTTTGAATATAACACATGAGAATGTTTAAAGTTTACTACTGGGAGATAATTTTCTTTCAACGCTGAATTATTAAACAGAATGACAAACTTCCTAGGTACTTTTTTAAATCGAGCATCTTGGGGAAAATCTGAACTTAAAGCACCCTGGTGCCCAGACTTGTTATTGACATGGGGTTCTTTTGGAAGAGAAAGTAGGTCAAGCGGCCCGTTCTGCTTTCATTCTGCGATTTTACGTACTTCAAGTTTACTTTACTTATTAAGATACTAGTATATTCGTGTGTATGCTTCAAATCTTATTTTAACCTACAGCTATATGCAACATCTGTGCCTCGATTCCACAGCTTCAGCTGGTAATATCAAATTGTCGGCTTCAAAAATGAATTAAATTCAGTCAAGACTAAATAGAGCTGAACTACTTTCAGCTGACTGACACAAGAAGTTTAGTGTCACAGGCTGGTGTGTAGCACCGGGTTCAAATGTACTAAGATATATAATACATGACTTCTGTGTTTGAAGTTATTGCCAAATATATAAATCTCTCAGAAGGAGGTATTAAAAATCAAAAGTATTTAAGTTTAATATCTTCCAAGGATGAGACACGAAAATCTTGAGCAAAATCCCTCCACAGTAAACTACCCTTTGCATGGAAAATTTTTCGAATAATGGGCCTAACGATTTGGATTTAAATGCTATATGTTTAAGATATTTGTTTAGCAAATTAAATATATATTTTGAATTTTCTGGCTATATCCCACATAGTCCTGTTTACCCTTGACGACTTTTACATTAACTGATAAAATGTAAGAGATAGACCAAATCTTAATGTACGAAAAATGTAGTTCCCATTAAAGCACACAATTTACGTCCGAGTTAATTTTTTTGTACAGTGAACCGTTTCGGAGATATTCCTTGTTATTTGTGTAAGTTTTACAATACGGAAACTTTCCACAAATGGAAAATTGTTATTCATTTTTATATCTTGAGCCGTGCAAACAGAACGGAATCTCAAAGCTTTTAAAGATTTGTCTATCGGTCAAACCCACATTCCCCTTGCAGTACAGCGTTGGTTTCAAATGTTTTCCAAATCCCATGCTCCTTGCCGCAGGGGGAAGCCGGGGTGGCTTATCTATCAGTTATGCCAGGTGATCTCAAAAGTCGACTTGCCAGCTCATACCTGTTTACAAGGAGAGGAGCGTAAGGTGATCGTACGTCCAAAGAAAATATCATTCCAAAATTTCTCTTTCACTTGTTCGTTAGAAGGTAATCTCAATGTAAAGAAAACATTAGCGTTGTAAATCCAGAACTCGCAGGATGGAAACCAAATATTCGGCATTAGAGGCGTCATATCACTGTAATTAAATTAAATTTAAAACGTTTAAATACTTTTAATATACCGCGCCTTTTTTAAGCTATTCATGAAGACACGCATGCGCGCTGTAAAAGTTGCAAGTTGGTTTTATTCAGCGAATATGAAATCGTGTATTTCACCTGAAATTTCACATCGCAGATTAAAATATTGAATGGCTATTATTATTATTATTATTATTATTATTATTATTATTATTATTATTATTATTATTATTATTATTATTATTATTATTGTTGTTGTTGTTGTTGTTGTTGTTGTTGTTGTTGTTATTATTATTGTTGTTATTCTTGTTGTTATTGTTTATTATTATTATTATTATTATTATTATTATTATTATTATTATTATTATTATTATTATTATTATTATTATTATTATTATTATTATTATTATTATTACCACTATTACTACTACTAACGGGGAATACATCATATGCATTATCTTTGTTTAAGGAATTGTTTAAACATGTCTTAAACGCCGTTAATGTTCCCACAAAAAAGTAAAGTTACTTATTTAAATACGTACAGAAAAGAACGTGCTGATTTTTTATAGAATAAAATTAATTATTTAACTTCTTGTTGCCCCCCGCTAACCACACATCAGAGCAACACACACAAGAGTAAAACCTCTGGAAAAGACACCGTTGAGCCGGGCGGACAAGGCGCAAGTAATTCATAAGAAAGTGTTTCGTCTCTTTTCCCAACACCCTCTCGTTCATCGGAAAACATTTGTAGTCGGCTGTAAAAAAATTAGATCATTTCTGCAAATGTTTATCTGAACTAACATGAAGAAGATAGAAGAATAAGAGTTTGTAAACTACAAGAGTAGAGAAAGTTATGTGAGTGCAAACCATCGGATTTTTTTTTTTTTTTTTTTTTTTTTTTTTTTTTTTGTTATTGGCCGATTTCTGTTTACTCTATCAAGAGATTTATCCAGGTCTACAAAAGCCACATACGTTTCCAAATTACATCTCTCATGTTTTCTAATATTTGGTTTAAAGAGAATATATTTTCCATACAAGTGCCTCCCTTTCTGCAACCATTTTGATCCTCTATTAGCAGTGTTTCTGTTACTCTGCCTCGGCGAGCATTTATTATTTTGTATATAATGTATATGTAGTATTAAGGACGTTAAAATTAAATTAAGATTCAAATTGGGTTCAATTAAGATTCAGTTAGGCTAAGATTCAAATTACTTTGAATGGTTATTTCAGAAAACGTTTATATTACAGGTATGCTCAGAACTGGGTTTTAATAGCTGCTGTCGATGAATAAGCGGTGTATGTAGGAAAAGCGAGTCAATTTTCAGGGATATTAGGTAGAAGGCGTGGGCGAGGGGGTGTTTGTGTCAGTATAGGACGAGAATGCAAAGCATGCCAAGCATGAAGAAGGGGTTCTCCCTGGAATGCTGGAAGGAGGCGAGCCTGTGAATTATGTAGTGGTAGGAGTCGATGAAGGCTTTGCTTTGACTAAATCACTACAGTCGCCGTGGAAATGTTTCAGAGAATGATGGAGTATGCACATAGCAGGTTACCACAATGAAGAAGATAGATGTGTCACAAACAAGCCAGGTTTGTCACGTTTTGGGGCTTGTCACAAGATAATTAAGTTGTTTATTTGAGCTTATTTACCCTTCTCTCTGTTTATTATTTTACGAAAAATGTACATTAATCATTGTATCTACAAAACAAGTGTATTAGTCGTTCGTGGCAAATAAGTTAAATATTTTAATCCATATTACGAGGTTTTGTGTCCAGTAGCTCGGTATTTTATCACATTCTTAGCACGTATTATAAAGTTTTTAAGGTATATATACATTTTCCTTTTACAAAATGAATATATAGCAAGAGAAATTAAAGGCTTTAATAGCATTTGAATCTATGAATGTCTAATTTGGCAGAAAAGAGAATGCTTACTGTCCTTTACGTTGCATTATAGATCGTATATACATAGAACGAATAAGACAAGTCTAATTTAAGGATATGTATGGCTGAAATTTCATGAAAATTGAGAGGAAAAAGAAAACTATTTCGTTTAATTCTATGAAATAATTGAGACATTCCTGAATGCAAAAAATGCATGATTTGCCCCTTGGTGCCATTTTAAATGCCCTGTTGCATGCTTAAATGTCGTGTGGACTTTACTGTGAGCTATACATTCAAATGTTTTATCGCTTTTTTCTCGCTATTAATATTTTCAGCATTTTTCTTCCTGTAAAATGTTCCTTATGAAGAAGTTTTTGTGTTTCACTAATTAAATTTTCAACCATGTTCATAGAGGCATGACAAATAAAAATTGCTCTAGGTGTTACTGTCAGATGTGTCTAAGCATATATTAATTTTCAAATATATTAGGGAAAAGACATATTTATAAGCTTAAAAACCTTTGGAGCCTTGACTGAGAGACAGAAAAAACCTAGAATAATTTTAAAAGGTAGATGTATTTTGAACCTAGGTTACAGTAACCCTACACCAAAATTTAAAATTGTCTGTCACGAGGGAATTGTTAGTGTCAACAAAGGTAAACAAATTTGATCATAATTACTAAATTATTAGAGAAAAGTGGATGAAATTTGGACTGTAACATTTTTGCATTAATTTACACCTATGATATACATTTAAAACAGCTAATAAGTTCACAATTTAAAATTCTGAGTCCTACATATCCTGAAAAACCTTAACACGCAGAAGAGACATACTCAATACAGTTAACAAATTTTATAAACTTCTTTGTGCAATTTCCATTTACAACCAAACGAGCAATGAGACATCGGACCCTATAAATACACAATCGTCACCAATTTTGTACAGCGGAATCAGAACCCATTAACGAATTAAAAAACGGGAAACCACCAGAAGAATATGGGATAAGCAATGATCTATTAAAACTAGCCCAAATTCATGTAGCACCCATATTCTGTAAAATCTTTAACAAAATCCTAGAAACAGAAGTAATTCCAGAGCAGTGGAAAACCAACACAGTAATTCTTCTGCTCAAAAAAGGCATCAAAGACGACATAAACAATTACAGATCTATAAGTCTGATGTCAAACATCTACAAGCTGTTGTAGAATGACTAAGGTCCTAAATGAAAACCAACCACCAGAACAAGCCGGCTTTCGCAAGGGATTTAGCACAATAGACCAACTGCAAACCATTAGCCAGCTTATCGAGAAAGTAGGAGAATTCCATGTAACTATATACCTAGCCTTTGTGGACTATTGTAAGGCGTTCGACTCCGTTGAACACTCAAAATATAATACAAGCACTAACGGCTCAAGGGATAGATACAAAGTATGTGATGATATTGCAAAAAATCTACACCAATACTGTTAATGAAATAACCCTTACATACCTAAAACAGTATACGTACTTGGGACAACTAATGTCCTTTTAGGAAAAAATGGAAAAGGAAACCAAAGGAGAATCTCTCTAGCCTGGAAGGCATTTTGGGGACTTAAGTTAAAACGCTAAGCAGACGTATTGGAAATCTGTCTACCCTGTATTACTCTATGGGTGTCAGACATGGTCACTAATAGCACATCAGAAAAACAAAATGCAAAAATGCCAACGGAAGATGCAACGCAATCTCCTGGGGGTGTCTTTGACAGACCAGAGTCTCCACTGTGAGATTAAATTAGTTGTCACAGACGAAAGACCTCACACAATTAGCCACTAGATTAAAACAGAAATGGAGAGGTCATGTTGCGAGATTAAAAGACAACAGGTGGACATACAAGGCTACTATATGGGACCTCTGTATAGGACTACGAGGAAGACCGAGACGCAGATGGACAGACCTCTTCAAGGAGCAAGCAAGTCAGCAGTCGTCGCGGTTAGCGAGAGGAAAAAGCAACTGGAAATCCTTAAACATATCTGTGTAGAGAATAAATGGTGAATAGTGAACAATAACCTAACGTGGAGTAGCTCACCATGATAGTACAAATGAGCTTTCCGTTTTGCTAGGAGGTCTTTGCCCTTCACGGGACATTTTAGGCTATTTTCATTTTAATATCCTTATATTGTTATTTGCATTTACATTTCTAAAGTGCCTCGTTTCACCACAAGTCAGCACCTTCTTCTTCTAAAAACAATACTTTAATTACTGGAGTTGTGACGACACAGCAGCGACCATAATAATTGTCGCGGTACCTCAAAGAGCTTTGGTATCAGTCCCGCACCCTTTCACACGTCCATATCTTCAGTGTAAAGGCCATTTGCAAACTTTTATGTACATCGTTTTTATTCTCTCTTATTGATTCTTGAGGTGTAGACAATGACAGTCACGTTTTAATACTTGAATTTTGGAATGTTTAATGTTTAATTATAATAATGTATTATTGTATTTCCTAAATTTTTTAAATTTAAATAGTATCCATTTGTTGTTATATCACTCGTACGAAAGTAAACGTTAGCATTTAAATAGGTAATATCTAGCTGTATACAATATTGTGCATAATTAGTTCATTATGACACGGCGCTTATAATAGCAAGTACGTAATAGGGTATTCCAAGTTGCCATGGCTTATAAAGAGAAGATGAAACCAGGTTGTGATATAGTTTTCTCTCAGGTACGAGGATGTAAAAGCCTATAAAGGCTACCAGTCTGCGCTGATAATAAGCTGCATAGCAGTCGATAACACGTGCTCACCTCTCTCACAAGAAGGGAATGCATTGAAATACCTTAGCGTATCGGTTCAATGCTCCTTCTAATAATAAACGAAATGCAGGAAGAGAAGCTAACGTCTAATTTAGAACATATAAGACACTATCCTTTATGTCAGCTATGCATAACCGAATTACTTCATGATTCATTTCTTATAGTTTATAATGTTAAATTACATAGACTATTCCAGTCATACGTGACTTGCACAGAATCAACCAGTAATGTGCATAACAATTTCAAATTTCAACCATGAGAGCTTTCAAGCTTTCATTAGCGAAAAATTTATCAAATTTCATTATGACCTCCTCTGAATTTTAATTATTACCTCCTTCTTATGTTGCGATCAGGTTAAAGAATCTAGCTGAACTGTCCTCAGATACGCAACAGAGCCGCTAGGTTTAAATGTCCCTTTGGTGAAGCATCTAATGCTGAAACATGAAATAATTCAAAGAGGGAACCTCAGAATACAGAATTCAACAGGAAATGTTTTTGGAATCAGTTTGACAAATGTTGCACTGAACAAAATTATAAACTAGGTCATTGGTATTAAGTCTTGCTGGCCGTGCCAATGGACGTTAATATATGTACATATACCTGCTTAATTTTACTTTTAAGAGGTTAATAATTACAATACAGATTTAAATAACATTTCATAGCTATATCATCCTTTAATTCGTGAAATAGTTTTAATAAATGCAACTTGTGATATTCAAATTCTCTAGACACTTTGACTATCACTCGTGTCATTACTTATGAATACTGTGTTCAACACATGGATAATCTTAATGAGACACGTAAAAATTATCACTCTCCCTGTGGAACAAACATCTACTCGTACTATAATTATCAAGATTACCCACTGCTTGCATAAATTACTACGGGTCTTAGATTGCTCCCTCTGGACATGATCTAACTTGATCCACTAGGTAATAAAGTTCCAGTTTTATAGCCGGTTATGTAATACACTATTAACTGTGTTATAATATGCATCATCCTCCATATAAGTTTTAAATTGGGACGGTGGAAATTTCCCTCTTACTTTCTCCACTACGTATAGTATGTAGGGGAAGTATTGTCTTCGACCCAAAATTTCGATGTCGAGATTTCACCGGAAATATATGTTTTGAGGTGCGCTGAATAATAAAATCATTTTTAGAAAAAGGTTCGTCTGTGTGTGTGTGTTTGTGTGTGTGTGAACAGCATAACTAAAAAGGAAAAATCGGTTAAAAACAAAGTTAGTAATTAACTTTAATACATTTGAAGAATGCGGCACGAAGATTTTGAAGAAACAACCTCTACCCTAAACTACTCTTTACATGGACTTTTTCGAAATTTGGTTTTCTCAAAAATGGTTCTAATGATTTTGATTAAAAGAGCATATGTTTAAGTTATTTTTGTGTGAAATTAAATGTATATTTTGAATTTCCTGGCTATAGCCTATGTGGTCCTATTTACTCTTAACAACTTTCGCATAACTGGTAAACCGTAAGAGATAGAGCAAATATAATACAAAAAATGTAGATCTCGTTAAAACACACAAGTTTGCCCAAACGCAAGTGTAAAGTGAACCATTTTCAATATATTGTTTGTTACTTGTGCAAGTTTTGCAATACTTAAACTTTTCTCAAATGGAAGGTGGTTATTCACATTTTTATTTCTTGGCCGTGCAATGAGAATGGAATTTCAAAGCTTTAATAGATTTTATTATCGCTAGAGACCTGCTGTATTCCCATATGCTCCTTGCACGTCTACAAGAAAATCAGCAATAACATAATTTCTGAAAATGTTTATCTCGACTAACACGAAGAGGATAGAGGAATAAGAGTTTGTAAGAATAGTTATTACAAGAGTAGGTAAAGTTATCAGGGTACAACACATCAGATTTTTATCTAGTGGTTCGATTGCATGTGTAGAATTTTTAGACAATCGGTTGCTACCTTATCGTTGAGGAAGGAGTACCTCAGTAGCGAAGAGCGATGTGATTTCCTTTCGAACGGGCTTTCTTTAGTCTGTAACTGAGAATTTTTTCTCATTATTGTAGTACTCACTGTTTGGAGCTTTAGTGATTTACATCATTGGTATGGCGGATGCTCCTGATGTGGAGCAGCTAATTTATGCGGCTACTAAGTCATGCTCTGAACACGAGGAGACCGCTGCAACTGTGGAAGCCGTTACAACAACGGGTCCAGGGGAAGTTATTCCAGATGCAGCTGACCATACTCCCATGGAATCTGATGTTCGGGCTGTGAAGTCACTTCTAAGTAACAAGCTAATGTCTCTTCCAATAGATACAGTGTACTGCATACATTCTGCTTCTTCGCTTTCTTCTCCTATTAATGCCATGGTCATCCGAAATCTTGACATTACTTGTTTCAAGACAGAAACTTGCAACTTTATGGGATCGAAAGTGGTTTCTGTGCAGCGCTTCTAATTAACATGGACAGACGAGTGTAAACTGAAATTTTGACCCACGCTTTGCCAATCCTTGTGACTGTATTTGGAAACCGCTGTCCTGAGGAGTCCCAAACCTCGCGGATGTTTGTGCCAACTGTTTACGTTTCGGCTATCGCTCGATTCAATGTCGCAGTTAAACCGTTGCATTAAGTGTGTCGGCAACCACCTGCTGGCAGCCTGTACTTTTACTTCCGCACCTTATTGTGTACATTGAAAAGGTTCACATTTGCACTTGTGAGCTTTGCCCAGCGTGTCAACAATAACAAAGCGGTAGCAAGACCACAATACTTCATGGGCTTCGCCCCATAGATATCGGCCTCAGCTGCGCCACCAGTTATGGACCAGGGAGTGTGCGTTTCGTACCATCTGCTACTACATATTCATCTATCACACCATGAACTATTTCTTCAGTTCTCTCGACGCATTCTCAGAACTTCTGTCATCTGTGATGAGGCGCATTGTGCCTGAACCTAGACCTCCTAGGAAAGGGTCTATCCTCAGCGATCCTCGTTTTCCTCCACTGTAATCTGGATTGTTTATATAAAAAGTACATTTGATTTCCAATTAAAAAGTCTAATTCATTATTGTAGCATAAATCATTCAAATTATTGGTTTAATATCAAACATTATTATATTAACGTGAGAGATTATACCAAATCCAGGTAAGATTAAAATATAAACTTCAGGATTTCCAAAAAATCAAAATAAATGATATAAAATTGAGTCTCCTCCCCCAGCGGTCGGTAGGTGTCGAACTTATGACGTAGGGGTGGGCAAACGCTGACGGAGTAATCTGTGAGAAGACACGAGCAGTGCAAATTGTTACGAGCTTGCAAAGCTCCAATATACATTAACCTTTTTTCTAAGCTAGCAAAACAGTTACAGCAACAATATTACATTTTAGTTACCAACTCTATTTAGCTGAGGTCCAGGTAAGACTTAGAGAGCTATTATTACTTGTAACTGCAGAGGCTACTACTTTTCATTGTGAATGGTTGCCTATTATCTTAATTTAACGTTACACTTAATTTACATCGTCAATGACGATAATTCCAAACTTGTTATCTAGCCGGGCCCTAATAACTTAGCTGTTGACTGACTCTTAAACCCTACTCACTCATTCACTCACTCACTCACTTACTCACTCACGCACTCACTCACTCACTCACTCACAGCTAGCATGGGTATCAACAGCGTTCGTTGTGCTGTAAGAAGATAATCTTTTCTCGTCATTCCGGCATACCAACATCACCCCGCTGATTTAGATATATGTTCTATGAGTTTAACTAACCAGACGTTTATAAAAATTGCACCTGCGGTTAAAGTTTTGGTTTAGCTTAACTAATCTTCCAGTTAAGCAACGTTTACAATACCGGGCCTATGAGTTCATTTGCGAACTGAAGTTTAAAAAGAATGTTCTTGCTTCTGCTATCGTGTTTCGTTTTTGTCATAACTCAACAACTAATGATTCAATAAAGATATCTCTGGCTACAAAGCTGGCGTTTGAGGAGGTTAAATTTGTAAAGAAAGTAGGTACGATTCTGTTTGTGATATATTTAGAAGTAAATTAATTTAAGCTTAAAGTGTGTTAGGAAACGATGGTAAGAAAATTCAGTTTGCAAGCCGCTTGGGATAAAGCAAGCTCATTCCGGTTGGCACAAAACAAAACCAAACCAAAGGGAGCTTTGTCAGCTTCCGACAAGGAATCAAGCGATGATGTCTACTACTTCATACATTATGTATGTTTGTGCCAGCAAAGAAATCCCTTCTGTCGTCTCTACGTGTTTCCCTTCCTTTCGTGTGCTTATTCTTTCTTTCAGGCGGTGGGCGTTTAAAGCACATTGAGGGTAATACAAAAAAGCATTCAGCCTTAACTTTCCATATGAACTTTTCTTAGACTCACATTTGTTTTACAATACAGTTAGGATTATTTGCTACACATGTTTAGCTCAGGCAATTATGTGAGACCCGGTCACCTTTGGTCACCATAATGGGACTTTGTCTTCATCGTCATCGTTAGCAACTTTATCATAATCTTCTTCTTCGTCTTCTTCTTCAAGACGCCATTTGAGGACCGTTCCGTTCATGTAGAAATATTAAAATATCCTTCCTATTTTCTTCAGAACTGTCCAATATCTCTTTGAACAAACGGTCTCTAACTGAACAATAACTCAAACTGGAAAATCCTATCCATCGATTTGAACTACATAGCTTCAACTTTCCGAGCTGCAACTCTCGCCAGTGACCTACCATGGCAACATGCTGGTACGACATAAAATGACTCGCATTTTTTGGTAAAAAGGTGTTCGTAAATTTATTTTAAGGTAACATACCCTAATATCGTGTTACAATCTCGTAAGCATTTCAAGTCCCGGCATTCATGATTAACCACTATTAACACCAGTGATAAATCATTGTTCTTCTAAAAACCTTGTGTAGAAGATACAAGTTGGTAAGGTAAAATCAGACTGAACAACTCAATGCCATGAATCGCGGATATTCGGCAACGGTGCGAGAGTGGCAGGAAGATGGAGAAATGGCGATCGTGCGTGTCTGTTCCTATATTAGTACACACATCGACAAATGATTTCAATAATCATTGTCACTTATAACAAAATATTATGCGTAGAGTCCATACCAATACCTCTTGACTCCATTTTTGTCAACATGTTGATAGTCGATTTACATTCAAGATTTAAACACGGAACAAGGTTCGAGGAAAAGCCTTGGATAAATTCATATTTAATTAACATATTTATATTCAAATGTCTCGAGTCAAATTGTTTACTGTTGCATATGTATAGGGTTTTCCTCCAGATCTAGCAAGGTAAGTTGTACAATTCATAAAAACTGTATTTTAGTTACAATATAGAAATTTAAGTGGATTTTAGGAAAAAAGTCTTCTCGACATTGTTTGCATTTTAGTTCAGTGGTTTTCTGCTTCTTATTCGATCTGTGTTTTCCAGAAGAATAGGTGCAATTTCAACGTTGCATGTCACTAATGGAATCTGGGAATCTACTGGGGAGCATAATATGCCAGCATAGGCAGGCATCAACGCTTGGGTGAGAAGAATTAGACCCATGCCATCGGCAAGATATTATAGAACAAAAAAGAAAGAAAGAAAACTCTGGACTATGTCGCGGCTACGTAGTTAGATATCGGCTGCAAATGCTGTTGTTAACTAATGCTGGATTTCTGACAATGAAGGCATTAATCCTCTTGCTCTCCAATATTTTTTCACTGATGGATGGGGTGCTAGAAGTGGCCGGGCATATTTGAAGGTGGTCTCGGTCCATTTCCTCTTGCAGATCACATACAGGACAGAGTGGTGAAGAATATATCCCAATTCTGTTTAAATGTTTTGCCAGACAATCATGTCCTGTAATTAATCAACCTGAGGGTTACAACTGCTGTTTTTCGAGGATACTCAGGAATTACTGTTTTAATGTTTGGTAGTTCCCATCTTTTATTTTTTTATTTTTCATAGTAATATTTTGCAATAACTTTTTTGAATTCAGAGTTGACTAATCTTTTAGCTGCATAAAATGGTAGATTAACTATAGATTTCTGCACATTGCCGGTACCCTTTTTAGCAAGAAAGGTGACTGAGTGAAATACACCATCATCAAATTAATAGCATAGATCATCCAAAATGGTAGGTAGTGGGTCTACAATGATTATAAAGAATTGGCTTAAACGATATCTGGCAGGTTAAAAGGCCTAATATAAACAGGTAACAAGTAAATCTAAATGTACACAATGTAACCATTGAAGTAAATACTATTTGGAAATTGGGCACGAAACACAGGACGGAAATAGCATGGCTTAAATAGGACATTGGATAGCTCTTAAGATTGTTGAGGATTTTGGAAGTGGTATTTGCGGGCAACAGGAAGACTAGACGCATATTTGACAACTTGCGTGGAAGGTGCTAGGGAAACTTGCTACCGGATATATTTTTGTCTTCCAACAGAGGAGGATAGCATGCTGGGACTTTATTTTGACAGCCAAAACTGCCCAAACAAGGGCACATAATGTAAGTGCATATACTAAGAGACAAGGTATCAAATTCCAATAATTTGCACGAAACATATAATATTATGCAAAACAAAAAATGGGATTTAAAGGTATCCATCCAGTTTGGTCTAAAATAGTTTTAAAAAATAACATAACCAAGCAAGTTTGAAAACTTAATTTTCACGTGAAATGACATACAGAACAGAAATAGATATTGAACAAAAAAGAATTAAATAAATACATTCTGTTACATAACATGTACAATAAAAATAACCTTAAAGAATTAAGCAAGGGACGATTCCAAAATAAAACTAGATAAAAATGCCTATCCCAATTTTAACACACGAATCAGAAACATGGACAATAACGGCACAACATTAAAGAAATGTACAAGCAGCAGAAATTAAACTCCTTAGACCCATAGCTGGATATGCAAGACAGACAAAAAACAAAACTATCAAATGTGAGAACAATTAAAATTAGAAGATTTAAATAAAGCAATAAGAGAACACATAACCAATTAGAAGCAACACTTACATAGAATGGAAGAAAATACAATTCCCAAAATAGCAAGTAACTGTCAGTTACAAGGACGAAGGAACATATGACCACGAAGAAAAGGTGGATGGAACAAGACTTTGGAGCCAGAACAAGCTAAATGGCCTAAACTGTATTGAAAAAGGAGAAGAATTTATGTCCAAATTTGCGAGCTTTCTACTACCAGATTTCTCACCTCTTCTTTCGATTCTATAGGTAAAAACTCGAAAGTAGGTGAAACTGGTGGAAGCAAACGGAGAAATTGACTAGAATCTAATGGAAATCTATCGCATGGAGGTTGCATGTTTCGTTGAAGCTACAAGGTACCTCCGTGGACAAAATCAATTAGTCATGTCTGGAACGCATAGGTACATACTTACATAGGTGCCGACATGCACACCTGCAGACATATATACACACACAGACATGATAGACAGACACAGACAAACATTCATACTTGCTGGAAACTGCGTGTTGTTTGGTACTCGTGGAGTTGTTCTCTGCCGATAAGGTAACCTGGCGTTCCAGATATGACTCATTTTTTTCTATCCATGGGTGTACATACGGAGGCTAAAGCGATAGCCAAATCATTAAAAAATAAATTGATATTTTCTGGTGTTGGAATTTCGCTGTTTGAATGGCATCTTGAGAAATAATTGAGTGCTTCTGAAAATGACCACCTGTTGAAAAACAGCTTAACAGTTAACTATGTTAACAGTTGGTGCCGAGTTATTGAAATTAGCTCCGTAAGCATTTTAAACAGATCTACAATTTTTGTAGTAACTTTCTGGCTACCTCTTGCAGTTTACCAGTAAAGAGGGATTTAGGCCTTTTCCATGATAAAGATAGTTTTAAGTTACAAGAGTTTCTTGAAAATCGAATTGTATTTTAGTCAACTTTTCTTTTTTGAGTTTTGCTGGTCAGATTACACGTGACCTTTTTCCAAGTTTTTATTCAGGGGGCCTCAAAACGTGTGTATTTCCTGTAAAATCTCGATGTAGAACTTTTGGATGATTGTAGTTATCTCTATTATCTACCATACATAGACAGTATAAATGTTTGAAGTATCGGTCTGATATGGATATTTTATAATAATTTCATTTAGTGTATCGCCGGCTTAAAGGTATTTTTGGAAGCTATCAAAACAATCACATTCAATACTGCGGTATATTTGATACAAATAATTAATCCCTGAACCAAACAGGAGAATCTTGTGTTTTTTCACTGCTTATCAACAAATTGAGCACAGAAACATTACAATAACGTTATGATTAAAGGTCTGCTCAGGTTTTGGCAGACAGAGAGAGAAAGAGAGAGAGAGATCCCCAAGCTGTTGTTGCAGCAAGTTGGTTTTGCAGATCCTCAAAATCGCTCAACAGTATTAGCGCTTCCCAAACACAGAACACGACGAAGCTAATGCAATTAGTCCTGAGAACCATCAAAACAGAAGCCTGTCGTCAGGAAATTGAATGGAAGGTACCTTAGATGACGTCAGTAGTGCCAACTAACGAAGAAAAGTTGTAACCATATACACTTCCTCTCTCACAGCGTCATGACGTAATCAAAGAGATACATGGAAACCCCTTGACTCATTTCCTTGCATCTTTCAAGTGTAAATGTATTAGGAGGGTAATACAGAACACAGAAAATGCTATATTCACAGAAATGAAAGGTTACTGCAATTTCAAGTCTTTCTCAGTTACATTCTTGAGAAAGGAATCAAAAGCTATGTTGAGAATAAAATAAAGAATAATAGTGTTCACATAGTGCATGGGATATTAATGTAACTACATGTGGATAATCTTGTATGTTTATTGCACTCACTACAGGAAATAAATAATGAACTATTTAGGCATCCATAGTTGACATAAGCGAGAACGTCTTTATATTGTAACAAATGCGGCAAAATTCGAAATCCTGTTACTTTTCGAACACTTTATTTTCCTCTAAATTGTGCTATAAATGCACAATTTTCTTCTCGTTGCTAACACAGTTTATAGACTTCTCTGCTATTACAATTTACAATTGTTCTGGTGATAACCTTCCCCAGTCTTTCAATTTCTTTCTCCAATTTCACTGTTTCTTGTTACTTGACTATTTGACACAATCACTCGACGACACGTACGCACTAGCTGACAGGCTGGCCACTCACTCTCGTAACTAAAAACTTAACTGTACACAACTAAACTCACGAATACAACTCTACCACTAATTAACTGCTGAACTGTTACTGACTGTGTCTGTTCTATTTATACTGGAGCCGGTGTCACGTGACCTTCAAGAACCCTCCATACACAGGTGAAACGATGACTTAGTGCAATTAACTAGAAGCCTCTCGAAATATCACATGATATAAACGTTTGGCATAACTTCATAATATTTCAAACTGCTTGAAACTTGAGTGTGTGAAGGAGCTGCTTCAACTAAAAACGTATCTAGAATTTGTATGTAAATCGGCCATTCTATGCTTATTATCTGCTAAATGTTACAATACTTGAGATCGTTGAGCTCCATGATGATTTCCCATATTTTTGACAGAAAAAGAATACTAACACTTGTAAAAATGCCAGAAAATTCAGTGACATATTGTTTCCAATGAGATTGAGCACTTGACTTTCGACATTATGTTATACCACTTCACTTAAGATACCGTACTGTTTAAACGTACTGCTTTAAGAAAGGTAAGGGCAATCACTAAAGGCTAATTAAAATGCGACAGCCGTCCACATCATAAATAAGGGTTATCCTTTGAGATAGTGAGGCAGCACGTGTAGTGGAGGTCACTCAATACGTTGTGCAAGTCGTTTACGAATGAAGTTTATTCAAATTGCGCTCTCGTATGACAAAGCACAAGATTTTTTGTTAAATTTAAAAATTATAACAAAAAAGTGACAAATTATGTTTTTAGTAAAATTATTTAAAATATTCATTTACATAAAATATTACAACAGTATGCATTTCATGTGTAGTAGAATTTCGTATACGATTGAAGTGCTGTTTCGAAAATTTCTGTCTTACAGTTTATCTATAAGCAAACCAATTGTATTACTTTCTCTACTGGTTAGCAGAGGAAGTATTGTATTCCACCCAAAAATTCGATGTCGAGATTTCAACGGAAATATATGTTTTGAGGCCCCCTGAATCCAAAAAAAAAGCATTTTTAGAAAAAGGTGTGTGTGTGTTTGTGTGTCAGTCTGTCAGTCTGTCAGTCTGTGGTCAGCATAACTCAAAAACGAAAAGTCGGTTAAAAACCAAAGTTGGTGTTTAAGTTTAATGTTGTTCAAGGATGCGACACGAAGATTTTGAAGAAAATAGTCCCACCCTGAACTACGCTTTACATGGAAAATTTTTCGAAAATTTTGATTTTCTTGAAAATGGCTCTAATGATTTTGTTTAAAATGTCATATGTCTGAGATATTTTTATGACAAATGAAATGTATATCTTGAATTTTCTGGCTATAGCCCCTGTAGTCGTATTTACTCTGGACGACTTTTTCATAACTGGTAAACCGTTAGAGATAGACCAAATCATACGATACAAAAATGTAGATCTTGCTAAAATACACAATTTATGTCTCAATAAATTTTCTTGTAGGGTGAACCATTTCGGAGATATTCCTTGTTATGTGTGTGAGTTTCGGAAGACTTAGAACTTTCGTGAAATGGATCATCGTTATTCATTTTTTTTTATATGTTAAGTGTGCAAAGACAACAGAATATCTATGCTTTAAAGCAATATTATTTACATACAAATCCCTAGTAATGATATTTTCATCTCCAAACCCCATGCTTTTAAATTACCTGGCCACCGCTGTGATTGAACCGTCACTGTAAACATGTGTTTAAATTAGAGACCGGGAAAGATAAACCGAGCTTTTGATTTGTTTACATCGAGCCGCCATGGTCGGTGTTATACGAGTGCATTAAGCGTGTGTATTCTTACTAGCCATGGTCAAGCTCGCTCTTATGAACTCCATGTGTACCTTGTCACTTGATATCTTAACAAGCCAACTTGGCAACTTTGTCCAAAGTTTTAATTGAAGCGATAGCACCTGTGAAGTGGTACAATGGAGTTTCTCACGACAAGAGAAGAGCAAGATTTGCCGTAATCCCCGAGCGCCTGAGTCACGGCTTAGGCTAAATATTAATAATGCTGGTTCTCGGCTCGGCTGTCAGGACACATTCTCAAGGGAGAGCATTGAGACTGGCACTTTGCCCATTCTGCATTTATCTGGCAACAATTGTGGAAAAACAAGGCGAAAACTAAACGTGGCATGACAACGTTCGCTGAAATATTGGCCCTGGCCAAATGCATCTCATCTGCGTGTCTGAAGGAACGCCCAACGTATTGGAGCCATTGTCAAGCGATTTCCAAATAGGCAGATTTTTGGCCTACCTTCCTCTCGAACATCAATTTTTGGAACTAACTGGAAGTAAGTATTTTATGAAAACTCTGTTATGTATACAGGGTGGAATGTACTGCTTCGGCCGTACGCTAACCAGAGACTCCACATGATGAGTGTAACAAATATGTCCAATACAATTATTTTCAATAAAGAACGTTTGGCAGAAAAAAAATAATTTCTGTCAAATTTTTGGACCCATCTAGCTTCTTAAGGAATAGGTATAAATTGTTTATTTCTCTAACTGTCGCGCAAACATTGAAAACACAATGCTATAATGCATTTCTACCTTAATTCGAATGAATTGTCGCAATTTGATGTTAAAATGTAATGTAAAATTTAATTCCTAAGAGAGTTCGGACAATGCTTAACATTAAATTGTGACTAAATTCCATCGAATTGAAATAAGAAAATATTATAACAGTTGTTATTAAAATGATTCGTTTAGCCACAAAATAATAGCCTGTGTATTGGAATAAATTTTTGGACGCACGTTTGGGAACAAATGCGCAACTTTGGCACATGCAGAGTGGAAGGTCAGGAATGTTGACAATAAAAATTACCTGCTCGGGAAGCTTCAAAGGAAATCACACGTTCTCTCGTTACTTGCAGTAGCTGATAAACACAGACACGTGCCTAAACCAATTTTCGAGTCCTGGCTACTTTGGACTTTCACTCGTCGTAGGTGTGAACGTATGCATGGAAGCGGAAGACCAATTAGTAAACAAAACATTCACCCCTTCATTCCTAGTCTGTTGCCAAACTGTGCAGATAAAGTATTCATTAATGTTCGAATGTTCTTAACCATTCATGATACATGAATTTGTTATTGGACCTTTTACTTTCTCTGCTACGTATAGTAAGTAGGGAAAGCATTGTATTCGGCCCAAAAATTCGATCTCGAGTTTTTACCGAAAATATAAATTTTGAGTCCCCTTAATCCAAAAAGCATTTTCAGAAAATGGTCCGTGTGTATGTCGCTCTCTCTCTCTCTCTCTCTCTCTGTGTGTGTGTGTGTGTGTGTGTGTGTGTGTGTGTGTGTGCGTGTGTGTGTGTGTGTGTGTGTGTGTGTTAAAATTTAGAATTATTTTGGTTAACGACACTGTCAGTTGCCAGGATCACATCAGCGTCGCCGGTGTAGCGGAATTTTGTCCCGCATGAGTTCTTTACAAGCCAGTAAATCTACTGACATGGAGTTGTTCTTAAGCACATTTAAAAACCATCAGTCGGGGCTGAATTTGGACCCGCAGCCTTGGGATTAGTAGGCCAGGGTCTAACAAATTGAGCCACCCAGACCGACATATGTTTGTGTGGCTGTGAACAGCATAGTTAAACTACATAGAATATTTTTCGAAATTTTGATTTTCTCAAAAATGGCTAACGATTTTTATTAAACTGTTGAAGGTATTTTAATGGCAAATGAAATGTATATTTTGAATTTTCTGCCTATAGCCCATGCAGTCCTGTTTACTCTTGATGACTTTTGCAAAAATTGTAAACTCTAAGAGATAAACCAAGTCTTACTACACAATAAATGTAGATCTCGTTAAAACACAATGTTTGTTAATGTATGTTAAACCATCTTTTTTGCGAAGTGAACCTTTTGGAGATACTCCTGAATTTTGCAATAGACTTTTATAGACGTTCTCAAATGGGTCATCGTTATTCATTTTTTTATCTCTTGATCATGTAAAGAGAACAGAATTTCAAAGCCATCAACCACTCTGTAAACATTTGACTAATTGTATTCTTCTTCCACTTACATGAAAATTAGTACTAAGATAATTCCTATAAATGTTTATCTCGATTAACATAGAGTATAATGAGGAATAAGTGTTTGTAGGAATAGTTCATACAAGAGTATAGAAAGTCATGCGAGTACAGCACATCAAATTTTTTATTCGTTTTATTTGAATCTACCATCATAGGTAACACGTGCACTGACACCCCTAACAAGCATGGTAGGAATATTATCGTAGTGGTTTAGTTAAGATATGGCTGTTACGTACTTGCCCACTATGGATTGAAAGTATACATTGTTATTATTTTATATCGATGTCTTATGTAATTACATACAAAGTAACATGTTTGCACGTTATATAATTGTCAGCAACAGTATTTTCATAATCATTTTAGATATAAGAGATCCGAACTGAGTGCCTGTTATTGTGCACATCTAGGAAGAGACATCTGGTGACGGCTGCTGACATATCTGGAACGAACACAAATTTAGCTACGGAAATAAACCTCGGAAGAAAGATCATGTAACTCAATGCAGACAGCTCTTAGAAACACAATCTCAGTTATTCGTATTCAGGTACTTCCAAAGACTGCTTCGTGAAAAATCTGATATCTTGCACTTGCATGGCTTTCTATACTCTTGTACTAATCATTCTTACAAACTTTTATTCATCTATCTTCGTGTTAGTTGAGATAAACATTTGCACACCAGGGTTGCAAATGTTTAAAAGTAAAATTATCGTACCCGCCACTCAAAATTATAGACTTGGATTCAAAATTATCGTACATCATAAACCAAATGCTACAACAATAAATGTATCAGCATAACACTTACGAAAATGTAATATTATTGATGTTTATGGTATCCACTTACAAGATTGATGACATCAATCAGTATCAGAACTTCTCGCATTACTCATCTGAAAGTTCATCATATTCCTCAACTGTTTCAGCATTATACAAATTTGTTGTTGAGATAAACTTTAACATCTCGCTTGCAGATTTTCGGACCCACCGCGTTCTTTTACAAGCTGAGACAACCGAATAGTCCATTTGCCGTATCTAGCGCCAATCTGTTTCTAATATTGGTTTTTATTAAACCTAGTTTGTAAAGAACTCTCTCACAAGAAGTGTTTCTGTGGGGCAATGAAATCACTGATAATGCAACCTGCGCCAGTTTTTTTTTAATCAGTATTTCCACCAATATAACATATGTTTAACAGCACTCCAGAAACTGCCAGGTTCAGGCACGTTCTTTATCACGTATTCCGAGTTTTCTCCATTGATCATCAATTTTCTGAACAGTGCCTTTTTCATTGAGATTACCAGATCTGGGCACACTGGCAACAAGAGGATAAAGGGTAGAAGATTTAGTAGGATATGAAATGGTTACCTTAGACGGGTGGAGACAGGCCATGAAGGCAAAAGTGGTGTCCCAATTTGTAATCAATTTCATTTCGCGGCCAGGAGATAGAAAGTTAAGAAAAGTTCAACTGTTGCAAAACTCACACAAGTGACAAGGAATATCTACGAATATCACAAAAGATGCATCTGGCCATAAATTGTGTGTTTTAACGAGAACTATATTTTTGTATAGTATCATTTGTTCTATCTCTTACGGTTTACCAGTTATGCAAAAGTGATTATGAGTAAAAAGGACTACATAGGCTATAGCCAGAAAATTCAAAATATACATTTCATTTGCCATAAAAATATGTTGAACTCATGAAATTTTAATCAAAGTCGTTAGTCATTTTTGAAAAAAAAAAATAGAAATTTTCCATGTAAAGGTTAATTTAGGGTGGAGTAACTTTCTCCAAAATCTTCGTGCCGCAAACTTGAACGATATTGAATTTAAATACCAGCATTAGCTTTTAACCGACTTTTCGTTTTTGAGTTAATACTGTTTACACACACACACACACACACACACACACACACACACACACACACACACACACACACACACATACTCTCTCTCGGACCTTTTTTCTAAAATTACTTTTTTATTCAGGGGAACTAATTATTCCAATGCAATACTTCTCCTACTTACTACACGTAGTAGAGAAAGTAACAATGAGAAACTACATATATGCCCTTTTGGAAATGTTGTAAGAGTCTTAAAGTGATTTGTAGGTTTATAACTTTTCTGTTAAACAATTCACTCACGTCATCATTGAAATTACGGATGCTTTAGGTTTTGGAACACCACAGAAAGTGCTGAAGCTTCATTAAGTTTTATTTCTTGTAGTCAAAATGTATCCTAGGCTTAATATGTTAGTCCTCTCTAGTGTCTACCTTCCCCTTGGTAATACTTCTGCATTTCGCTCTTAGGTTTTCTAAATAGTTGCCTACAATTATTTATTCTTCTCTTCTTTTCAATTAAAATCCAATCTTGCCTCTGCTATTTAATTTGGCTCTTGTTGATCTCTTTTAGGAATATTCCCTTTTAATGCTGAATACCCACGCCACGTTGCTGTTTTTAAAATATTGAAAAATTAAAACTAATAACAATAAATGTATCGAAGCAGCTGATGCACAAAAATTTATTGGAAATAAACTGAGTGTTTTTAAAGAAGTATTCATCTTTGCGCGGAATGTTCTATTTATCTCATATGATATAAGTTACATAAAAGTATGCAAAACTCCTTCAGAATGAAGAAGACCTCCTAGGTTATTCCACAAAATGTATATACCTACATTCATATATACCATGTAACTATCTTACATATGTGGTATTTTAATCAAAACCGTAAGAGCCACTTGTGAGAAAAGAAAGAAAAATCGAAAACTTCTGTGTAAAACATAATTTGGGTTAGGGGAATTCTCTTGAAAATCTTTGCATCGCATTTTTGAATGCTTTTGAACCTAAACATTCGATTTTACAGTCATCGTAATTTCATTCTTGTATTAAGTTCTTCAGAGAACTCCTATAAAAACACACGCGTGCTTGCTTGCATGCTTTGGTTCAGGGAGCCTGAAAACATGTTTTTCCGATGAAAACTCGATATCAAATTGTTGGGTGGAATGCAGCACCTCTGTGTACTAAAGGCCCAAGTGCCCTAGTTGTCGACGGGTCCTTAAACGTCACTCACTCACTCACTCACTCACTCATACATTGTACCTATTATGTGTGTAGACGTACAAAATTTTCCAATGTTTTCCCTTGTCCTGAGAAGACTTATGTCCCATAACTTTTTGAGGATCATTTCACTAATTTCATTTATTCATCGTCCAGTATAACACTACGCTGGAACACGTTAATGTACATACACTGTATGGATATATATTTTTTCTCCCATATCCCAACATAGGATAACATGCAAAAATACGACCCATTCTGCCACATCCAAACAATGATAAATCGCCTTTTTACATTAGTATATACACTGTAGAAAAATAAAAATACTCCAGTAACGTTATGTAAACAAAATAATATATTTTGGAATGAGGGTTATATATAAATGTGTGAATTGATAGAGAAGTCGCGTGAATCTATCACATCAGATATTTTCCGTTGAAAACAACAAACCATGCTTCCATGAAATCTGAATAACTATCACGCCTTTGTAAATGAACGGTAGTTTTGCCAGCACTAAATAAAGAATTCCACACGTTTTATTGGTATTTCCGTTAATATTTAATGCTTTGTAGGAGGCATGGTTTGTTAATATTGAATGCATATGTCAGTGAGAACTTTTATTGCATTTTCCTGCGCTTTTGTAATTTTAGCTTTGCTGTGGTTGCTGATAAAACTGGACTTACCGCAGTAACATAGTCATAGAAACTTATGAGGTTAATTAAACACATATAAAAGTTGGATGTTAGCCACAATAAAATGTTTCCCCTATACATACTCACAGTATCGAGGGGGATGGCTCAGGCGGTAACGTCTGTGGCCCGCCTTCGGTAGCTCACAAGTTTAAATCCGTGAGCTGACCAATCTGACTCAAGCGTTTATGTGGTTTCTTTGTCACTAAAGTAAATACCGGTTTGGATATTCAATACCACCATCCAAAGTTCTACCTTAAGTCTAAAACAATAATATAAGTGAAAAATAGACGGTAATAGCGAATGTTTTGCCATCTATCCACAGATAATGAAAGGAGATAAATTGCATCAGAACCTTCTAGAGAACGTACCCTACACTGATATTTAAAATGGCGCCCGTAGGTGGTGGGAAATCCTTATACATAAACAAATCGACTGTTCCACTCAGTAAAACAAAGTTGGTGTAATAGAACTCTATTGTGTGGATATAGGCTGTATTATACACAAAAACACTGTTTTAAGAGTAAAATAAAGTAAAAGAAATAAATATAATTTAATGTTAAACGGTGGCTAATGAACAACGAAATATATAAACTCAAACAACATTCATGTAGTCTACAGTTTTGCATGCCATAATATAATTGAATTACATATTAAACTTACAAAGAACATATACAAAACTGCAAGAAGATGTTACTTAAATGAAACAGACTTGCTGACATTCATTTCACTTAAATTATTAATCATTGTGTGCACTTTTCACGCTGTACCATGTACAAAATATTATATACCTACATAAACTGGACGCCTGGTAAAAAAAATGCTGCCATTTAGAGTAATTATTACTTAATACAAGACAAAAGCTTTGCAGTGGAAGTTTGCTTTTTGCTTTCGCTTTCATTGAAAGTTTTTGTTTTCTCAATGTGCAACAAGATGTTAGTACCCTACAGCACTTCTTTACTAGACTTCACAGGGGGCAATCCACACTGGCAGATGAAATGTGAAAAATAAGTAACCCTAAAGCAGCACTGTAATTGAAATATATGAAATAAATAACCTTAAATCAACACTACAAAAGCAACTTCCATACTGTCTACGGTTTTTCACACCGCAACATCTTTCAAACTACATCTATACATTTAAATTAGAAATAAAATAGTTTTATATGTACCTGAATGTTTCAATGATGTAAGGTGTTCACAGTGAATGATTCTGATTCCTTTTTCACTGAGATTTTTATCTTTTGAAAATATAAATATCGATACTAATGGTCCATATTTACGGTATTAGATTTACACCCGGGAACGCAACAGTTATGGGGCATTGCAATGTTTTAGTTAGACAGATTATGTGGTATGTTGATGACAATAACATCCACGACTAGAAAAAAATCTTTTTTACCTCTCACCGCAGTAATCTTGACAACAGTTACATATGTAAACAGCTAAGTTACTAACACTCTATGTCATGTATCTGTAGTTTTACATGGAATACAATAAACACAAATACCTACACGGCACAGCACACACGTGTTATCGTGACTATTCCCATTTCCTAAGTTGCCCAAATAAATGTTTTCCAGTACCTCTGCTTCGCTAGTGAGAAACGAATCGCAGTTATTAAAACGAACAAATCACGGACATAGAAAACAATATAGAAGATACAAATAATTGATTCTCGGGTGATCAGCCGCGTCAGATTTATAAAACTCAACCAGCATGATTTTTGCCCTGGCATTTGTTCCTGATGCCCACCTTGTTTGTGTATATATAACAGCATATTTTTAACCTGGCATTTGCTCTTGATGAAGACCAGGGAGAACCAAATGGAAGAAAGTTTGCGTTTTATAAATTTGACGCGGCTGATCACCCGGAATTAATAAAATTATTAGTAACATTCGACGCGAAAGTTTTAAATCTTATATAATACAGAAGATACGTAGTGTAAACACCTTAGAGATCACCACCAACTACCGGGGCCATTTTTTAAAATCTCGACAACGTTCCTAGAGGGTCCTGACTGGATGCCACCTTAATGCTATCTGCCAATCACAAAGACGGAGGTACAGTTGCCCTGTACCAACTGTACCTTACCAACTGTGGACTCGTAACTCGTAAGCAAGATGGTATGATATAGGGATGAGACCTTGAAGGCTAATTGTCAAAGCAGATAGACTGAATGGCAGCCTAATGCCATCTGCCCATCACAGAGGCACAAGTACAGTTGCCTTACACTACTCCCTCTGTGGACTCGTAACGAAGCAAGACCGTATGGTATAGGGATGAGACCTTCAAGGCTAATTGTCCTCATCCTACCGACCTACGGGTATCTCCTAACAGATGCATCGCGATATGCCCACGTAGTTAAAACAACGTAAAACAAATAGGTAAACAGAAGCTCAAAGTAGACGCTACTGACTAAGCAAGACGGAACATACGGAAACCATCCTACATTTTACAAGCAAGCTTTTTTTAGTGACACAATATAATAATAATAATAATAATAATAATAATAATAATAATAATAATAATAATAATAATAATAATAATAATAATAATAATAATTGTAATAATAATAATAATAATTGTAATAATAATAATAATAATAATAATAATAATAATAATAATAATAATAATAATAATAATAATAATAATAATAATAATAATAATAATATGATAATGACAGCATATGTTAGTCAAAATCTCCAATTTTTAGAAATAAAAGTAGAAATAAATAAGGTTGACGTCCTAATCAATAGACCAGAGACACAGTGACATGATCTCTTGTACCCAGGGCCGTATTTACGTAAGGGCAAACCGGGCAACTGCCCAGGGCGGCACATTTTAGGGGGCGGCAAAATTGCTGAAAAGCTGCACAAAAAAATAAAAAGAAAGAAATAAAAAAGCATAGACATGAAACATCAAGTTCATTTAAATTTTCCGCTCGCAGAGGAATATTAATTGACGTATGTTGGCTATGCTGATTAGTTTGCATACTATGCGCACGTAGCGGAGACAAAGCGAAACGCATTCCAATAGTGAGAATCGAGTAACACACGCAAAATCTTGTAAGATCAAGAAGTGTTGTGTTGTTATTCATTAACATTAATTTTCTGTATATTGCTAGCTGAGGTAATGAACAGGAATTATTATTATTGTAATTATATTGAGTTCTGTTATATTTAATGAGCCGACATTCCGGCAAAATGAAGTAGTAGGTTATGTTTGAATCGTTTAAGTTCTTCAACTGTTTTATTACATTTTCTTTCGTTTTCTCAGTTTCAGTGTCGATTGTCACTGAATAAAATGACAGAAAGAAAGAGACTTAGTGGGGCTCAGTATAGTTCATTCCAACTGCTCAACTGAGAGATAATTTTCTGCTCAAAGACGCATAAATAATTACTTAAAAACATCACAAGTGAAGGATCCTCTTAGTTTTCTTGGTGTTCTTGCAATTGAATCTGAATTAACAGTGAAAACGGATTATGACGAACTCATAAACTTGTTTGCAAATGACAGGGCAAGGAGGAAGCCTATTATTGTTTAAACAATAGGTGTTTTGACATCTAATATGGGGTGATGCTCTTTAGTGTAAGTTCTTTCCATAAAGATGTTTCTACATAAATTTTAATAAACTCACTTATGGTGTTTGCCACTCATACTTAAATATCCAAATCAGTGAAACCGTTCTCTATGTTGTGAAAATTTGAGTAATATATTAATATATGTATTACAAGTTGGGGGAGAGGGGGTGCAGCAAATATGTTTTTTTTTTTTTTTTTTTTTTTTTGCCCAGGGGCGTCAGAGGTCCTAAATTTGGGCCTGCTTGTACCCACTATAACGTATTTTTGTACTTGTTCTAGAAACCGTTCTTACAAAATCTTAATGCTCTGTACTCGTGCAAAGGGATATAGGAGGCTGCAATACTTACATAGTCAAATTTTTAAAAAAATGTTCTTGTAGATGTCTTATGATTCATCAGTCGGAATTTTACAAAAAAATCGTTCACAATAAAGAGGACGTTAGGAGTTATTCACATAAATATAATGTAATAGGCAAACATGTTTAGAGTTACTTCGACAAGAAGTTTAATTCCAGCATAAATATTAGGGAGAACTTCTAGAAAGATTACACTTTTTCATGTTTATCAGTGTATTATTGCATTGTTTACTGTAACACTTTATATGTTTTTGTGATTTTAAGCTTTTTTTATAACACAGAATTGTTTAACTCAATGACTGTTGCTCATTTTAAGCAACATTTGCAATATTTTAACATTTTTCGTAATAGGAATTAAGAATTTAGAGATAAATCTAAAGATAAATTCTACGAGGTCAGGTGTATGTAGTCTCCCCCCTCTCACACATAATTTTCCTTGTCCTCATTACGCGCCAGGCCCCTGGACCCGTATTGCAACTGTCAGCAGTTCATTAGTCAGTAGTCATGCCTCACCCCTTACGATCCCGTAAGACGATAAGAAACTGAGAGATGTTCCTGAACATTGAATTTTACTAAATTCGCTTTCTGTAGATTGCTGTTCAAGGATATAATTAACGGATCAGGGGAAAGAGAAAGAGAAGAAAGTGCGGAAGAAAACTGCCAGTTTGCAAGGGTATAACGGCATGTTTTAGTACTAAGTTGGCAGCATTAAACAACAGCAGTGTAACAGCGATACCAGAGATGTTTACAAACTCTTGAGTAAGGTTAAAGTCAATACGTTGCCTATCGCTTCCCTTTCCCGGAGGCCTTCAACTGATAGACTCTACACACAAGCAGTTTCACGTAATGCTGGGTAATCTAAAAACTTCAGTGTGCTTCAAGAAACATTTGACTGATGACCTCCGTATCAGCGAGCGCAAATAAAAGATAAATTCTAAAATTGCAGCATAAAAGGAGAATACACAATGAGTAAAACGTGTGGAAATGAAATGGTTCCCGGTGGAAAAATTTGTTGGAAAGGTTAAGGGTAACGTCTGTATGCGGAATTGGCGATGACGGTTGCATTTATCATTGCCCTGCTGCAGTTGTTTGTCCATTGTTAAGGAATGAGCACACTCCCACGCGCCTCACGCAAGCATTCAATTGAATAAGTAACTGCTCCGGGTTAGTGAATTACATTCCTAATGAGATGTCTTGTTGCTACAACAATGAGAACAACGCGGAAGCTCGTTATCATTTGTTTCTCTGTGAAAGGTCAGATGTCACAACGTACTAAACCGATTTTGGGTTTGATTAAGTACGGCGATTTGTCGTAAATGTTTCTACCTCTATAAAAAGCACATACACAGGTTATGCATCCCACGTTGTGTACAAGGCTGTACTGATATAGTAATAATCTCTGCCATACATCTACCAACGCGACTACCAGTCTCACATTCACTTACCCGCGGGACTACGGTTTTGCGTCATAGATTTCAAGATCGATGTCAATAATTCAACATGTTTGCGCCACGCGTACAATTAGGATAAACATTTCATTGGCGACTTTTAAGACGTTAGGCTAGTAATGCATAATTTATTGTTCCATTTAAACAGACTGCGTAATGTTGTATACATTGTCTAGTGTGATTAGAACTCAAGTGTTGTAGTTCATTTAAAATTGTGTTATAGTACATTTGTTTGTAACGAGGTGTAATATCACGAAATGTTGTAGCCTGTGTTAACGTCAGTAGCAGAGAACTTCCCCCCCCCCCCCTTCTTTTGCAAACGTTAGAAGAAGGAATTAAAGAAAAATTACTGTGAACTTTTTGTCATATTAAAAAAAACTCAGCGCAACAGCTCATGAAGGGCCTAGGCTAACCGCCCAGCCGCTACGTTCCCCACCTCTGCCCACTACAGGTGCCATTGGTGGGATGCAGTACTGGAGGGTGGTATGTGGTCAGCATCCCGAGGCCCCATTTACTCCATTGACTAAATCACAATAATACTACCAGCTATATGTATTAGAATATTAATTCTAGTTCTACCATAGCTGAAACTTTTGATTTAAATAAAATAATATCTTCTGCTTAATTCAACATGATATTCGATAGTCCAATCTAGAGCTGCTCGCTAAATTAAGGTTTTAAATTTTCATTCTCTTTGAACGGTCAAGAGATAAAAAAGTTATTAACAACCTTCCATTTGAGAAAAGGTATAAGTATTGCAAAACTCAGACAAATAACAAGGAATATCGCCGAAATGGTTTACTCTACAAAAAAATTATTTGGGCATAAATTGGGTGTTTCAACGAAATCTACATTTCTGTACAGTAAGATTTGGTCTTTATCTTACAGTTTACCAGTTATGCAAAAGTCATCAAGGGCTACATGGGCTGTAGCCAGAAAATTCGAAATGTACATCATTTGCCATAAAACGTCTTAATCATATGACATTTTAATTAAAATCGTTAGAGTTATTATTGAGAAAATCATAATTTTCCATTTTCCATTTTCCATTTTCAAAAGGATGGTTTAGGAAGGATAATCAAAATCTTCGTGTCACATCCTTGAAAGGTATTAAACTTAAATACCAACTTTGATTTTTAACCGATTTTACGTTTTTGAGTTATGCCTTTCACAGACACATACACGCACACATAAGACGCACAGAGAGAGAGTCGTGCACAGCACTCACACATGGACCTTTTTCTAAAAATGCTTTTCTTTTGGTTTCAGGGGGTCTCTAAACATATATTCCCGGACATCGAATTTTTGGGTGGAATCAAATGCCTTAGTAATTATGCGTAGTAGAGAAAGTAATGTGCTGAAATTACAATCCATTTTTGCACTGGGATTCGGGTATACTCGGCTCTATATCATGAACTGGGAAACAGTTAATTATTTCTAATTGTGGAGCTCAAAGGTCGGTAAAATCATTTGTCTATTGGAAGAATTACGGTTTGAGACCAAAGAAATTAGTAGCTATCACTGGAACAATAATTGACGTCATGTTCTGAAACTTATAAAAAGCTATCTGTCTTGAATTCTCTCGTCTGTTTCATTTTGCAACAAAGGCAGGGACGTGGAGTAATTGGACTCTAACCCAAATTAATGATCTGCGAAATTCAGGCGCGTATTCCCAGAGAAAACGGCCCATGAATAACTTATCATACTTCATTGTTCCCCGTCGCGGCGGAAAGGCAACTTTGACTAAAAGCAAGTTTGATGTATTGCTTTGCTTCTATTAAAATGCAGAGAATACTCCGAATAAACAGAGATGGAAAATATAATCCACTGAGCAGGTCGGTTTACTTCCAGTAGTCAACACAAAGGTGCCATCAGTAAATATCAAGCGTCGCTGTTTCAAGCACTGAATAATATCTCCTACTCGGCGTTATGTAAGGCTTCCTTTATTATACAATGAGCTTCCAATATCTCAGAAAAGAAGGATTATTGCGGACTTTTCCATTCATACATTACTCGGTTGAAATCAGTCATGTGTATCATCCCACACACGCTTCATTCGCGAAAAAATTATTGAATTTCATTATCACTTCCTAAAAATTTTAATTACCACCTCCTCTGCTTTTCTAATTTAGGATCAGATTAGAGCATCTAGCTGCACTGTCCTACAGATAGGCAGCAGAGCCGTTTGTTTTAAGGGAACTCAAAATACCCTTGTTAATGGAGGACGATTATTTATAATACCATTTAAGATAATTAGCTGAATTTTTAAGGTTCAGTAGTATTTTTATAGCTATGATGATACAACATTTTCTGCATCAGAAGCAAAGTTATGATTTTTTAATACAATACCTAGATTTTAATCAAATATTTGGGGTTTAAAATTGAAAAAAAAATAGTATGCTTAATACCTAAAACACTTTTCATTAAAATAAAGTTGCAAATGTATGAAAATAAATTCAATACATTCTACTTACAAGTTTCAGAGATAATGGGGTATATATGCAGAAAATTATTAGCGCTTCAGAAATTTCAGTTACACAAGATGAGAAAATTTAAAATGCAATTTTATTTTCAATAACCATTGTAATCTATTTGCGATTAACGTGCCAAGAGCGAAAGATCTAAAATATTCCCATTTCGACTTCCTTAAATGCCAAAAATGACTGACTCACCTTTGGGTGAGGCTAAAGAAATAGTTCAAAGCGGGCCTCCTCAGAACTCAGAATACAACAGGAAACATGTTTAATGTAAACCGCGTGTGCAAGCAGGAAACTGGGTCAATGGTATTTAATCTTGTAGGCCGTGCCAAATGGCCTGGTGTGTGCCTGCTTAATTTTTTATTTAATAGGTTAGTATTTGCAATACAGCATTTAAATAGCATTTCATAGGCTATAACATCCTTTTAATTCGTGAACTAGTCTTAACAAATGCAACTCGTGTTAGTCAAAATCTCTAGATAAATTGCGATAAATTGACAATCACTCTTTGCATTATTTATGATACATATATATTCTCCAGAAATTGTGTATCATTCTTGAGAGATAAGAAATCCCTACTTATAACTTCACACAGTTACTTATATTATTATGCCATTTATTTTTAATAAATCTGATGTGTCGCATTCACATTACTTTTCTATTTATTTTTCTACAAACTTTTTACGAAAGCTTATCTGTTACTCTTATGTCTTGTTAATACGGATAAAGCTTCTTTACAATAAAAAACAAACACAGAAAGAACTTACACGACTAAACAAGCTAAAGTCAGTCGTTATATAACGGCTTTGAAATTACGTAAACCCTAAGAGATAGATCAAATCTTACTATACAAACAATGTGGAACTCGCTAAAACACCGAAGTCACGCCCAAATGCATTTTTTGTGGAGTGAATCATTTCGGAGACATTTCTTGTTATTTGTGTGAGTTTTGCAATGCTTTAAACTTTTGTCAAAGAGAAGGTCGTTCTTCACTTTTTTATCTCTTGGCCGTGCAAAGAGAACGGATTTCAAGGCCTTCACATAGGGACCAGGTTTTGCAGATTTGGCTATCGCTCAAAGCCTGCTGTATTCCCATATTACCCTTGCACCTACAAGAAAGTTAACACTAAGATCATTTCTGCAAATATTTATCTCTACTAACATGAAGATAGAAGAATTCGGTAGTACAACAGTAGATCGAGCCGAAATGACCTAGCTATCGAAAGGCCCTTAAACTCCACTCATTCTCTCAGTACAAGAGTAGATAATGTCATATGAGTGCAACACATTAGCTTTTTCGCTTTAAGACTTAACAGAAGGGTCTCTCTATTTGGCAACTCTCCACACCTTGTGCAGAAAATGACTGACGGACCAAGCATCATCTAAAGATACAACATCGTAAAGCCCATCTCAACCACCTCTCATGTTCATCCATGTTTAAGGAGGAACATTTTTTGTTGAAGATGTAAGAGTTTAAGTCTGCAGACCTGTTCCATTTCAGGGTGTTAATAACGGAAAACCCGTATACTGGATTACGGTTACAAGGGTACTCAAACTCTCTCAATGACTCTACAAAGCAAGGCAGAGACTAATTCATCTCTTGAGTATGCATTATTTTCCATCCAATTTAATGGACGTGCCTAGAACCACGATGCGGTATTTATAACACAAGCGCTGTCATTAGGCTATCCACCACGGCACTGAGCGTAACCGATGCTAGTCTGTTGATTGCAACTTCCTCTAAAAATAATTTAATGTGTTAAATTTACATGACTTTCAGTATCGATTAAATGTTACTTCCAAAGCATTCTTATACACCTTAAGAGCGTCAAATTAATTGAAATAAACACTACACAAACACTCATTCTGATGGGAAACAGGACGCAAAAGCGCGTAAAATGTTTAAAAAAAAAACAAAAAAGAAAAAAAAAAAAACAGAGTGCTACCTTTTCTTTGAAATACGAGTACAATGCTCCTTTCACGATATCGAGAGAAGCACTGGATGATATCACTTCAATTGATGTACAAGTATTGGAAAGCTTGAACCATGAACACGAATATTTCAGAATTGGTTAATGCCAAAAAGGTTTTATTTTACATTAAACTAACCAGTACATCTTTATATATTTTGTATAACAAACTTTTCTATTCCTTACGACCAATTATCCTATGGAAAATTCATAGGGAAGGAAAAAGACTTCTCAGGCTATTCCCAAAAAATTCAAGATGTACCAGATATTAATCGTGCTGATATTTTAAACCTATGGTATTTTAATGACCGTGTGAGGTGGCCCCGCGGCAACGTGTGTGGCTCGCATTACGGAGGTCCCGGGTTCGATCCTCGCTGACCCTACACTCTGACTTGGGTTTCTCCATGGTTTTCCTTTGTCACCAGGTGAATGCTGGTGTGGATTCTCTTCTCCACGGATTCCTGTCCCTTCATTTGTCATTTCCGTGCCTTGTTATCTTTCAGATTTGATTGGTCGCGCAGTACGTCCCGACAATGCGGACAGATGGCGCAGATGCTTGCGTTCTGGAAACCTTCCTTCCCTGGCGCCTCTAGAAGATGTTACCCGGGCCACAAGGGTCACTTCGTTGCGCTCTCCCTCGGTAGACGAAACAATTCGGTCATGCGCCAGGTGTCAATATCTGTAACTATTAGAGGCCTGTTTTTCAAGCCAAATAGATTAATTTATCATAACGATATCGAGGTAGGGTTCTCCGAACTTAACATATAAAAGCAATAGAAATTAATTTTAAACAAAAAGTAAATGAATTTAAATCAAAACCAAGAAAAAAAATCTGATGTGTTGCACTCACATGACTTTCTTTACTTTTGTACTAACCATTCTTACAAACTCTTATTCCTAAATCTTCTTCGTGTTAGTTAAAATAAACATTTGTACAAATTTTCTTACTGCTCATTTCCTTGTTGGTGCAAGGGGAATATTAGAATACAGTAGGCTTTGTGCGATAGTCAAATCTTCTAAAGCTTTGAGATTCCGTTCTCTTTGCACACTTAACATATAAAAAACTGAACAGCGATGTTCCATTTCACGAAAGTGTGAGTTTTCCAAAACTCACACACATAATAAGGAATATCCCCGAAATGGTTTAACCTACAAGAAAATTTATTGAGACATAAATTGTGTATTTTATCAGGATCTACGTTTGTTTGGTTTTTTTTTTTTTTTTTTTTTTTTTTTGTTTTTTTTTTTTTTTTTTTTGTATGGTATGATTTGACCTGTCTCTAACCCTTTACCAGTTATGCAAAAGACATCCAGAGTAAATACGACTACAGGGGCTATAGCCAAAAAATTCAACATATAGATTTCATTTGTTATAAAAATATCTCAAACATATTTCATTTTAATAAAAATCGTTAGAGCCATTTTCAAGAAAATAGAAATTTTCGAAAAATCTTCCATTTAAAGGGTAGTTTAGGGTGGGGCTATTTTCTTCAAAATCTTCGTGTCGCATCCTTGAAAGACATTAAACTTAAATACCGACTTTGGATTTTAACCGACTTTTCGTTTTTGAGTTATGCTGTCCACAGACACACACACGGACCTTTTTGTAAAAATGCTTTTTTTTTATTCAGGAGTCCTCAAAACATATATTTACGGTGAAATCTCGACATCGAATTTTTGGGTAGAATACAATACTGCCCTACTTACCAGTAGAGAAAGTAAAAATGCCATCATCCATACAAAAGTAACCTTAAGAACATTTTACTTAAATGCTTTGATGTTTTTTTTCCCCCTTTACTTTTTGTCTTTTCTTTTTTAATTTTGGCTACCACTTTTAGTTGCGGTAAAATCTCATAATCTAATGTTTGGATGGAATATAATACTTCGTCTACCTTGACTATAAATATGAATTAATTTATTCTACTTATATGCACAAGTTTACGTCCCTCTTACAACTTTTCTTTCACATTTTGACTTGAACAATATGAGTCTTGTGTATCTTTCCTTTCTTGGTGGTTGCCTGTTGCTTTTGGACCGTGTCCTTTAGCAACTTTAGTAGCCAGTTAGATTCCTTTATTCTCCTACCCCCTCTCCTATATTTCATTCCTTTCCCCGAGTCTTCCCTTTCTTTTACACTTAGCCTAAGGAATTTCCCATGGTTTTACTCTCTGGTTCCTTTTGTTTATCATTTTCATTGTTATGCTATTATTTCATATTGCCCTATTTCCTTTTCCATATCTTTTCCCTCAACTGTTTCACTTTCTCACATTTTACTAGACAATGGTGTAGGCTCACTTGTGGTAGCTATAAGTAAACGCTAGAGAAGGTAATCCGTTCCATTTGGAAAAAGTTCAGAATTTCCGTACCATCTGCCATGTGTGTGCATGAAAGAACTCCTGAATTACTAACATACTAAGTTGAAATATTAAATATAGGATGGAGGAAATAGAGCTTCCATTCTATAAACCATAGATAGATCTGGACGAGTGCAATTAAAACGTTAATACGTGCCTCTGTTGTACATTCAGGAATTTGTCCGAAATCACTTTGAAATGCAGAGAGGATGGGACGCTTCCTCTTGTACTAGAACAGAAAATTAACACATGCTTAGCTAAGGTTAGGTCCATGGCTGGGGAAGACATCAGATCCGATGCCACTGTAATACCTCGTCAATGGGATGGTTACACATCTTGTCACCCAAGCGTTGATGACTACCTGGGCTGGCATATTACGCACCCTATTGGTGATCCTTAACCACATTGTCAGGCCCCACAAGGATCCAAGGGGATCTAGGTACATTTTCTCCATTGCTGTTCCTTGTGGCCCGAATATGGAGTCCCAACAGGTATCACGAGGCTCAGTGTACCCCGGACCAGACCTTTCAGGGAGTACAAATCCCCCCAGCGATACCGGGGCATCGAACCCGGGTCCTCCGTGTCAAAGGCAGACGTGAGAGTTTACCATTATGAGAACTACATTTAATTCACAAGGGCTTACACTCCTGGTTTGGTAGCCACAGTTGTCATCATGTAAGAGGAGTCGGTTCGAGAAGTTCTGGAATCACACTATCGTTTCGCCGGAAGTATGACGAGTGGCATCATTCAGCTGAAAGATAAACCGTGAACGTTCATTACATCAAAACATCACAAAAATATCTTATTATATTTCCCTTACACGAATCAGCCAGGGATTTTCTGATTCCCTGTCACGGAAATTCTATTTCTCCGTAAGTCTATTTAAGCGGAGGTGTGCCCCGTCACTGGCCTATTGATCCCAAGGTTCCGGGCTCAAATCCGTCCAGACCGATGGTTTTTCGGTGTGCTTAAAAACGACAGCTCCATGTCAGTAGATTTACTGGCACCTGCGGGACAAACTTCCGACATACCGGTGACGCTGATGTGATCCTGGCAATTGGCAGCGTCGTTAAACAACAAAATATTTATTATTATTATTATTATTATTATTATTATTATTATTATTATTATTATTATTATTATTATTATTATTTTTTTTTTTTTTTTTTTTTTTTTTTTTTTTTGGTCACTGGAGATACTTCCTCTCGTGTATAAATGTAATACATCCAGCCGTCAAACGATAGGTTCCCATAAACGCCATATATTGAAAGTAATGTTTCAGCTCGTCCTCTCCTTGGCATTGAAATGAACACTGTCAAACAACACAGAATAAATTGTTTTCACAGTCACTGAAATTTCTTGAACTTACCTTGAGAACTTCAACTTTACAATATTGAAATACTCAAACTAATTCCTCGAGTTTCGCTAAAACAAATTCTTGGCTATGTCTAAGGCTGCCCAAATTCCTCAAGTCTCACTAAAACAAAATTGAATTAACTTTTTTTGTTTATTTCTAAGACTATAAAGCCAGTTTACCTTAATATAATGGCTGTGCAAAATGAGTGTACGCAAAATGTTATTAAAGTCGATTAAACCAAATTTATTCGTAATTTTTTTTCCCCTTTTAAATAACTAAAACTAAGTTTTACACTTATCTAATAGTTTTGTCTTCACTGTATAAATCACATTTACTAGATATTACTCCTATGAGTAATTCCATTACAACATCACACTGATTTTAAGGCACCAAATCCAAGGGATTCGTAAATTAACTACTCTTTTTTTTTACAAAAAAGTTATTTTAAATGTAACAGATGCACCTTCCCAAAATTAGGTTCATCACAAACGCCTATATTGAAAGCACTCCTGTGGAAATTCCCATGCAAAATTATCAATGTCCATTTTCTTCGATTTTCAACTATTCCTTTGGGTTTTTCCTAATATTCGTTTTTTCTAAACAATTATTGAAAGCTATTTTTGACCTTTAGCGAGACTAACACACGGCAATTAATAGATAATTTATCTTAATATACATATATAAAGTGAATTGTCAACTCTACTTTTTCATAACCATATGAATAAAGTATATGAGCTTTGGAATACATACAAATTGGGATCAACAGGATTACAAGAAAAGAATAAAATTGAGGTTTATATATGGATGCACTTAAACTGCTGTTGTTCTCAGCGTCTCATTTTATATTGGGCCTCAAAGACCCTTAATTTTGTTCTAAGGTATCTTTATCAGGCTTCAGGTTTTTTACGTAGCGTAAATCGATTACAAAAGACCACCGACTTTACTTCTCTTTCGAAAGAAACCACCTTAAGAATTTTTATGCCCGAAAATATATATCACCCTGCGCCTTCCCGTGTCCTTGGAGACTCGGGAGTAGTATGTTACCCCTAGACCAACTCTTACCATACAGGAAATGTAGATACCGTTAAAACAGAGCTTTTTTTAGTTAACCATATCAGCGCATTCCTTGTTATTCGTGTGAGTTTCGAAATATTTAAACCTTTCTCAAATGGAAGGTCGTTATTCACTTTTTTATCTCTGGGCCATGCAAAAGGAACTGAATTTCAACGCCTTCCTTCATACAGCGACCATTGCTCAAAGCCTACTGTATTCCCATATCCTCATTGCAACTACAAGATAATTAGTAAGGAGATAATCTCTGCAAATGTTTATCTAATTTGATGAAGAGTAGAGAAAGACATGTGAGTGCAACACTAGATGTTTTGTACAACATACTCTGTTTTGATTGCATGTTTTCACAAATAACACATGTGCTCTGGTGTTCCTGATGACACGTGTCAAAAATAAATTCAAGAAATTTAGAATTAAATGATCACGGATATCAGCAGAATACAAAACAAAGTTCATAACCCAAAAAGAAGAAAATAGTGAGAGATCCAACATCGGCGCGCTTTTGAACATGTCGCCTGGAAGGTATGTACTACCGCCATGCAGTACTGTCGGAGAAGTTGCCGAAATACTATTACTCAGGGCTCTATGGCGAGTTTATGCAAGTACCATAAGTACGTATGTCAGAGCAATGCTTCGTTAGCAGCAACAAGAAACTGTAGAGATGGCCATGTTTATGTGGCGCGTCAGGAAAATACACCAAGTGTGTGTTGAAAACTTAGGAACCGTGATACTGACAGGCAACAAACAAAGATAACCACACCAATCAATTATACGTATAGTATTGTCAGAGCACTTTCATAATGAGGAAACTATACAGACTATTCACAGAAGATTTCAAGATGAAAATTTTATTAGTCATGGACACATCCTAAATTTGAAAACATCGCTCTTAAAATACGTCGTTTAATGTGCAACGCGGAACCTTAGTATTGATACAAGTTGCACGCGCAGTTTGTATAGTTCCTTTAGTTGAGAAATAACCAGCTAATACAATTTTGCCGACACAATTTTTGGCATCTGTAGTCTTTGCTGGTCTGCAGGGAAAGCGTATAATTCAAGTTTCCATTGGGAGGCTTCTGCCTCTCAAGGCGAGAAAAAACGTGAAAATGTTTCGCTGGTCTTCATCCAATTTTATCACCTCTGTTCCATTTCTATAAACTTCATCTTTTTACCTCAAACCAGAGTTTCATAATGGTAAATACCACGGGGGTGCGTGACTGTTTCTTTAAATGTGTATAACTGCAGGATTGGATTGGCCAAACATGACGCTATTTTTACCAAAGTGGAAGAGATATCTTTGAACTCCTGCATTTTGATAAAAATCGTTGGAGAATGTAATGTAAGTCAGCACTGAAATTATACTAATATTACAATGAGGAAAGATGTGTTAATGGGTACGTGTGTGCACGTGTGTGCACGTGTGTATCCACCATTCCAGCATTCGAGAACAGGTCCTACAGGTTCTCCTCTATGGTATGTATATCTGCACAGCACCTAGCCGCTTAATGTGACTTTATCTGTGCAGTATAGAAGGGGCTCATATTTGTTCAAGCTTTTGTCTGTAGGCATGGTTTCTTCCTGCATACCTAAGTTTCGGTGCAGAAAGGGGGCAGGAATAGGTGTTGAGCTGAATAAGGATTAGAAGATGGGAGGGGCATTACCGTTACCCAAGGGTTTCCTTAGACAGGTGGCAACTTTTCCTTCTACGAGGTGCTCTGTGGTCATATTGACCTAGTGCACGTACCAGCTGATTGGTGTGGGAATTCAGTTTGGTGTGCATGGTTCGGGATCGCTCCCTCACCAAGCCCATGATGTAGGGGATCGCGTATGTAGGGTAATTTCAAAAACCTTTCAACCGAGCGTGATGGGTGTGAAGCTCGCATTCGGGAGGTTCCAATCTGACTGGGGTTTTTTCGTAGATTTCCTCAGTCGACACGGTAAATACCAGACTGGGTATTTAATACCACGACCCAAAGTTCCACCTTAAGTCTATAACAATAGTATACATGAAAAATAGATTGTAATAGTGAATGCCGTGCCATCTATCCATGGGTAACGTAAGCAGATAATACTGGATGGCATCCTAATGTCATCTGCGCGTAACAGAGTCGGAGGTACAGTTACCCAGCACCGCTCTATCTATGGACTCGTGAGAAGCAAGATGATATGGTTAGATACAGACCTTCAAGGTTAACTGTCCGCCACACACCGCCCTACAAGAAATAGAGTCGTTTCCGATAGCTCTTTCGTATTTAACAACCCAGTTCATTCTGACGGATATAGAGCTATAAAGCATCTTCAAATTTAGCTTCATAAATTACTAAACGATTCAAAAGAATTTATAAATCTCTTTTACTGAACACGAGCACATTAGAGTTGTAAAAAACAAGCTTGATTTAATTTTAGAATACCATGAAGTAGAGATAAAACCATTGTTACTCCATAAAATATAAATAGTTGCAGGACTCCGCGGAGTATAAAAACAAAATCCGGTTAGTTTTTATTGCAGAGAATGTAACGTGTTGCGTTATATGACGTAATACATAAGCAAACAGAAAAAAATAGGCAATCCTGTGTTACATTTGCTTCTTTAATTGCCATTTATCAAATACAGCAGACTTTTATGTAATGAAACTGTCAAAACATCTGAACAAACTTTGGTCTAATTCTACATATGTAAACACTGAAATTTCTGGATGCGAAAGCTACCTAATAACCCTCGTGCAAGGACGTCTTGCTATATTTTCTGTGCTCTTATGTTGTAAGTTCGTCTATTATGAAGGGAAAAAGTGTATGTGCAGTACTGTCGAAATAAAATGTGCTGGAATTAGGCACCGAACCTTCATTCAGGAATCAAAAAGTTGCGGGGTTTGGACTATAGGAAGTGGGAGTGGTCAGTCTGTCACATGATCATAGAATGAGGAGGCAAGGTGCAGTCGACATAGGAACGTTATAGATAAACTTTTTGCTAACTTATACTCAACGTTGTCACCAAATTCTTGTACAAGTTCAGCAATACGTGAATATTTCGGTTTTCGTGCTGCAGGAATTTTACTGTGTGTACTCAATGAACACATTCGAGAGACACTATGCGCTGTAGGCAGTGTGGTTTGTGCTGGCACCGTACCCGCACAATGACGCCACACTGCGCATGTGGAGGTAACTTGCGATCACCACATTTCGCGACAGCTGCATAGCAGTTCCAACCCTACTTGTGTGTTCTACACTATCTGACTACACTATCTACACTAGAACTGACTCAATGAGTCACTTCCCCTACATCGTCTTTTTCACCTCACCACTGCCTCACAGCTATTAGCTAACGCCTTCTGCTATTGTCTGTCTTCCTTAGAGAACCGGTCAGTGCTTCAAATGTTATCGGTACGTGGAGAGTCACCCCGCTTCCCCATACCTACTCTACTGGTTTGATTCCAGTCCAACACAGATGCGTGAGTCTGTGAACGAAAGTCAGGACTAAGCGAATGGCGAGAAGTACGGTTACATTTCACCTGACTGGCAGGAAATCATTGGTGGCAACTAGAGACCACACCAGCCCCTGGATGAACCCGTTTTGTATTCGTTTGAAATCAAGCTTAGTGTTCAAGCATTAACTTACGAACATAGTTCGGTTTCAACAAAAATGTTTCGACTTATTTAAATCTTTTCTCAATGAAACATTTCACAGGTTATGAAGTTTGCTCCAAAGATAATGTCAACATTTGGTTCTACATATATTTGTGAGCAGATGTTCTTCAAAATGAGTGAAATAAAAAGCTACTGTCGAAGTAGAATAACATGCTGTCATTTGGTCCATCATTTAAGGCTATTGTTCGTCCTTGGAGGCAAATATTAACGAACTGGTCAAAAGTAAACATGTAATTAACGGAAAAGGCATTCAAGAGGTGTTTGTAATTTTATTTCCATTGAAAATGATAGTAAAATTAACTGGTCCTGCCACTGTAAACTTTAAACTTTGAGTTAATGTTTGCTGTGAAAATTGGTACTGCTATTAAGCATGGGATCTTCTCTATTGCTCAAGCCCTACACCTTTTTTCTTTGCAAAGATTGGTGAATTAATTTTCTCTATATTTGCTTTGAGCACTTATTTCTGGAAATAGCTGTTTCATAATAAACTACTAAATTCAGTTTTAGGATAAAAAGGCTTCCACTGCTATTCTGCAGCTAATTTGTCACTAATAAATTTATTTCGATGTATTTAAAAACAATTGTTGGTAGATCTTAGTTCCAAATATGCCATAGTTGCGAAAATGATGCGATTTTCCTTAACAAACCAACTTTATAAAAGGCACAGTATACTTAGATGCACGTGTTGTTGTAGTGTTTAACGCCCCCTTTTACTACTATGACACCGCAGGCGGTGACACTGATGATACATGGAATGAAGATGGAGCACCGGTGGAATGAGATGGCGGGGGAAACCGGAGCACCCGGAGAAAACCCGCCCTGAGGCCGCTTCGTCCACCACGAATACCACATGCGGGTCCCTGGGATCGAACCCGGGCCACCCAGGTAGATGCACGTGCTAACTTAAGCCAAATCTCAGCACTGCCACTTTAGGAAATTGTATGTTGTTTTATGCCGCCCATTCTCCCCCAAAAAGGAAGAAAAAAAAACGGCTTAAAACTGTCGGAACATTTAATTCACCTTGGTGGTTCTTCTGGTTCATGTATACTCTTTCTTTTCCATCTGTTGCAGTGTTTCCAGCTAAATTTATGTTTTTGCTTTATGTTATTTCGTATGATTTTGCTTTTTCATCTATATGCCTGCATTAATGGATTTATTCGCCTCTAGAGAGAGAATATGTTAAGTCATCTAGTATAGAGTTCACACATTCACACACGTAATCCTTTCAGAGAGCACCACAACAATAAATGTAAAAAGCAACATGTTTTTCAGGGCTTTGTGCACCTGGTACCCCCCCCCCCTCCCCAACTACCTTTTCTGCACCAGGCGACGGCGTTTGGTCTCACGCTGCGCAATCGTTCTTCTTTGTTTCACACAATTATTATTTCACTACAAAGAGAATGCGCATAGAGAACAAAATATGAAGCAAAGCAACCTTATATTCAACATTCTGTAGATTTTCTGTGTTCACTTACCTCATGTTGTCAATTAAATAATTCGTAAATGCTTTTATTTAATACAGGATGACCTCAATTTGGAAAATATACTTTTCCCACTACCGTTTTCACTTTCTCTGCCTCGTAGGTGGGGAAATATTGTGTTCCATCGTGATATTTCACTGGCAATACATGTTTGGGACTCCCCGATTTAAAAGAAAAACAAAGAAAATGTCTCGAAATAGGTTTGTGTATGTGTGTGTGTGTGGGTCTGTGTGTGTGTGTCTGTGGTATGTTTGTGTGTATAGCATACTCAAAAACGAAAAGTCTTAACTATCAAACTTTGTATTTAAGTTCAATATCTTTCAAGGATGCAACGCGAAGATTTTCAAGAAAAGACCCCACCCCAAACTGCTGTTATGTGATCAATTGTTTGACACTCTTTATTTTCTGAAAACTAGCTGTAACTGCTTTGATTAAAATACCTTTTTATTAAGCTCTTTTATGACAAATAAAATATATTTCTGGAAACAGTCCACTAAAATCCTCCTTATTCTAAATGAGTTTGTATAATTGGTAAACCGTTAGAAATAGATAATCTTACTGCACAAAACTATAGTACACATATACAGTTTTTTGTGATGTTCTCCATTTCCAGAATATTGTTTGTTATTCTGCTGACTTTTCAAACACAAATTTCCACTGCTCCCAAATGTGAGCACTTATTGTTTCCCCCGGGTCATGCAAGTAGAATGGAGTTTCAAAGCCATCTTCTAGCGTCCACATCTTAAAATATTTGACTATCACTTAAGCCTACTGCGTTCTCCTATTCCCATTGTACCTGCAAGAGAATATTTAATAAAACCGTTTCTAGAAATTGTGTCTATTAACATGAAATGGAAGAAAAAGTGTCTGTAAGAATAATTTTTTAAGAGTCCGTAAGAGAGGTCATCTGGCTGTACGATTATTTATATATACGTCATTACATAGTTCATAATTCAAGCATTTTCAGTTCATCAAAATCCGGGTCCTGGCAATCGGCTGACAGACTGCAGCATTAGAGTAGAAACTGCTATAGGAGTTAAAGCTTTGTGAGCTCTTTTCCTGACGGATGAAGTTTGCTAGTTTTGGTTGTTTTCCAAGGCGAAAGATATTTTGACAGAACTAATGTATTGTTTCGATATCAGTTGGCATCACACGCTCTGCGTGGCTTGGCATGGCATCGCAGACAATGCGAGATGCTGTTTTAGATCTCATGGCATGCATAGATCTTTTCTGCCTACTTCCCAGTACTTCTCTCTAGGACAGAAGAATTCTGAGCTATAATTTAAACACTCTTAACGCTTACACAAATTATTATTCCCATAAATGCACCTAAGGATCCCAAAATGCCAAGATTCTCTAAAATTCAGCAGAACGTTTTATGTAGTAATAACTGTTACTAGCCTTAAGAAGAACGGGTATATCATTAAAATGCAATTAATACAAGAATTTAGTTTAACTCGAAAATTACTTCTCCACTATTAAGAAGAGATTAATGGTTTTACAAGCTTAAAAATTGCAGTTTGCTCTTGAATATATTATGTATTACTTCATTGTTCTGGCACAATGTGTGTTTAAAATCGTACTGCATTTCCACGTTGTGCACATAATTATCCGCCATTTTACACTCATTTTCAACAAATTATTCTTACAAAATCGTATTCTTCCATATACTTCATGATAATGGGGATAAATATTTGTAGAATTGTTTTATTATATTTGTCCTTGTAGCAACAGTCATAGAAAAATGACTGAGCGCAATAGGTGAGTAGAATATTTTTAAGTCCCGCGTCGTGTTACAACGTGGTTTATACAAGGTGATATTTCCACTTGCAGCTGAGTTTATTGATAGTCTCTGTTTCTAGTGCTATCGTGTGTCCGACAGAGTGCAGACGGATCTAGATGCAAAATTAGCACATTTTGAGAATTGATATGAGTTTATATTGAACAGTTCCTAACAAGCTGACAACTAGCTTGATGTGTTATTTCAAAAATTCTATCATAAATAACATCTCGAGACTTCAAAAAATCGATTTGGAGACAGATGCTTACATAAACTTTATCTTTTTTCAATGTAAAGAATCCGTCTCCAGCATTGCAAAAGTAGTTATTTAAAAGTTTCCGATATCAAGTTATATCGCACAAAATAGATTTATGCCGAGGAACGCTTTCGAAGTAAACAGGAAGTACTGGTTACCGCAGGTGTAAACAGCTTTCTAAGGTGTAATCGTGCTAACAAGCTCTTGAGGTGCAAGGAAAGAAGTCAACTTTTATTCTTTTCCTTTAAAACCTAACTTCCTAAGGGTATAAACATGGAATGTCTGTAAACCTTCTTTATAGTGCAGTTATTCTATACAGGGTCTTTCATAAGTAATTTGACATTAAAAAAATTAACCGATATATAAATAATTATTTTTTATACGTTGTACATATTTGTACATATTTATATGTGTATGTGTGTATTCATTTATATATCTTATGGTTTCCTGGTTGTACAAAGTTCAGTGGAATAAATGAACTTGATAAACCACTTTGAAAAAAAAAAAACGAATGAATATATATATACCAGCGCATGCTTTTGGAATGGACGTAACTATTGCTGCTAAGGTCTATTTTCCCATGAAGAACAGGCTAGATTTGTATGACTACCAAATGATCGATGAGCACGGTAATTCCGACCTTGTTGCTCTCAGAGTATGAAGGGTTGCCTATCTACAAAGATAATAAGGCACAGGTGAACCACTTGGTGTATATCATATTTTATTTATAATGTGAATATGAAAGGACACATATGACAAAATCATTAGCCATTTTTGGAAAAATACATGCAAAGGATATTTCGTAGTAGGGATTTTCTTTAAAATATTTATGTTGCCTCTTTGGGAAATGTTAAATTTAAGGACACTAGAAGATCGCTTAGGTTGGTATTTGGGTTTTTAATTTTAAAATATTATCAATTCCTCAGCTTCGTATTTAACATAGGGCTGAGCTGACACGTAACAAAAATAAAAAAGAAAGTAAATCCATTGTTTCCTTTGTAGGGGTGAACCTCTGCCCACATCGAATAGCCCTATTATGATGCCATGTCGTAAACTTCAGTCATCCTACGGTCGATCCTACGATCCTGGGTTTCATAGGTTAGCTACCCCTGTCGTGCCTTAGACCACATAGGCATAAATCCTGATGTCGAAGCCAAGAGTCATTAGCATTGTTATCTAGATGGAACTATGAAAAGGAAAACACACCATTAAGAAAACCTAAATAACCAAGAATATGGCGCATACATGCTCTTTCAGTATGTGTAATTTGAAAAGAATGTTACTTCATCTTTGATCACAATTTCCTGAAACATTGATTTTTCATACTTCAGGTGCACGTTTCTCAAAAACTGCAACAGATATTGATATTAAATTTTTAGTGCTTATTATGTTTCTTGAATCCCTTCGACTAAATTATTTATTAATCTGAGTTATATTTTGGAGAAAAATGAATTAAATGCTTAACAATATTATCACTTTTTATAGCCGGTAAAATAATTTTTGTATGCAAAATATAACTTTTTATTCAAGAAAAAAACTTAGTACCTAGTTTTACCTTCAAACTCTTACAAGAAAAGTGCACCTGAAATGTGAAGTTTAACGTTGTTTTTTTTTTTTTTTTTTTTTTTTTCCAGGATACATTGTGTATTTATGAGCCTTTTGCATGGAATTCAGTTTAATTATTATGCAGTATTTAAATGCAAAAATACTTATATTGCAATTACACTAAACTTCGATTTAATTTAATGATTAGTTGCTGGTATATTTAAATTTAAAGTATTGGTGTAAGTTAAACTGTCGGCGAAAAGTGCCATGAAATATTAGGTTTGATAGTTGGATTTTCGGTTTTGTGTTATGCTGTTTACAGCCCTGCAGACAGCCACAGTACGTTTCTATACTGTTTTCTTTTTGTTTGTTTTTACTCATATTTATCAAACTGGGATTTTAAGATAAATCCCTATTACCATTCTTATTATTGATGCTATTATTATTTATTATTATATTGAATATAGTGCAATACTGCCAACCATGAAAGTGTTAGAGGAAGTATAACCATCGGCTCTCTTTTTCCACCATCCGTCTACTTTCGCCACATCTCTTTAAACGCCCCCTGGCGTCCAAAGTTGACGTCAGTGGACACATTCGTCGAGTGAAAGTCCACACTTGTTCGACAAGAATTAGTGCATATTGTTTTAACATTCTTCCTACAGAAGTAAATGTGTTTGCAGATATGTACTTAATTGATAATCTTGAATACTAGACAATCTGAAGTTTTATTTTTATGGTTTCTGCAATAACGAATATAAGAGCACTGCATTTATAACAATTGTTACATTAGCATGGGTTTATCTATACGTTCTTTAGCTGTAAATCTACCTTTGTCTACCATGAGTAAGTACAGACTACAACAGTCTTCCTAGTAGAATCCGCATTACCTATACGCTAGGTGCGTTACATACGAAATTGGGCTTTACTTCAATATCGATGCGTTGTTTACGTGTTTTGATCATGTTTTACTAGATTTCTCTAGAAACTGGAAGCGTTGAACTTTGAACCTTCTCGAAGCTGAGAGAGGGTATATAAAAGGCCGCTTAAGCTGCGGAACATTAGTGTTTTCAATAACAATAGAAGCTTCTCTAAGTATACTGAAGTTCAGATCGAAGACACTAATAATGATCTGAACTAATGTTATTTTGAACCGAAACGTACAATTTTTATTTGTATCACTGACCAAAGTCATGATCACAGTTTTTGACCATTATGTTTGAATTTCTAATTAAATTCCTTAATTCGTTGTATTTTGTACTGTTTCTTTCCTTACCAATGCTACCGATACTAGTGGTAATCCTAACATTTACTACGTCATTTATGTACTAACCCAAAATTACCGAACCGCAGTTTTGGTAGAGCGCAACTCTATTCATTATACATTCATTGTAAATTTAAGGAGAAAACATCTGCCTAAAACAATAGTCATATCTAATGGGTTTGAAAATCTGTGCTCATTGCATGTACACGAAAAAAAAAGAATAACTTATCACTTGAAAAAGTGTACGGATTTGAAAATTGAAACCAATAGCAAGAATATCTCGGAAATGATTTACGGCAAAATTTCGTCACATACATTGCAAGTTTTAATGAGATCTGCGAGTTCCGTAGTAAGGTTTTGTCTGTACTCTACTGTTTAAATGTATTCAAAATTCACTCAAAATGCATGGGATTTCCCAGACTATTCCAATAAAATGTTATTTTCCATACAAATATTTTCAAAGATGGTATTTTAATCAATTTGTAGTAAAATAGCTTTGTAAAGCGTGGTTTGAGCCTAGGAGGGTTTCTTAACAAGCATTATGTCCCCTCCTTTGAAGATACTCAACTTATAAACCAAGTTGGAAATTTAACCCCTTTTTGTTTTTGGGTTATGCTGCTCACGGACCTTTTTCCGAAAGTGCTTGTATTTCGATTCAGGGATATCAAAAGTGGTATTTCATCTGAAATCATGACATTTAGAATATAATACTTCCCCTAAGTATCACCAGTAGATGTAATAATAATAATAATAATAATAATAATAATAATAATAATAATAATAATAATAATAATAATAATAATAATAATAATAATAATAATAATAATAATAATAACAATAATAACAATAATAACAATAATAACAATAACAATAATAACAATAATAATAATAATAATAATAATAGTAATAGTAATAATAATAATAGTAATAATAATAGTAATAATAATAATAATAGTAATAATAATAATAATAATAATAATAATAATAATAATAATAATAATAATAATAATAATAATAATAATAATAATAATAATAATAATAATAATAATAATAATAATAATAATAATAATAATAATAATCTGATATCTAATACTAACACACATTTCTGTACCAATTACTGATTCATAGGTACTCTATTTATGTTAGTGCCAATATTTTTCAATGTAAGCAGGTGTCTCTGAGAAAGGCTCTGGAATTTGTAGATAATATGAGCTGAAAAATGTTAGGGAATCTCAATGTGTACTTCTGGTGAAGTCCTTATCATATTAATGTTTACTTATTTATATTGCAACAAAATGACAATTTGACAATCCCCACTCCTGACACCGGTATGACTAAAATGACACTAAAGTCCAATTACTTTTTCTGTTAGTTTCCTTCTAAAACTGAAGCACGTCACACAGCTGCCGTTAATACAGTCTACAGTTCTTCGTAATCTTACAACTCATAGCTGGTCTATCTTTTCGCAACATTGTCATACGCCTTTTTCTGTCTTTCAGTTCTCTCTCTGTTTCACATATAGCTGCCTTTGACAATAAAATAGCCTAACACTCATTAAAACTGCTCTACTTCAAATAAATCCGACGCGACGTATCCGAGACTATCTCTGTGGATACAGCTCTTTCATAAAAATTGTACACCACACACGCTGTCCCGTTCAATACTCAACAACGCATCTCTAAACAAGAACTGATCGCTTCTCTCGTAGTCTCGCTTCCTTTTATAGACGAAAATGGCGTAGCGCGGATCTTTCTTGAAATTGACCTTTTTCTCAAAGCTGCCACAAGTAGGGCGGTGTCACAATGTTTTGTATTGTTTAATTTGTATAGAAACTTCTGTGATCATATCGGGGGCTTTGACTTTAAAACAAAATATATTCCACTGTAGCTTTGCTGTTAGGTTTTATTGATTTTCGTTAGCACACATACTCGCATTCACATTTCCCAACAGCATGGAAGATAGGAAATGATTACGTATACTAAAGACAAACTCCCCATCATAGCCAGGAATTGGAACTCGAGACCTTCGAGTTGAAGCCAGAACTATCTGCTCATATATCAAAATGTATGTGTGAAATACAAAAATTGCTGTGCCACATAGGTAAACGGTGTAGAACGCACATATCAACTGGAATAGACAGTAAAGATGTTGAAAAAGAAAGAAATAATGAGGAATAATGGGCCTGTGGCTTGTACGCCAGAAAAGAAGAGATGAAAAATAAATGTTAGCGGTATATCATTGTTTGCTTATTTAAGCCGAGCTGCAGTTCAGTTCCCATTGCGCGCATAAATCAATCATGAAATAATCGAGAAACAGTTCTCGTGATACCCGGTGTTTCAGTTTTTGGACCCGATACGGGAAACCTTTGCCAGGCGGCGCCCTGAACTTAGGCAGTCGATGCTGAGACGCCGGGCGTCGGTCGTGAAGAAAACAAAATCGTTCCGGCAGTTTTTACAGCTGTTCCCCCACCAACTTCAGGCAAGAGTTGTACTTATGATATGGAGGAACACAAGAGTGGCTAAGTCAGGGAGAAAAGTTCACCCCTGCAGCTCTTCATCAATACGCCTAACACGTGAAAACAACGGAGCCAAACGCTCAACTATGTTTCAGTCTAAACTATTCTATCTAGGTAGATAAAGTACGGCAGTCCCCCCAAAAATCATTAACAAGATTTCACTGAAAATGCATGTGGGAGGTGAAAAAATACCGATAGTAAGAGAAACAGAACTACATATTTAAAAAATATGTCTGATTCACACGACTTTCTCTACTCACTCTCTTACAAACTACTCTTTAAAATCATCGTTCTATCCACGTTATGTTCGAGATAAATTTCATTATAGGTAAAATGCGAATAGGAGAAAACTAAGCTTAACTGCTATGTGATCACTTTGAAATTCCGTCCTATTTGCAAAACCAGGACAAAAAGCAAATAACGACTTTCTATTTGAGACAAGTATAAGTTGAAAATTCAGACTAATAACAAGGTTATTTTTTGGGGTATTTACAGAAAATGTTGGCACCAATTGCTCGTTAGTTTTAAGAAGAACTACATTTTTTGTGCAGTAAGGTTTTGTCTATCTCATACTAGCTATGAAAAAGTCATTCAGAATGAAATATATATATATATATATATATATATATATATATATATATATTTAGCTTTATTTCGTTTTACTTTGTACCTTTCATAAGAATCATCTTTTTGTGCTAACCGTTTCCTATAGGTTTTCTGTTTTTCTTCAATTGCTTCCTTTATTTCATTGTTCCATGTTCTAAGACCTTGTCTTCTGAATTTTTTCTTCTTTCTTAAGACTTCATAGGCTTATTTCTCAATACATGTTGTAATGTTTTCCCATTGTTCATTTAAACTATGTTTTGTTTCTTTTGAAAGCAAGTACCGTTGTAGTCTGTTTTGGTATAATAATCTCACACTGTCTTCTTATAGGAGATAGATTTTGTACACCACCTCATGTTTTCTTTTTTATTTCATAATCTTCCATTTCTCAAAAAGAGTAAATCGAGCTAAAACTAAATAGTGATCTGAAATTATGTCACATCCTCTACAAGCCTGAACATCTTGAAACTGTGCTCTCAATTTGTCATTTATAGATAGATATTAGTACTACCATTCTGGCACTCATGTATTTTTGTGTGTATCTGGTGTAATAAAAAAGGCGTTTGTAACCTTTAGTCCATTTATATTTGCGAATTCTCTCATTTCTTTCCCATTGTTATTCATATGTTTTCCAAAGATTCCAATCACTCCAGGGATAAGGGTATTACGAACTCTTGCATTAAAGTCCCCACATATAATTAACTGGTCAGTTTTGTTTGTTCTTTCTATTTCTTATTGTAATATTTCATTCATTTGGCTCTAACATTCTGTTGCATTCCACTGTAGATCAGTATATATTTATCTAATTCTTTACTGTCTTTCAATTTCTTCGTTTGTGTTATTACTGTTGTTTCTATTTTCCTTTTAAATAAAACTCCCAATTGTAATTACCTAGCCCTCTTACATTTAATGTAGCAATTTTCAATCTTTCCGCTTTTCCAGCTCGTTTATCCTTGACATGCTTAGCTCAACTTACTTGTGATCTGTCCAGCTTGCTGTGAAAATTACGAGTAATGTAAATAGTCCTTAGTACAGAGTACCAGTCTGTAGCTAAGTAAGTCAGATGCTGGGAATGCCAGATTAAAGCATTCTGACTGGCTTGCCTCTTCCGCAGACATTGCCGTTTCGACGAACTCCATCTCCGCCATTGTCTTCGTTGAGGTCTTCGTCATATCCCCGGCAAGGGGGCCTTCAGATTGCTACCTCCCTGGCCAGGAGGAACCTGGAGGTGGCTTGGGCAGGGTTGCTCATTCCCTGGGTGAAACTGTTTCCCTTAGGACAGCACTCACCTACTATCCCTGAAAACGAAAGTGTACAGGGAAAAATTACGTCCTGTGTTTTAAAGAAATCGTAGACATGCATCGATGCAAATGAATCAAAACCCTCTACTAATAAGAGCCCTTATTTCAAGTTTGGCACCATTAGATCATGTGATGTAGGGGACAGTTTCTCTAAGCATGAGGCCCGCACACTAACAACCGAAGATTCTTCAAGATTGGCCATCTTTAACTGCAGGTCTTTATCCAGTGCATTCTACTGAAAAAGAAAATTGGAAGAAATGTGGATTATTTCATCTGTAATTACTAAAACGAAATGCATTTTTTCATTTTCGTTTTAGACCATGTTTTTTTCAGGATTTTAGATCATATTTTTCAGGAGTTTAGGCCCTATTTAGATATTGTTTACAGCATAAATACATGCATATTTTGAGAGCTGTTATAAAATCGGAGCCCTACTTATTACATTATGTTCACACACACACACACACACACACACACACACACACACACACACACACACACACACACACACATCCACACTCCCATGCATACTTCCAGACCTTGGGGAGAATGGGGAATAATCCTAGTTTAAGAAAAATTCCTAATCTCCAGCCAGGAATCGAACCCGGGGTCCCTTGCACAGCAGGCAGCAGGAGATCCATTGGCTGAGCTACAGGGAAGCCTTGATAACATCTCAAAGACAATAATTTAATTGTGCAATGTAGCATTCGGTCTTTCGTTACAAAGGATCAACTATAATGATAATGTTGATGATCAACGCGGACTGAAACATATTGCTATTCGTTGAACAGTGACGTATGGAAGCACGCTAGATTACGTAACATTGTTGTGTGCTCAATGGAACAGAGTTCATGGGGTTGAATGATATTTAGAGATCCAAATGTGCTAAATTCGATCCAGTGATGCAGATAGGGTTGCTGCCTTTCAATTAACAAGTGACATCTCGTGCGTCATGAGCCAGAAATAAAGCAGCACTCGTTCCTCCTCTCTGAATGGACTCAAACGGGTTAATGAAATAGCACCAGGAAGATTACTGAATGGATGTTTGTGATCTCTCCAGAAGCGACTCTGAACTCCAAAACAAATTGAAACAATAGCTCTGGAACTAGCCTATGCAGGCGTTGCAGTCACAGAGGATAAAACTAGATATTACCGTTTTACTTTTTCTACTACTATACCAACTAGGGGAAGTATTTGGTTATCCACCGAGCGAGGAGGCTCCGTGGTAACGCATTCGGGAAATAGTAGGTTCGATTCCCTTTGCCGACCATCCTTAAAAATGGGTTTCTCTCAGGAATTTCCCCGGGTCTCTAGATGAATTCTCGGAAGGATAGTTACACCCTCCGAATATCCTGTCCTTCCATTTCAGTTCATTAATCATTTCACTCATCGTTCATCCCGTTGGTTCTTTCAGAGTCGCTAGTGTCAGGCAGGGATAATAATGCGCACAGAAACTCGTTGTTTGTGAGATACGGGTACGGGCGGCATATGGGAGCGTTGGACCCCGTCGGGGTCTCTCTGGAAGGCCCCGGAAGAACTGACCCGACTGCTGTTTTGCAACGATTATTTGAAACCTTAGAGCTTTTGGAATGATTATCTATCTGTCCCTGTGTGCCTGTCTGCCTGTCTATCTGTATGCCTGTCTGTCTGCCTGCCTGCCCGTCCGTCCGTCCGTCCTTCCTTCTGTCTTATCTATCATACATCAATTGACGTGCGTTAGTATTGCAAAAACTCGAAAATAACCCGACCAATATGAGTAATTTATTTTTTGTTTTGATTGTCTCGATACTGGGATTATTTGGAAAAAAGAACATTAGGAAAATTCAAAGAAACAGCTGAAAACTCGAAAAAAAATATAAATTTGTAATTTTGTAACGTAATTTCTACTTCAGATTATTCAGTATATGGAATTTGTGGCGGACCTAACATTTTACAGCTGTATGTATTGCATTTAAAGTCGCTTTTTTCATGAAAAGTGGATTTTAAGAATAGATTACATTTTGCAAACATTCATTTTGATCGGCCATTCCTCTAAGGTAAGTTGATATTGCAGGCTTAGAAATAATCAAAAAATTCATTCAATTTCGTTTTAGCGAGACTCGAGGAATTAGGAAAGGCTTAGGCATAAGCACAAAATGTGTTTTAGCGAAACTCCAGGAATTAGTTTGAGGATTTCAATTCTGTGAAGTTCTTAATACGAGTATATGTTCAGCAAATTTGAGTGACTTAATAAAATTCTGTATTTTTTACAGTGTTCATTACAGTGCCAAGGAGAGGACGAGCTGAAATATTACTTTCAATACCTCTTCTACAAATAATGCATATCATTTTACACATTTTCAACGCATTACATTCACACGGTCATGTTTACTCACGTTTCTCTTACAAAACACAATGGTATTTCCATGTCTACTCTCCCTTCTACAAATAATTCGTACAAGTTTCTAAACATATGACATAGAAAAGCAACGACTTACATTCTCACAACTTTCTCTACTTGCTGTTCTTCCTGTGGTACTGGGTGTTATTTAACAGTGCCTTTGCAGAATGCTTTTCCAATGTTTGTATTTGTTTATTTTGATTATTTTTGTATCTTTAGGGTACCTAACGTAAGCATAAAAGATTTTTTTTATTCTTAAGTAAACTCTTTTGTACAATCAAGTACAATATAGTTTAGCTAGACTAGAAACAGAACAATATTGAAACTTGTAATTCGGGTACCATCCAGTGATAGACGCAATAATGGTGCATAAAAATAGAGGAAAACAATTACAGCATGAAGCATAAAAGATGTGAGGATAAAATCGTCAAAACACGGACAACGCCGGTAATTTCAGTTAGTCCAAAATAAAACTGAAAAATAAAAACTTTTCGTATGTTATTCACAAAGAATTCCATATATACATTTTATTTGTCAAGATAAACAAAGTAAATTTTGATTACAATTAATATGGTTACTTATAAGAAAATAAAGCATAAACCTTTTTTCATATTAGGAATTATTTCTAGAGATAAACATTCTCTTAAAACCTGGTCTGGCACCCTTAAAATATGCAGCATATACGAAATTTTAATTATTCATCCTAATTCTCGTTTTTGCAATAAGCTATTCGCAAGTGCGAACTTACACGCTTCCAAACTATGAATTTAATCACTTGAAACAAATGAAGAGTGTGCAAACTGAACATCGTGCTTCCGTAAGGAAACTGTAAGTTAGACCAGTGAAGTGTTTTATGCATCCCTTAGTTAGAAACCATGTACAGCCCTGATCGACCCCGCCCCATGTATCCATGACAACCAACAGGTAGGCTTGTGGTGTGTTTATCTTACATCCCCACACCCACACCCCTTAACATTACATACGCTTCATTATTAACCACACGGTAGGAGGTGGGGTTCCTCTTTTATCAGAACAACAGTTAACTGCCGGCGAAATGAACTTTGGGTAAATTGTTGACACTTCGGATATTCATGGCACTTTGGAATTTGAACAAGGGGAATAACAATAGATAGTGCGGGGCTATAAACAGTTAATAACCCTATGCATTACTGTCAGCGTTAAGTAAAACGCCAAACAGCTTTCAGTAAAGTGCACTACATCAACTTGTTAATACTATTGTGTTCAGAAAGATTTTTGCCTTCTGTCACTTATCCTTAGCAGGTAGAGGGAGATGTACAGAAAGCGAATTTAGTAAAATGCAAGGACACAATGCTTTCGTAACTTCCCCTTCTTTCCCTCTCTTTACCTCCAATGACTAGGTACTATGCATGCTATTGGACATAATTATAACCAATGACAGGACGGCATGAAAGCGAAGTATTGATTATTTCTGATGGCTCCCTAAGGCGTTACTCATTAAGCTACAACTGTTACTTGTTTCACACCATGCTGGTAACAGTTCGACAACTTTCAAAAACTGTGCAAATTCACGGAAATGTAACTGAATTTTAACGCCACCCCAGAAAGGCGGTTTGTAGCATAGATATTAGAAGAAAACCTTTGATTCGAATGTAGAAAACTGTATTATAATATGTTAGGGACAAACATGTTTAGAACTGTTTCAATTCGAACTTTAATTCTAGTATAAATATAGGGAGAATTTATAGAAGGCTTAAACGCTTTTATAGTTTTCAATGTAATATTGCATTATATTTATAGTAAACCTTTACACGTTTTTGTAATTCTAAGGACAATGTTAAACGGTCAGATACTTTGAATATATTTGTGAATTAATGTGTATTACTGTATTTCTAACACTGGCTACGACAACCACTGAACACTCACTAAAACTGCTTCACTTCAAGACTACGACGTGGCGTTAAATGACCCAAATGAGTGAACAAATACATTTCTCTCATGCCGACGATATACACATACGCACAGGCACTGCTAACAGCTGCCTCATTCAGCACTCGCTATTTCATCACATACAATTACTACTACTCTTCCATTTGCCTCAAAAACTGGTCTCTCATCGCTTTATATAGATCTTTATAGGAATTCGCCTTTTTCTCGAACCTTTCTACAACTAAGTAGCCAGTCGAAACTTCCGGAAAGTTCTCGAAACTCTTTGTTTTGCCGCGTATTCTTGGGTATTTACACGCTACCGCCAAGTGGTATGAGGTAGCTTAACCTTGAGTCTTCAAAGCGTGCACCCGCGGCCGGCGTCACACTATTGCATTCTGTTACGTGCCACGGAAAAGGGTTGTATGATAACATACTTTGGAAATTGAATATACCAGTTGGAAACCTTAGGTTATTCATTACTGAGTTTGTTAATCTGTATCACCAAGCAATAACCGTTTCATGTTCTTCAACTTCCAACCTTATCGAGCAAATCTTAATTTGCATTTTCATGATCTTATTTACTTGAGCATAATGGCTTCGTATCCCCAATCCACCCTAATAAAAGTCCCCATCCCCCTTTCCTTTACATTTGTGGCCTTTGTTATTATGGAATCTGCTTACGTATCAAGTTATTTTTTTTTCATCTAACTCTACTAAGCCATTGTATGTGAATCCGTAAGCCTCATCGTCTTAATTAGTTAACTTAATTAGTTCCCAGCTAAGATATTGATCAGCTCATCTTGTGGTTAGTTTTATTTGAAGACATATTTGATTTCGCTTGTAGATTTGCTTCTGTGGCACTGTAATAAGCGTGCAAGAATTAAGCAGGAAACAGGAAATGCTCTACTGTACATTTTGAGACCGCTAAGTTTTGCAAAGAAATCTTAAGGGAATTCAATAAGGTACCGGCATGAAGTACAACAAAGGACGCTGTTAGTGCATACAAAGTGTGAGCAAGAAGCAGTGTGTTTAATTTTGAATGTAAAGGTGACATGTTATAAAACAGTTTTATCTTGAAATATAAGTATTATAAACCAGCTTTTGCGCCACATAAGCCCAGGATTTTTTGCTTTATCGTAGTACAGTTTACTAGCTCACACAGTAAACATAACCTCGGCAAACAAGCGCCATATTAAAAGGGAGCCCTTCTTTTGATATGGGCCCCCTTGGTGGCGCATACCAAATATGTGTTAATCCACCAAAAACTGAATTTATTTGCTTTTTTTACAGCAACTATCAATATTAAACTATTTTCCAACGTTAATTCTTTTTGCAAAATTTTACGTGTTTAACTTTATTTTTTTCAATGTACTAAAATATTTTAGGTGAAAACAAAATATTAAATTTTTGACTGCAAGATAGTATTTCTTCTGTCTACCACATGTGAAAGCGAAAATATAAAAGTAGCAGCCATGTGCATTATAACCTAAATACGGCTTTTAGATTATAAATTACTAAATGAGAGACCCGTTTATGATTGTTAAAATATAGAGCCCATAAAATGCATTGACCTGCACGATGTAGTGGGCATATTATACGACAGTTAAAGCGTATATTAATTAATATATTATCCAGAGCACACTTGATGAAATTAAATTGAATTCAGACCTACTGATCTCTCGAATTCGTGGTTTTTATTGCCTTTTATTACCGTTGTTGAATCTGGTCAAACAAAGCATACCACAAACACAATTTGAAGTACAATAACTGTGTGTGTGGTCTGTTTGTGTTTTTAAGAGAACGTGTAATATACCGGATGAATCGTTCAGAAATATCATGGCCCTGCAGAACATTGAAGTCCTGCTAACACCAAGACGCAGTAGTCCTTTACGGGCCAAGGCCTATCGCCCGACCGCTGCGTCCCCCACCTCTGCCACCACAGGAGTGGAGTGCTGTACCGGTGGTGCGATGTGGATTTCACATTAATATTGAACACTTTAATTTTAGCGCATTTTGAATAACGTTAGAACGTTTGGAAATCTAACGCTCAGTTTTTAACATCTTTAATCACTCCACCATCTGTATCACCCTAGATATTTAAATTTCTACACAGTATCAATATTTTCATTGTTCATTGTAATAGTATTTGGTTTACCATCCAGTTATTAAAAATTAATTCTGAATGAGTATTCCACAGGCTACTCAAACTAAATTTCACAGAGCGAAGTATATTGAAACAAAATGACTAAAGCTCAGTCCAGTTATTTTTCTATTACTTTATTTTTATTCTAAGCTTTTGCACAAAAACACAGGTCTCTTCTATTTTTGTTAACACAGTGTACAGTCTCTGTGATATTACACCTCACAACTGTATTCTCTTCGTAGCCTTGACTCACTCCTTTCACTGTGTCCTTTGACTTTCAAACACTAACTGCAATCATATAGTCACTCAACATGCGTAAAAACGTCTTCACTTCGACGCGACATAACTTTCACAGCTATCTCACACTCATTGACACACTGAACAACTCAAAAACTGCCCGCGCTCACGCTAACAGGTCGGCTGCCGGAAACTTCTCAAATGCTCTGGAAAACCCTTTGTGTTACCGCTTGATTGTTGTCAGTCACGTATTTGCTCGCCTTAATGATGTGGAAAAGCTCGACTTTAAGCGCTTTTGTCACGTGCCGCGTCAATGGTGTGGGGCAACCAGGCCTCGGCCGTCCTTTGTTATTTTCTGCCATGGACCGGCGTCACAAATTTTATTAGTCGTGTGTCTTAATTTTATGGCGTCTTGTAACATCACGCCTGCTGCATATATGAAGGTATCGATCATTGTAACACCAGATGTAAACATCGGTGGTAGTTGTAACTCTTATAATGTCCTTGTTACTGAAACAGCTACAATGCCACCGACAGATATATCTATCACGTCTTTATATGAAAGATGGAAGGTGGGGAGGGTTCCAAACTTCTGCTCCAAACTTGGATCGAAGGTGCTTTTTTCGTCTTCGATAGGTTCATCGAGTTCAGCTCTTTTCGATAACTTTTTGGAGTTACTCCTTCTTTTTATCTTATCTTCTGCTACCTTTTTGCCTTTTCGTTCTCAAAGAGTCTCCCTTGGCTTGGAGGTATGTTTATACGAAGTTCGAAAATGCAGTTGTTTTCGTCTGATGTCTTCAGCAATGGTTAGACCCAATAGACCTCCCAACGATCAAGTTTAGTTGGCATGTAAAATTATTAAGCACAAAACAAACCCAAAGAGGACAAAAGTTTAAAACCATGCTTTAGCTCAGACCTTATGAACTTCAATTTGCAAATTTATCAGTGAATGTCGTTTTCTTTTGTGCTGCCCTAAAAATGTTTCTATCAGCTTAGGTATGTTTCACTCCTCTATTACTTTTTAACGTATTTTCAGTGCTCCTGACTTCGTTTGGTGCCATAAAATGAAGAATTATTACTAACAAAAAAAATTACAAGTAGTTCTGCACCAAAAGTTAAGCATTGCATTCACATAACTTTCTCTGCCTCCTCTTCTACAAAATATTCTGGCTCAAGTTTATAACAGCTCACTTTCCACTTGCCAAGCAGATTATAAACAATATCCAATATTCTTACAAAACCTGTATGTTTCATAATGATTGAAACCTAAATTGCAAAAGGGGTTCACCATACATTTATTAGAAGGTGTAAGAGAGTACAAGAGGCTGAAGCAGTACTAAACTTTTTAAACAACGGTTTGCTATGTGATGGCGTTGAACTTTTATGTTATTTACATTACATCAATAGAAAAAATGAATACTAACTTTGTATTAAGGTGCGAAAATCAAATGAGGAGTATCTCAGATATCTTCTTTTCACAGAAACATCATGTTTTAGGGAAATCTACATCCTCCACTTACCAAGTTGTTGTTCATGTTCAACGCTTTGTCATGTGTATAACATATATAAAATTGATTCAGAATGAAAAGGGATTGAAAGCTCTAGATATTCTAGTCTGTGAGAACAGCAAACAGTATTGCAGATGTCATAGAGTATTTTGTATAACATAACATACTCGTAATTTGCTTGCATATAAAGAGTGCTAATATGAAAAAGGACTTAAAACTATGCAGTTGGCTGGATTCGAGCCTGCTTCCCAAGTAGCACACGGAGATTCAAACGCAGTACTTTGGCACTAAGACATTTCTAGCACGGAGAATTGCGTAGTTGGTTTATGCAGAACTGAAACGGACAGTTCAACTCTCAATATTGTATTTAGTTTATGAGTATTTACCATGCAAAGTAGTGAATAAAAATATTTTAATCTTTCCCTGGCTTTTATTATAGGAGTGTTATGACTTAATAAACTATGTTTTTCCTCGCTGTGCAGAAGTTTGATTTATAGCATAGTGCACGTGGACGTCAGAACCAAGCTCTATTAATTTCGTGTGCTTCCGTGAGACCAAAGCGACACTTTGAAAAGTGTATCACTCAATCATTTTTTCCATGGCTGTACAAAGAACGCCTAAGATAGTTTCACTGTATCTCGTGTGCACATCACATTATTTATCGTAATACGATGCGTTGTCCATTTTATTATTTGCTTTAGACCGAGGGGAAAGGATGTGCCACTCCTTTTGCTAAATAATCTTAATCAATAGTCAAAACGTAGGATAAAAATGGCTTAGAAACAAAATACATATTACACTTTCGACCGTATTGGCTAAGAGAGAAACAGCTAGTGAGTGCATTCAGTCTCTCATACACACCTCTTATCATGATTGGTAGAAATACGTTATCGCCTAGAGAAGGAGACGCATTGAAGGGGCTAGAATCCAAGGGGAAAACTTTTGAGCGCTCAGGTTAGCGAAATGTATATGTGTGTGTGTGTGTGTGTGTGTGTGTGTGTGTGTGTGTGTGTGTGTGTGTGTGTGAGAGAGAGAGAGAGAGAGAGAGAGAACTCTTAGGAGATACAAATTAAAACTTCAATGGAATTAATTAAACACAGCAATGCAGCACTTTGTAAGAAAAAAGTAAACAATTGTATTCTCACAGTAATATCAGTGACTATTGCTGCAAGAAGTAAAAGTAAATAAATAAAGAAATAATTAAGCACATAAAGAAAGAAATAAAAGAGCATGTTTTCCCTCTATCTCAAACTAGTTAATTTTCCTTTACTAACTATTGCTGATCGTAGGAATACAACAGGTATATGCACAAAAATATAACACAACTCTATTGCCATATGTCTGTCATATTAATGTAACTATACACATAAATATATTTATTTCTAGTTTATAAACATGATTAATCAAGTATAGCAAAAAGCATATTTATTTAATCATAGAGATCTTTATTCTCACGCATATAAATAAATCATAAATCACTATACACAAACATATAGGTATAATATATTCCTCAAGTTCTACTTAATATTGTTGTTTCCATTTGGTTTCAATTGGGGTATTTCAGCACCTTTATAATAAGGTTTCCTCGCCAATGTGTATATGACAAGTGGTGTATGTGGGAGTGTGTTTGTGTGTGATTGATTGATTCTAAATATGTATTACTAGATCGTTTCCAGAAAAAAAGCAAAGGCATCAACCTCCCCTTTTTCCACCTTATTGCTTCGTTATCAAGTCATCACTTTCCGTGATAGGTAAGGTGAATAACACGCCTCAAAAGGTCCCAGAAAAGGATACAAAATCCGCCGAAGATTATATTTGGAGCTAAGTGTAGAAAGACAATATATATAAACTTCCTCAAATAAGACACATTCCATTTATAATCGCATTAAAGCACAAGGTTGAACCGGGGAAGAATAAAAGCATTCCAGGGATGTTCTCCTTTGAAGTCTCAAAGCCGCCGTAATTAATTTCCCAGCCAGAGTGCCACCTATCCCGTAATTTGGTTTGAACAAGCTTTAGAGGTTTCCGCTTTGGTTTCGTTTACTTATTGTATGCAAACACTTGGAAATGTCTGAATGAGTGGGTCACTACTATTATGAAGACCAGCGATGATTATAAAGAAAATTTTGAGAATATGGTGCAATAAGAGATAACACACAGACAAGCAACAATGAGCATGGATGCCTCACTGGAGCATTCATTTGGGAAGAGTAATTGAAATCAGATGGCGAATCGAGTATGCAATCTGTGCACTGTTTGTGATTATCTAAAACTGTAGTTGCACTCTATAATACATGAATTACGTAGTAAATGGTTGGATTAGTGGTAGGATTGGTAGCATTGCTAGCTCTCAGCTTCGAAAAGTTTCAAAGTTCAACGGTTCCTGTTTCTAGACGAATCTAGTAAAACATGATCAAATAACACATATAGCGCGATCGATATGAGGTAACGGCAACACACCTAACATACAGGTAATGCGGATAGGTTCTTAACTGAGCGCTTCTTATAGGAAAACCACGTGGTCTACTCTTATGATAATCCACGGTAGGCTACGGTAGTTTTACAACTACTTACTACAACAAGTAAGTCACTTTAATTGTTGAAATTAAAAATTAAACCCAAAACTTTAATAATAATAATAATAATAATAATAATAATAATAATAATAATAATAATAATAATAATAATAATAATAATAATAATAATAATAATAATAATAATAATAATAATAATAATAATAATAATAATAATAATAATAATAATAATAATAAATGCGTAATATAGTTCATATAAGTTAATCTGTATATAAGATAATTTGATTTCATAAATTTCAAGTTTAATCACCTACTTAGTTCCACGAAAAAAAAAAAAGAAAAAAAGAAAAAGGCTTAACGTGAGAAGAAATTACTAAAAATTTTTCTCTTTATGACTAAGTTTATATAACGTAAAATCTCAAAGGTATCTTACCTCAAATGTGTAATCTGATAAAAATCCATAAATGTTTGCATTGTTACAGATTAAACGACTAAAAGCAATTATACTTAAGAAGTGGTGCAGTGCTAACATAAAATGATTTTTTTGCACTTTCCTGGATATTTTCTAACAATAAAACTTCACTGATTCCTTATAATTCCTCGTAATTATATAGAAAGTGATTTTCTATACACTTTTAAGTTGCGATACTTTCTTATCAAAAGTTAAACAATATGTGGGATATATTGCAGAAGTTTTAATAGGTCAGATTTCATTGCGAGAAAAAATAAGAATCGCATATGAATATTTCGAAGCCAGCTGAACTATAGAAAAAGCATTCGGAATGCACTTGTGTACTTCAACAAGCTTTACATTTTATATGCCACGTTTTGTTTTACTCTAATAGTTCACTAGCTATACAGAACTACTTCAGAATGAAGGCGACTTCACAAGCTGTTCCAGTAAAATTCAAGTACTACATGTCAATAGTCGTATATCTCAAGATTATGGCATTTTAATGAATAAGTTATTCGTTTTTGAGAAGACGGTCTGGTCTTATTGAATTTAATAAGTAGGTTAGGAGGAGAGGAAAATATTATCGCAGCCCTATAATGTGTTAAATTTAATCATCAATTTCGGCAGCCATTTGAATTGGCCACAGACATACGCAAAAAAGGATCAAAACAAAAATAAACTGTTTTCTCTTGGCTCCGGAACTTGAAACCGTTTTATTTCCGGTGAAATCTAGATGTAGCATTTTTGAGTATTATAGCTTCTAATAGCCATGATGTGAACACATAAGTTGTCAAGAGCTAAAATATAAATATATTTTAGTTCACTAGCAAGCAGTTTGATACCTAAATGTTTTGGGTGAAAGAGGTCAGTAGAAACTTGTGGTCGACTGGGATCGACGTGTCTGCCGTGAACTAAACGAAATTTCGTAGTTTCAAACCTCCTTTCCTTTTGTCTTTTTACTTTCTCTACTGGTAAGTAGGGGAAGTATTGTATTCCACCCAAAAATTCGAAGTCGAGATTTCACCGGAAATACATGTTTTGAGGCCCCTGAATCCAAAAAAAAGCATTTTTACTTTTTCTACTGGTAAGTAGGGGAAGTATTGTATTCCAACCAAAAATTCGAAGTCGAGATTTCACCGGAAATACATGTTTTGAGGCCCCCTGAATCCAAAAAAAGCATTTTTAGAAAAAGGTCCGTGTGTGTGTCTGTGTGTCTGTCAGTCTGTGGACAGCATAGCTCAAAAACGAAAAGTCGGTTAAAAACCAAAGTTGGTATTTAAGTTTAATGTCGTTCAAGGATGTAACACGAAGATTTTGAAGAAAATAGCCCCACCCTAAACTACCCTTTACATGGAAAATTTTGATTTTCTTGAAAATGGCTCTAACGATTTTGATTAAAATGTCATATGTTTGAGACATTTTTATGACAAATGAAATGTATATCTTGAATTTTCTGGCTATAGCCCCTGTAGTCGTATTTACTCTGGACGACTTTTGCATAATAGCTAAACCGTTAGAGATAGACCAAATTATACTATACAAAAATTGTATATCTTGCTAAAATACACAATTTATGTCCCAATAAATTTTCTTGTAGGGTGAACCATTTCGGAGATATACCTTGTTATGTGTGTGAGTTTCGGAAAACTTGGAACTTTCGTGAAATGGGTCATCGTTGTTCATTTTTTCAAATGTTACGTGTACAAAAAGAACGGAATCTCAAAGCTTTAAACGATTTGACTATCGCACAAAGCCTACTGTATTCCAATATTCCCCTTGCACCTACAAGGAAATAAGCAGCAATAAGATAATTTGTACAAATGTTTATTTTAACTAGCACGAAGAAGATATAGGAATAAGAGTTTGTAAGAATGGTTAGTACAAGAGTAGAGAAAGACATGTGAGTGCAACACATCAGACTTTTTAAATCGGTAATCATCACATTGAACGTACTAAATATAAAAGAAAAAACATTATGTAGTAAGTATATAAAAATGATTACACTATTAAAGTTTTGCCACATTTACAATCTCCTGTAAGAATAAAGTGAATTCAAGAAGTATTTAATGAAGTAAGTGCTCAAACTGCATTTTCATGTGTTTAATGTAATGAATTTGTAATTCGTTTTATAATATCTTATTGCTGGTCTAAGAAAGTGAAATTTAGGGTAAAAGATCTTTGACCCATTACAATGTCCTCAGATCACCGGAACGACTCTGTAAGGAGCAACCTTGACACAGAACAGCCCTTTTGTTTTACGTATTCTGAAAGTGAATCTATTACGATAGATTCTCGTTAATCAGAGGTTTTGGAAGGGTGTGTGTAGAATGTATACTAAAAAGTTTATATATTGTGTGTAAACCTGCTGAAATTCTCAGTGTAAGAGTACGATGTTGTTGGAATGGATTTTATCGCGAATACCATTTGCCCCTGAAATAATTTGTTCACTGAGATGTTAAGCCGTCTTCTCTGTATATCCAGTTGTAAAGTGTGGAGAGGATAGTGCACCCGTTTCTTAGCAAGTTGCATAAAAATTCGAAAAGGATAGGGGCAGGTGATTCACCTGGTATGTAGACGTTCGTAGAGAAGCAAAATGTGGAAACCAATGTACCTATTTCAATTAATTAACTCTACTAGAGAAAAGAAGGCGATAATACTACTGTACATCCTGAGGGTAACTATGACACGACACAATGACCCTCGGAATTTCCCTGTTCACTAGTTCCCGGTCGATAAACATACCATTACTTTAATGTAAGATCACGCACATGTGAGTCAGTCAAATCGTTTCCTCGTTTCGCAACTTCTCCTTGGTCATATGAATCATCCGACTGCTGAGTCACCCAAACGCGAATTTTTGTAGTTTTCCATAAACTTTTATGTATGACTCATTTCAAGTCACCCCTGAAAGAAAATTTAAAACCTATTTCAGAGTTTTAATAGACTTATAATTTTATTACAAGGTTTCAACAATTGTACTTACACTTTTTTGCGTTTTCTTTGTTTTTGTTTTATGAAGTAATTGACACCAAATATTTCTCATTTGGGAGCGCATATTGCCTTTCTTTTAGCTTTTATTTATTACAGAAAATGAATAGTTTTGCAAAAGTAAAATTAAATGTCACTTTTACCTTCTCTACTAGGTAGAGTAAGTAGTAAAAGTATTGCATTCCACCCGTAAATTCCATGTCGAAATTTTGGATGCAAAATTAATAAAGAGTAACAGAACTACACGGGCTATAGCCAGATAATACAAAATATACATTTTATTTGTCACACAAATATCTTAAATATTTTTTAGAAAGTCAAAATTTTTGAAAACTTTTTTCATTTAAAGGTTAGTTTAGAATGGAGGAATTTTCCTGAAAATCTTCGTATGCTAACCTTAATGATATTAAAAATATATTAAACTTAAATACCAGCTTTGGTTCTTAACTGAGGTTTCGTTTATAAGGTATACTGGTCACAGACACACACAAACACACACGGACCTTCTTTCTAAACATGCTTTTTTTGGATTCAGCAAACCTCAAAACATGCATTTCCTGTGAAATCTCCACATGAAATTGTTGGGAATACAATACTTCCCCTACTTACTGTACGTAGTAGAGAAAGTAAAATTCTCTATAGAAGAGTAAGTAGAGAAAGTCATGTGAGTGCACATGTTATATTTTTATAAACTTTACAATATATTTCTAAACTCAGAACACACAAATTACTATATTCTATACCTACGTAAAATTTCGAAATGTATTGTAGGTGCAATGCCCTGTAAACAAAATAACTGCGCGAACGCATCTGAAATCCTTCACATTTTGCTCCGAAATGTATGAACCAAGTTATCCAATCAAGAAAGTTTCGTTGGAGACGAGCAACGAAAATTTTCTCTTTCTTGAGGCCTTGACAGTCAAAGCGAATGACGATAACTTCGTTTGGTCGCCAGAATATTCTATTTCTTGCTCTCGGAAGAGATTCCTCAGGTTATAATGATCCTTTTCTGTCCCTAGGGCTCGCGACTGTAGCTTTTGATGTTTCATTTCAAAGAGTTGTGTTGGATGTTAAGCAGCGTGCCGTACCAGATTGTTATGAGATGCAATATCCATTCCATTCTATACATCAAAGGTACGAGTTTACGATTCAATTGCTTGACGATATGGTCCAAGCGCCCGCAGCATCTCGGAGTTTTACAGCGTAAAAGAACTCTTCCGCCCTTTAACTACTGACAAAGAAAAATGGAATGTCCATCAAAGGAACCTTTCCGCAGGTCTCCTTCATGGCTACTGTAGCGGAGACTCTAAATAAGCAATATAATTTTCCTTAAGAGCTGCACTGCTCAACTTCTGCTTGCCAACATATTACTTCTACTTTTACCTATCGGAGAAGTTGTAATGCACTTCGACCAAAAGGTATTGCATTCTATTGAAAAATTCCATGCCATGAAATATACGTTTTAAGATTCTCTGAATAAAAAAAAAACATAAATGGATAAGAAAAGCATTTTTAGGAAACGTGTGTGTTTTCTGGCAGACACAAAATTTAATGGCAGCTTATAGCTGACCACTTCATGATCAGTTTATTTTTACTTTCTCTGCTGATAAGTGGAAGTATTGTATTGCACCCAAAAATTCGATGTCGAGATTTCAAAAAATAAAAAAAAAAAAGCATTTTAGAAAAAGATACGTGCGTGTGTGTGTGTGTGTTTGTGTGTGTGTGTGTGTGTGTGTGTGTGTGTGTGTGTGTGTGTGTGTGTGTGTGTGTGTGTGTGTGTGTGTGTGTGTGTGTGTCAGTCTGTGTGTCATTATACGTATTTCGTAAGGTACTTTTATGACTGATTAAATATATATCTCGAATTTTCTGATATTTGAGGTGCTCTCCATTCTGGATGACTTTTACATAGTTTTGAAACTATTGTTGACTACAGTAGACTATCAAAGTGTAGACCACGGTAGTTTTCCTAGTAGAATCGGTCAGTTGAGAACCTAACCGCATTACCTGCACGTTATGTGTGTTGCATACCCATTAGGCGTTACTTCATATCGATCGTGTTGTTTACGTTATGTGATCAAGTTTTGATAGACTGCTCCAGAAACAGGAAGCGTTGAGCTTTGAACCTTCCGGAAACTGAAAGAGGGTATATAAAGGGCTATTTAACCTACGGAACATTAGTATTTTCAAAAACACCACTCCTCTAAATATACTACAGCTCAGATCGAAGACACTGTTAGTGATTTTGATGACAGTGACCAAAGTCAAGAGCACAGTTTTTGGACATCATGTGCTTAAATTTCTTAATTTCTTGTATTTTGTATTATGCTCCTGTCCCTACCAATGCTACCAATACTACCGGTAATTCTACCATTTACTACGTCATTTATATACTCTACCGTAAAGCACACCTCTACTTTTGCATAGCTGGCAAATTGTAAGAAAGAGACAAAATCTTACTGCTCAAAAAACACAGATCTCAATAATGCTCATAATTTATGTGAAATACATTTTTGAGAAATGTATCATTCCCAAATTTTCGTTATTATTGGTTTGCATTTTAAAATACTTATATTTATCTTAAACTTGAGGTTATTGTTTATTTCCCTGCCCGATCTCTTTTGGCCATATAAAGAGAAGGGAATTTTAAAGTCATTATATGGCGACCAGCGTTTAAAATATTTGCTTAACGCTAAAAGCCCCTAATCCGGCTGTAGCTGCAAAGGAATGTACAGTAAATGTTTATCTCGAGTAGCTTCTACAATAGTGAGAGCAACACAGACATTTTCCTATCTCTAATCAATTAAAGAGTAAATTAACAAGGTGTAGTCTTCGACGTGGTGCAGATGTAATGGGAGAACGCCAGTCTTCCGTAATGAACACTTTAATTAGAATCTACTTTCTACCTACTATGTATATCATTACAAAATAAGGAAGGAAGCACTAATAATGTGTGACGCTGATAATGAGATAAGAAAATGGCGACTAAAGCCTTTTACTGTATATCTCGCAGATGTGAGTGCATTAAGTAACCTAGCTAATTCGCGCCCTGACATGAGCGGCATCCACTGTTGACTTGGGACTTGAATGAAACCTCTAATTAATTTACGCGACCAGATGCTAGAGATATTAATCACGTCCAATTACATGTACTGGGGAAGAGCCATGACGTCAAACGTTGCCCGATCTTCATTGGCTGGGAGATAGTTCAGCATTAGAAGCCTTTGAGCGCAGCTTTTACCTGCAGGGGAAAAAACGGAAATTAAAGCACACAGGTAGAATAGCAGCTTTCAGCTTCAGGGCAGATTTTAAATAGAGTTAAATACAGGTTTGAGAAAATACAAAATAATGTTTTTTAGATATTTATATGCATATAAAAACGTTCTAATGTAATAAAAGTCGATATTTCGCCGATACAATGTTTCTTCCTTCTTCTCTTTCCTTTATCATTCCTCTTTCCTTTCTATGTTGATTTATTATTAGCTACCACGTACGTGCAACCAGCAGAGAAAGAATTGTATTCTGTTCAAAAAAAATAACATCGAATATGAAAGTTCTCCTTTAGACGTCTACTAAGAATAAAAAACAGAACAATCTTCTTTTTCTAATACTTACCTGTAGAAAGCACTCCACTTAAAACTCGATATTAGATTTAATCGGAAATACACGTTTTAAGAACTGAATAAAAGCATGTAGGTGTTTTGATGGAATGGGGGAGGGGATTAGTGTGGGAGGGTGTGGATATGAACTATTAGGTGGTTTACGTGCGGTGGTACAAACAGTTTCATAAGAAGTTAGATTAGCTTTCTTGCCTCTGGCGCGGAGGACCCGAGTTCGATCCCCCGTATCAGCATGGGAATTTTATCCCCTCTGGGAGGTCTGGCACGGGTTGCTCTCAGCCTCGTTAGGTCCCGGGGGGACCAATTGAGGAGCTACTTGATAGAAAAGTAGCAGCCCCAGATCGTGAAGACCGCATAGTGGCCGGGAGGGACCGGGACGCTGACCACGTGCCACCCTCCAATACTGCACCCCACCAATGACGCCTGTAGTGGCCCGAGATGGGGGACGCAGCGGCTGGGCGGTAAGGCTTGGCTCTTCATGGGCTGTAGTGCCGGGTTTAGTTTACTTAGTTGAACTTTAATTTTATTATCGTTTAGAGTATTAAGTTTTGAGTTGCATTGTAGCTGATTTTGGGACAAATTTTAGAATAACTCAGAAATAAAATCTCAATTAAATACAAAACTTTGTATTCAGGTTGAGGAGGAAATGCACGCACATATTTTATATTCTATGAAAAACTTGTACTAAGGTTTCTGAGTATATCTTTAAGAGATTTGCATTATATATAGCCAGTGAAGTTCTCTCCATTCTGAATAATTTTATAATTGCCAAAAGATAGACTAAAGCTACACCAAAATGTAGATGTCTTTAAGCAACATAGTTCATGTCGGCTAAATTTGTTTGTTGAGTTATTAACATAATAATATCGATCGAAATAAGTTAAGTCTTAGGTCTGAGACTCACATTTAGGATGGTCGCCGATTCAAATCCCATCACCAGGTAAATACCGAATTGGATAGGTATTAATTATCACCAGCCAAAGTTCCACCTACAAAACAGAAAGAAATAGAAGTAAAATAAATTATACAGGAAGCAAACCACTTAAGTTCATTTCTAAGGATCAAAATGTCCATCTATATACTCAAATAAGAAGTAGCAGTGCCAGTATTCGCCAAAATTGCATAGAAACAAAAATAGATGTTACAGGAAGACCACTACTCAACTAAGATCATCTATGATCATCTTTCACCAGCCGACTAAACAACTAAGGCCATCTGTCTGGCATACACTGACTTAGTAGAACCAAAAAAGACTTACAGCATCGTAGTATCACCAGGAAGTTAAATAAAGGTTAAAAAATTATTTTACAAAAATGTGACGAAATAAATTAATGTATAGAATTTTCTCTTGAATAAAAATACACTTTGTAGTGTGAGATTTCTTACGGTTTACGACTTATATTATACTAGTATACAAAATGCTGTAGGAATGAAGAAGGTTTCATAGGCTGTGCATAGAGAATATAGAAGTCAGTTTTTTTGGTCATGTAACTATCTTGAAATATTCCACTAATCAAATTCGTTAGTAATTTTAGTCAAGTTTGAGAAAATTAAATACAAGAAAGAATTTTATGTAAGGTAGATTAGGGTAGAATGTGCTAAACACACACACACACACACACACACACACACACACACACACACACACACACACACACACACACACACACAAATGTTTTATTATATCAGGGAATTTTATGATGGAATGCAATCTGCAAACCACAGAAAAGTAATTCAGAATAGTGTGCTCTTTTAGGCTTTAAAAACAGAATTATCCAGTACATACTATCTCGTAATAATTTAATTGATATTTAAAATGTAATGAAACAGAAAATCCATTAAAAAACGAAGAGGATAAAACTCATATAATAGCGTGATTAAATTCAAAAGCGAATTAGCAGTGGTGCAACAAAAACAATATCACCTAACAAACGCAATTACCGTAATCCGCTCTAATTCTCTTTATTCTGTAACTACCTTTGCTCAGCATTCCAATTAATACGAGATTATGATTTTGAAAAAATAAAATGAGGAGGAATCGTTTTGAAAATTACACAATGTGGTAAAAGTTTGATTGTTATTGTTATGATTATGATTATTATTACCATCATCATCATCATCATCAAACTCCCTAGAGTGTTGTATGGCTTTTTGTTATGTATATCCCAGATGCTTTGTTTTGCGAGGAGTGATGGGTATCAGCATTGATTTCTGTTCGCTCACTTATTCAAAAGCCGTTGTCCATCCGCCTGATTCGAACTATTTTGATCAATATCCGAAGTTCAAACGCCTATAGTTGTTTTCCTCGCCTCGTCACAAGCAGCCATTTCCGCACTTAGATAATGCCTCACTTCGCACAGATCACTACGTACTCTTCGTACTTTCTTCAAGGGCTCCAGAGAAAATACTTATTTTTCTATTAAGAGAGCATTGAAACTGAATTTATCAATTATTTTAGTTTTGGTGTTATTTAGTTTGAAAATTCTAATTATGGTTCACAAACTAATTAAGTTGTAACGTTTCAATTTGATATGATATTTACTTTCCAAAATATCAAACATTTTCTACGAACTTTTTACAAATTGTTTCATCTACATTACTTTGTCTAGTCATAGTCATAGTTAATCCAGATAAACTCTTCCATAAATATGTAGTTTTACTACACTTCTCGCTGTAGTAAAGAGGTGTATATAACACTGAAGCGATAATCAAACCTTTGCAAAATAGATCGCTGTAAGCGGATTTAAATTAAGCTCTTTCTAGGGCATCGCAAGAAACAACTGAATGTTGATAGTATTTCAGTAAAGCCAAATACTGAAATATCCAAATCAGTAACAACGAATATCTTGGAAGTGGCTGATGCTACAACGTTATTTGAAATAAATTATGTGTTCAGATTAACATGTTTTTCCTAATGTCTATCTTATATAGTTTACAAAATTCGCTCAGAATAAAGCGAATTTCACAGAGACAACGATGAGCCTTCCGTTTATACCCGAGAGACTCCTTTTTGAAGATTCACACGAGAGGTGCCTTCTGTAGGCTTTTGCCTGCGCCCCAAGAAGTTCCGGACAATTCAATAAGCTAGAACACCTCTCAATCCCATATACAACCTAAGACAAACAAACAAAAACTGAGCAGACTCTGGAAGCGTATATTTGTATGGTGTCACGGAATGCGTGTCTTTAGCGTCGTTCTGTTGTCATTTCTCATATTGAGTGTCAACTATTCAATGTAAGTGGATGTCCGAGTCTTTGGACTTAGACAAATATACGTTTCCAGAGTCTGCTCATTATTTGGTCTTAGCTTGTATGTCTACCTCTAACCACACGTTAGCAGGTGCAGAGACCATGGCCTATCCAAGACGATGGAAGCTGCAACAGAATAGTTCTGCAATGTTTTACCCAATGATTAACATATGCCTCTCACACGTCCTTGCGCACAGTCACGCATAGGTCACACAGAGAAAATATATAAATAAGCGGCTTGAAAATCAGGATAGTGGTAGGTATTTAAACCCCTGAATAGCTTACGAGTGTAAAATTTTTTCCAGAAAACTCAAACAGTGTGGATCTGTACTTTAGATCTGAAAATGTAAGTATGGATAATTTGTAAGGCAGCCTTAATTCTCGCCAAGTTCTGTTATTCGAATGTCCATATCTGTGCTTGCCAAATGGTGTAGTTTTGTACGCAAAATATTAAAGTACAAGTAAGATTAGTTTTTAAATAACTTTTAAAGGAATACGCTTTAGTTTGTCAAACACTAAAACTGGTTTCAGTCAGTACATTAATCTGGTCACAACTAGAGTTTTGATTAGAGAAACATAATACAAAATACAACAAATTAAGACATTTAATGAGAAATTCAAACATAATAAACAACAAAAATTGTAATGTACTTTACGCTTCAAAATAACATTACTCGTGATCACTATCAGTGTTTTCGATCTGATCTGTAGGATACTAAGAGAGTATTCCAAATTCTTTTGAAGAAATTAATGTTCCGTAAGTTAAGCGGTCCTTTATACCCTCTCTCAGTTGCAAGAAGGTGATCAAAAAAAACGTAAACAACGCCTGAGATTATGCAACACATCTAACGTAGCTTAATACGCGCAGGTTCTTAACTGACCGATTCTACCAGCAAAACTACCGTAGTCTACACTCGCTCGTGAGTCTACGGTAGCCTGCGTTAGTTTTACAACTCTAGTCAGAACTTAGCTCATAAGGTGCACGTGGATTATGCTGGAGCAGGTACTTCTCAAACTTTGGGGAACCTCAAAACTCTAAAACTACGCTGGTAAATTAAAGAAAATTATAATTTGCAGGCTTTAATTCATCTATGTACACTGGAGGTCGCATAAACGTGTTCACTTAAGTTTTAGCATTTCTGGTAAATATATATATTTCACTCATTCGCAAACACATAGAGAAGAAAGAAAATTATATAGTCAAAACAGGTCTTAATAGATGATCCTGGCTGATATATTTCTAACCGTTCCTTCCCTTTGCCACCCTTGAGGGGAGGCCGCAATATCGATGTGAATTTCCAATCCCAGCTGATCCCTAAACGCACAGCCCGATGACTCGATTACGGCGCGAATCGGTACAACCCATTCCAACCAATAAGATCGATTCCCTGGGGCTTAAGAGTCAATTTTGCGCTTTACCGTCGCATACGGAACTGTTCATTACTTTCAGTTGCAATATTGGAAAACATGAAAACAAAGGAAAGTGAAATCTAGATCATGGCGTTACACAGTCATCTTGCTGTCATTCATATTGTAAAAGCAATTTTATGCATAAACCTTTATGTGTGCATGCATGTATTTCACATTTTTGCTTTCTCTACTACAGACTTAGAGCATGCCTAAATTTCACCGAAAATGCACGTTTTGCGCCTCCTGAACCCAAAGAAGCCCCTTTGGAGAACAAGTTCTGTGTGCACGCGCGAGCGCTTGTGTATGTATGTGTGTACGCGTATGTGTGAATAGCATAACGCAAAAGCGAAGCGTCCAATAGAGACCTGCCCAATTTGGAATCTGAATCAATAAACTTTGAATTAGAGAATTCTCCACCCCTACTTCTCTTGCATCAAAGATTTATCTAAATGTTTCCGTGACTGTGAGTGAGTGAGTGAGAGTGTTAGTGAGTGTGTGAGTGAGAATGTTAGTGAGAATGTTAGTGAGTGAAAGTGTGAGTGAGAGTGAGTGTGAGTTAGCGTGAATGAGTGAGAGTGTGAGTGAGAGTGAAAAAGCGTGAGGGAAAGTGAACGTGTTAGTGAGAGGTGAGAAAGTGTGAGTGAGTGAGAGTGTGAGTGAATGAGCGTGAGTGAGAGTGTGAGTGGGAAAGTGAGTGTGAGTGGGAGAGGGAGCGGAAGTGTTAATGGGAGTGACAACAGTGTGAGTGTGTGATTGAGAGTGAGTGGTTTTTAACTGACTTCTCGTTTTTGAGTTATGCCCTTCAAACACACACACACACACACACACACACACACACACACACACACACACACACACACACACACACACACCCACACACACAAACCTTTTTCTAAAAATGCATTTTTTTATTTTGGGGCATCAAACATATATTTCCCGTGAAACCTCGATTTCAAATTTTTGGGTCAAATACAGTACTTCCCCTACTTCCTTGCAGGACAAACCATAAATTCGTACAAAAACCTTCATCTGCCCTCTCTTCTAGCGCTTCATTAAGTCATGACCACGTAATGTACTGTTAATGATAAGTATGAAATCACGTCTACATATTTATGTATTGTAATAATTTGCTTACGGGGAGACTAAATGACAAATTTGATTCTGCTTAAAAGACTGATTTTTATAGGGCAGATTGCTTGTTTTAAACAACAAATCGTTGGCAACACAGGCGCATGTAAATCTTTATCGTTCAATATATGAAAACCACATTCATTAGCTGTCTAGTTAAGTAAAACAGGATTACCTAATCGCTAAAACTTATTCGTGCATATGCTAATTTGCTTTGTTTCCTTTTCAGGTGAGTAAATGGAAGAGTTTCATTAGTGCTGTTTGTGGACGGTGAGTTCAAATTATTTATTTAATACAGCTTTTTTATAGTTGCATGTCAATGCTAGGTACGAGTAGTGTTTCTTTTTTCTCATAAGTAATAAACGTGTCAAGGGTAAACAGATGTGTATGGAAAATTTTATGTATGTTTATTTAATTAAGGATATTTATGTTTAGTTTAGAGATACTTAAGAATTCACTTTGAAATCCCTGTTTTTTCATGTAGAAAAGTATTTTTGTGCTAGGAGTACTTATAGTAAATTGTTTAACGTCCGTCCTGAACATACGGCACTACAGGCGGTGGGCACTGATAATACGTATGTTTGGGAAAGGAATTTTAATTAGGAAACGTTCCAAACCTAAGTTTAAGGTATCTCATTTGCCAGTTATGAGGGAAACCTGAACTTAAAAGAAAAAAAAGAGGTCGGTTCTGGCGGGATTTGAACTGAGGACGTCCCGAAGTTACCTCGAAGCGTTCTGGTTCGGGCTCCTAACATAATAAGGTACTGCTGCAGTATATTATGATGTCGGCCGACCACATCGGCAACACAGCAAAGGCTCCGGGCCGAGCTGCCTCATACCACTGGGGGAGCGTGTACCAAAGGCGCTCAAGGTCACGCTGTCTCGAATCACTCCATGTGAACACCTGAAAATGAGCGCGGCAAGACAAAAGCATTTCGAGATTATTCGCGAGCCATCCGGTGGCCAGCGTATTTGTGTGTGTTTGTGTGTGTGTTTGTGTGTGTGTGTGTGTGTGTGCGCGCGCGCGCGTGCAGTTGTGAGAGACCTGTCGCTTCGAAAGGAAGTAAAGCAGTTTTAAGGAATATTGAGTAGTGGTATCTTCAGTTGGTTCTTGTGAGGTAGAGAGAGAACTGACTAAATTGTATGTTATAGTTACAAGAAGACAACACCTCTGAGTTGTCTTCTTCTTCTTCCTTCACGGGTTAGGCTTAAGCCTGTTCTGGTCTCACACTCTCTCTCTGAGTTGTAATATCACAAAAGACTGTAGACTGCGTTATTGTCAGTAAAAAAGAAGTGTTGTGCATTCAGTTTTGCAGGAAAAGGAAGTACCTAACTTAAAAAAGTATATAACTGGACTGGATATTGTCATTTTTTCACAGTATTAAAGTGATTATGTTATTTCATTATTAAATATACTCGTCCGGCGTGGTCTAGTTCCCAAGGTCGCCGATTCAAACCCGGTGGAGGGCGATGAATCTTTTCGGGTGTAAAAATCCTTAGCATGCCTTCCTTCTGAAGGGAAGTAAAGCCGGTGGTCTAGTGCCGTGGATTTACGGCACGTAAAAGAACCTCAAGCCTGATAAAGAGCGGTCTTTCATGCCCAATAGAGAAAGTGACATTGAGAATTAAAGTAGTTAAAGAGCGCACATAAATAAAAAAAAATATCATTCATATTCCTTGTGATACCAAGGTCGCGGATTCAGACGCGGCCCAAAGCAATAATTTTTAAGTGTTCCTAAAGTCACGTATCAACATATTTACTGGCAATTAAGAGAACGCCTGCAGGACAAGATCTAGCACACCGGCGACCCTAGAAATTTACAGTGTTAACAAACAAAATCTACTTCTGCATCTATTATTATGCGTAGGTATCTCATTTTTCAGTACTAAATCTGATGTTACACTCGCATGACTTTTTCTGCTCTGCATCTCCTGGTTGGGTAAACAATCTGACATGTTGCACTCACATGACTTTCTCTGCTCTTGTACTAACTATTCTTACAAGCTCTTATTCCTCTATCTTCTTCGTATTAATCGAGATAAGCATTTGCAAAACTTATTGCTAATTTTCTTGTAGGTGCAAGAGTAATATGGAAATACAATAGGCTTTAGCGATAGTCAAATCTTTTAAAGCTGGTCGCTATATGAAGGCTTTTAAATTCCTTATCTTTGCACAGCCAGGTGATAAAGTGAATAACCCCTTTCCGTTTGTAAAACTACTGCAACATTCACACAAATAACAAGGAATGCCTCTGAAATGGTTACAAAAAATGCATTTGGACCTAACGTGTGTGTTTTAAAGATATCTAATTTTTGTATAGTAAGATTTGGTTTACCTCTTACGGTTTACCAGTTATGCAAAAGTCATCAAGAGTAAACAGGACTACGTAGGCTATAGCCAGAAAATTCAAAATATTCATTTCATTTTCCATACCAATATTTGAAACATATGGGATTTTAATCAGAGTCGTTAGAGCCATTTTAGAGAAAATCAAAGTTTTCGATGTAAGGGGTAGTTTAGAGTGGAGGAATTTTCTTCAAAGTCGTATCCTTGAGGGATATTAAACTTAAAGACCAACTTCGTTCCTTAACTGACTTCTCGTTTTTGGTTTACGCTGTTCATAGACACAGGCAGACACACACACACACATACACGCGCGCGGATCTCTTTCTAAAATTGCTTTTTTTATCCAGGAGGTCTCAAAACATGTATTTTTGATGGAATCTTCACATCGAAATGTTGGGTCGAATACAATACTTTCCCTACTTAACTATATCTAGTAGAGGAAGCAAAAATTATATGAAAAAGAAATAATTAGAAACAAGCAGATCAACATTATCGTAATTATTTTCGCATGAATAATGCTGAAGATATTTTCTCACAATGACACCCGACAAACTGAATCTCGGATATGGACGATGGATTCGTTCCCATTGGCAGATATGTACATTTAATTAATTACGCCCGCATTGCATTCAATAGCTTACACGTTTAATGCTTGTTTTTGAAATGAGAGAAAAGTACTTCTTTGAAAGCTCAGGTATCTGAATTGCGCTTCGCATCGCATCCATTAATCTCTACGTGAGAAGTGGGACTGGGGGATAACGCCGCTATCAATAATACAGAGTGTGCAATCAGTCTTCCCAGGGGTTCCACCATTGTGCCAAACAAATGAAAGGCGTGAATGCGCTTCTCCTTTGACAGCTTCATTAGGTCCTGTAGATCGCTCGGATAGGGAAGGGGGAGAAACTTTTCAGTAGCTTCACAACGTTGTTGTTAGAAATAAAGTGTTGTTTGAGTATGTACCTCTGTGATGAGACATTTATTCACTCTTCTTTTATTCAATGTTACATTTCATTTCTAGGATTCAATGCACAAGGAAATAAAGGGAATAGAAATATGAACCTACATTATCCACTACTGCCACATAAATGATTGCCTGTTTTGTCGTTTCTAACAACCTAAATGCTCGTCTTGAGAGGATACAACTCAAATGTGATTTTATTAAGTTTTCAAACGATTTAGCTGAAAATTTATTTTTAATGTTTGTATAAAACGTTAGGCGACTTTAAATTCAGTCTGATATCCCTTTTGAATTCCGAGTTATTAGCTTTTAACGCTGCATTTTATTGTCCTATGCAAAATGTTCTACACGATGTTGTTTTAAAAACACCCTTTTTTAACTTCAATGGTATTTGCCTTATTATAATGCACAAATCTGTCATCTTGTTTTAATAGCCTTCAAAAGAAAATCGTTTTAAATATTGTATTTTGAAATTTCAAGTTTCTTTTTTATGTTGTTAAGTTTTATACAGCCTTAAAATTATAGAAAATCTTCCTCAGAAGAAATACGTTTGCTGTGACCAACAATATTTGTATAAGTTGGAGAAAGGACAGTATTTAGTCATCCTCGTTATATAAGAAGACGAGAGAGTCAGAGTAGTGGTGAGTTAAGGTTGCATACATGATTTAAGTGAACACATTTAACGAGTGTTGAGTGATTGTATCATGCGAGTTTGTGTATAAGAAACAGAGAAGTGAAGAAGCGCAGTAAAAGGACTGAGCCAAGCCTACAAGGAAAAAAAACAGATATAAGTTGTAATACCAAGAAAGACAGTAGACTGAGTTAACGTCAGTAAAAGATAGCTATGTATTTGCGAAAGAGTTTTAGAACAATATAAAGTGAGCAAAGAGTAACGACCAGGCTCGCTCTTTTTTTTTTTTTTTTTTTTTTTTTTTTTTTTTTTTCCCACAATGGTGTCACGAGTGGGATTCGTCGAATTGAGATAATGTTACAATATTATAATAATAGCAGTAATGTTTTATTTTTACATCCATAATTTTAAATTCATTTAAAAGGCATTTAAATGAACGAAACTTAAGAGAGAGTGTGCCCTTTTTATACCATCCTTCTAGTACACGTTCTATTTATCATTGTTATACTACTACTTTATAGATACTATTAATGTAAAAGTGGTTCTTCTGTCATGGCTAATTTGTCACTAGGCAGGCATGCATTTAGGATAGGTGCATTTGTAGTATACCTTACGGTACGTTTATTACAAGCGAGCGCTTAGGGTGAACGGCAGGCAGTGCTTGGGGAGGGGGAGGTAGTAGTGAAACCCTGTGCGCACGTAACAATTTTCCAGCCAAAGCACAACCAAACAGCAACCTCCGAGGCCTAGTTATCATAGCATACTTTTATCCAGTTATTGTTCCAAATGAAGCAGCATAGTTTCAGCATGACAAAATAGCATTCAAACATTTATTTGTGGTAACAAGCTCTTGCGATGGAAAGAAAAAGAAGTGGATCAAGGGAACAATCGCAAATTTACAATCATATCCGTTTGATAACTCTTAGAAAGGCGTGAACTTGCAACATGGAGTGTTTCGACAACTGCTAACGCGTTGCTTGCCATGCTCATTTTCACATAGATACCTTAATATACCGTACACATCAACGTCCAACAGTTCGCACATTTTTCTCAATAAACAGAGGTTAGCTCACAATGGATATTTGCAGTGCTTTAGTTTTCTGCTGTGAAAAAAATAATGTATGACTACTCACAATTCACAATTCGTAATGGAAGCTCCATAGTGTCGGATTAACCACTGTCAAAGTAATGCACTCCGTTAAATGGAAGCAATTCATGGCTGCCAGCATGCCATAATGGAGTTGCTAATGCCCCAAAACATCAGTTTTGCTGTTTGTTTTTAGAGATAAAAAGTAGTGGAACTTACTTATTGAATTAACCTCTTATTTCAAATTAAAAAAGCATAATATTTCAAAATAAGCACTTGATGCTCGAGTTTTTCAAAACTTCAAAAACCTACAAGATTGATTATTTTCACTGTTAAAGAAGCCAAAACCATTAACAGTTTCAAGAATGGTAATACATATGTGTACATTTGAGTACCCTTATTGCTCCAAACCTGAGCACCTAAGAATTTAAAATAAAGCTACGAAATAGTCTTTTTACAGTTAATCTGTACTTAGATTTATCATTAATTGAAACAAATTAAAACTTTTCGCTTCCGATCAGAGTAGTTCACGTCCTTAAGATCATCAGTAGTATATGTTATTTACAACTATGACAACAAATAGCATAACTAAACAATTTCAAGTAGAGGAAACAGAGATTGTTCAAATATTAAACACTTACTTTCTCTGTAAGACACATTGTGCACACTGTTCATGTTCAATCTTAAGTTTCTCAATATATTGTTTGAAAATGAAATTTGACGAATCGACCTCTGACATCAGTGTGACAAAAAAGACAAAAAACAATCCAGTTTTTTTTCTAAACGTTTGCACAAAAACACAGTCCTCTTCTACTGACGTTGACACAGTCTGCAGCCATACGTGATATAACTTACAACTGCTCTCGTAGCCCTGACTCAATCCTTTCACTGTCTTTCTTCACCTTCTCTGTCTCTCATGCACTAACTACAACGATACAATCACTAGGCGCTCGTTAGTCTTCACGACGACAATACCACACACACAGCTGTCTCGTACTCACCGACATACTGACTGACTCATGTCTGTAACCATAACTTTCACTTCTGCTTATAAGAGGGGATAACGTTATAGGTCATTTCTGGAACTTGTACAAACTCCTTTGTGTTGCCGCTTGATTTTCTTATTCACTATACATAAACAGTCGCGCGAGGTAACCTGAACTTGAGTGCCTTCGTTTGCTCGCCGTCAAGGTTTGCGGTGTTCAGTAGCTTAACCCGATATCATTTGTTGTGCGCCGCGCCCGGCGTCACAGTATTTTCATTTTGATTTTAAGAAACTCATGATTGTGAATTATAATTATCTAGTATTGCGGTTTGCAAATATAACTACTATGTGCGACTTGTGGAACACGTGACTTATTCCCGAAGAATTAACAGACCGAAATGACTCTGTGCTGGTGGGAAACACAATTGACAACAGAGTTTCTGTTAACATCAAATAATGAAAAACATTATAGAAAGTCAAAAGCATCGCAGGCTTCCGTATACTTAACTTCATACTGCATGGTATCGTGCATTAGCAGCTGAAGTTACATTGACAGTTAAGTATTATCTTCATGATAAAGCTGTTGGTCTTGGGAAGTTTGAGCATCCGTGCATTGTTTTGTTGCATTTATTACAGGGAGTAATTTAATACAGCAAAAATTTGATTTTAAAAAACCAATTCTTCTAAATGCGAAAAGTTTGATGAATGAATCTTTGAAAGGCAATCTTCAAGATCAACATTAACTACAACACATAATATCAAGAAACAAACATTATACAAGTGATTATAAAGTCTATTATCCCCCTAAATTACAGTTGTAAAGATAATTACAACTTAAGTAATGATTAACACAATCTTTATTTTTCCTAGAGTGTACAATACACATACAAGCTTAAATCCTTTGATGATATAGATTAAGGTTAAAATACATCTGAAAATTAATTATGCACTTTTAAATCCTAACAAAATTAATTTTCTGCAGCAGAGCACGTTAAACAGAGCGTTTGTTTTGTATGGTATGACACAAGATTCGCCTGATTGGGTACCCTCCAATTTCGATGTCACCTTTAACATTTGGGTTTTATAGCGTGGCTTTGATTTGCTGATGGACAATTTGTCAATTATAATATTTTTTTAAAAGTCTGTGAAAATGAATTGTATCCGAGATGAGACCTGTCTAAGTAGATTTCTTATGTATTCTTAGTAACACAATTAGTCTCATAAGATAGAAAATACATATTAGGAACTATAAACTCTAATCCCGGGGTACAACAGCCCATCTGAGCCTAGACCAACCGCTCGACCGCTATATATGCTCCTCTGCCCACCACAGGCGTCATGAGTGGGGTGTAGTGCTGGAGGTGGGACGTGGTCAGCGCTCCGATTCCTCCCAGCCGGTTATGTGGTTTTTGCAACCAGGTAGCTCCTCAATGGACCCCATAGGGACCTAACGAGGCTGAGTGCACCCCTGACCAGGTCTCCCAGCGGGAGAAAAACTCCACACCAGTACCTGGAATCGAACCCGGGTCCCCCGTTTGCTATGCAGCAGCGCTACTATCGCGCTAAGAAGACGACAATTCGGCACCGAAATTTCAGAGGTTACTTACATTTTGGTGTTCGCTGAGTAAAAATCTAGAGTTTTAAATGATAGGCCTTGTGTTATGATGAGCATAACCCAAAACAAAAGGTTAAATAAATGACGAATTATGTATATATTTAACTCGGACACAGATGCCAAGCTACAATTTTGGCTTAATGTTGCTTTTCGGCACCAACACTCAACATCGCTTATTCCACATGTGTTATTGCACAAAAACAATTGTATCTCGTTAAAGCTTAACAATTATGACAGTCGTTTCTTTGATGTTAAACATTTCTTAGATATTACTTATTATTCGTTTGAATGTTCACTCACATTTATATTTTTCTCAAGTGCTATTCGTTTTTTTCTCGTTGTGATGGAAAACAAAATTTCAGTTATTAGTAGCGATGGATTTGACTATCGCTTAATCCCAGTGTATTCCTCTTGTAAAGCAGCGAACTGTGTAATTAAACCATCACTGCAATTGTTCATACGAGGGCTGGAAATAAATAAGTGGCAACATATAAATCTTGTGTCAACTAATTATTGTACAATCATAATACTCCATAGACCTTCAACGTAGTCCCCTACAACATGTTGCACCCATTGACAGATGTGGGGAAGTCACAAGATACCAGCAGCGCTGCCCTCTTTGTTGGTGTTTCCAAGAGACCGGCTTATAGCTCGAAGTAGACTTCTCTAGTGCGGAAACGCATCCCTCGCAGTGGTTCTTTCATCTGGGAACAGATGAAAGTCACATGGGTTCACGTCCGCTGACTAGGGTGGGTGCTCTAGAATCTCCCACCCCCATCACGCAAAACGTTTCCACACAGCTACTGCATTGAGACAACAGGTGCTGTCCTGCGAAACAATGGTTGGAGGTTGGAATGTTTATTGTGCAGTGCTGGACGAAGATGAAGTGCCAGATGATGTCCACATACAACAAAGATTGAATCAATTCAATGACGTTATTTTCGACCCATGTCGATCTCCACCTGATTCCTGATGTACACTAGCACATCCTGCACGAAAAGCTACAACCCAACGTGCCACAGTCCGATGTTCATTCCTGCATGCTTCATGTAGCCCAGAGTGAGACATTCCCTGGTCACTTCGATTTTTATCAATTTCAAACTTGGTAAATATCCCCTTTAAGGCGGCATGGTTGGACAACTTTCATTCAACACACGCCATTCCTATTACTGCAGCACCTGCACTAACGCCGCCACCCGAGTTATATAGCTCTACCAACCCTTTGCCAACCGCAGCTCAAACAAAAATCCCGGCGTGGAGATAAACCAGTATTACCACTTATTTCTTTCCGGTCCTCCTATGAAGCAGATAGAATAGTCACCTTTGTAAGAATAGCTTACAGAAGAGTGAGTATAAAAAATACTTGCATGTGTCGCATCAAAGGAAAAAAAAGTCCCCTTTACCCCTACTCTTTTAGTTTTTGCTTTGAGAGTTCAACAGACTGACAAATCAAAGCTCCTGATCATAGCAGAAATTATGAGTAAGCGACCAAAGCCGCAGTATTTTAATTTGTGTATTTATGGTCGAGAGTTACTTGCTTTGTGGTCCAAAAATATGAAAACGCAGGATTATTGAGTTACGAGACTTTTTTGTTAGCGCGTGTGTTGCAGTCATAAATTAAAAATCACGTGAAGTGATTATAACCAAACAGCACGTATAGCATGAACCTAAAATTCCTCGATCAATAAATCATAACGGCGTCTCTGTAACCGTGGGATTTAATTATTTAGGGGCGCTGCTAGATGAAACGCGGACGTTTTTCATACCGCAAACCGACCTTGCCGAACTCTGTTTACAGTCGAAATAGTAAGTTAAATGGTGTATTATGGTAGCACGGGCTTTGAGGAACATCAGTCGTCCAAAGAACATCGAAATCTTGAGAAGTTTTGCTCTAAAATATAAATATAAATGTATGGGTGATCAATAAAACTAAGAAGATAGTGAAAGAACAATATTATTCTAAGTGAAATACAACACGCAGTCACGCAACAAAAATGTTCAGTATTTCTTAATTTACCCCTTCATCAACAGATAACGGAGAGCACCTGCCTTCATAGATTTAACACACCAGACAGTAAGAAATGAAATGTAGGCAGAAGCTAGCACCTAGGTTACCAACATCACAAGATGGTATTGCTTACATCAGCAGTGGACGGCAGATTATTTCATGAATTATTATTTTCGAATTTAATATTATATCGCAGGGCGGCACCGTGGCCGAGTGGTTAGACCATTCGCCTATCATCTAGGTGGCCCAGGTTAGATCCCAGGGACCCGCATATGGTGTTTGTGGTGGACGAAGCGGCGCCTGCGTGGTTGTTCTCCGGGTTCTGCGGAAACCACACACTCATTCCATCACCTTTCCACTCATCGATTTCACCTGCTTTTCATATCGTCCTCTTCCTCACTAACATACCTAGTGCTGGGCTGGCCACCCGCTTCCAAGTCTTCTCCCTTTTCCGGTCCATAGGTTCTCTGCTCCCCAACAGTCCTCCATAATTGGAGGCTAATCAGATGAAGAATATTATATTGCATAAAATGTTATATTCAACTCGTGGATACTCTTAATATGACACGCGAAAAGTTGAAGCATATACGCGTGCCATAATCATCTAGCTTGCCCATTAGTTACATAAATGGTATTATTGACCTCGTGGATTTATTTTACAATTAGCTTAAAACATAATCCGGTGACATTGAGAGATATTATGTAAAATTGCTCTACGAAATAACGTAATATAAAACATTTGGAGAAATGGATAAACTTCTTTCACGCAACTATAGGCCTCCTAGTGTATAAGAACAAGCGTTTGCATTATTGCACTGAAATCCATTGTACACCATATGTTCACTTCGAACTTAACGAGATGACAACCTAACGGAATAGCTCAGGCTTGTAGCGTCTGGAGCCGCATCGGAAGGTCTTGAATTTGATTACCGTAGTCGATATTCCTGATCAATAGGGTTTTTCGGAGTTTCCGAAATGTCGCTAGGCGAATGTTGAGAAGATATCTCCCGAATTTCCTGTCCCTCTATTCACCTTACATCTCTGTTTCAGGGTTTTAAGTGACTGAGGGAGTTTTGTTGTGCATGGGGCAGACAATTTACCATCCTCGTCCTCTGGATCGGGGGAATTTTCCAAGTGGAGTATAAGCCCAGAGGGGGCAGATAGCCGGTTGTACAAGCCGACTCCGGGGAGTTTCGATGTGCAGCTGTTAGCTGCCTATTCTGTCGTCTCTCCTCAGGTCCGGCTACCCTTAGTATGCCCTCAGCTCATCTCTCCCATATGGGTAAGATAGGTCGAAAATATATGCGAGCATATACGTTCAAGCTTGATTCATGTGTAATCATTTTCGTGCGTAAAACAAGAATTAATAAACATATGCTAACCTCTCTTCAAAAGCATTAAATGCAGGAATACGAAAAAAGGTCTTTGTGAATGCAATAAATAAAGAATGATCAATTGGACAATCTCTAGAATTGCTGCCCAAGTCGTTGAATTTCGGCCTGTAGGGTTTCCTCATGCGTATGATTTAGCTAAGCTGAACATATGACTGGTTATATACCGCATTTGTGTTTACAACAGTTTATGAATTTCGGGAACTCAATTATTTTAGTACTGCTGAGACAAACAGTGAAGCTTGGAAAACGTCCAACACTTGTTGCAAGAATTAGGGAGCATATTATGGTACAAAACTTTACTTTGAGCTATTATACAGTAAGAAGACTCTTGTGGAAGTTCTTTAGGGTGAACAGGAGATTATATAATTAAAAGATTTTAATTAATTTTTTGTAAATTAGGTTCCAAAAGTTTTACCTCTGCTAGAATGCGTTAAATAGAAATTTCTGAGTACTTGAAGTAGAGTGCACCTTTAATTCCCAAGGAAAAGAAATACCCCACGAATTGTGTGTAATTATTTTGAAAAAGTAGTTTGCATTGACACATTACATCTGCAATTTATCGAGGTCTTTGTAAACTCTTAAGAGAAATTTATTTAGAGTATAAACAACCAATTTCACAGTAAATCTGGTAACCTGAAAAATTGTTTGAATGATTTATTTTCATAAAAAAGAATGAGAATTCAGCTGTAAGAAAGCCTGTTGTGTGTTTACTTGGCACATTTAAATTAACTTTTAACGTTTACGGCGCAAGCCGAGAAACTTCGATTTCCAGAAAACTCGCCGGTACATCCGAGATTATATAAGCAGGCTGGCTTGTGAGCGGAGTTTTATCATCAGAGTTGAGTTGCGAATAGTACAATTGTTATTTGTGTCAAGGACAGTTAGAATACCTGTGAGTTTCAAGGTCACAAAGTGTCAATTTTATTACAATACAACAGAACAGTAGGAAATTCTAATCTGCAATAGTGTTAGCGCTCCGCTAAATAAAGTGGCGCAAAAACTACAGGTCTCGTCATTTTATCACATTATTTTTTCATATTGGTGAATCTGTCAAAATCCAGTCCAATTACTTTTTCTCCCTTTATTTTCTTCTAACTAAATGCAGAACACAATTCTCCTTTACTGACGTTATAGTCTTCAGTCCGTCGTGATATTACAACTGACAACTGTTTTCTTCTCGTAATCTCGAGTCACTCCTTTCTGTCTTTCTTCCTGTCTCTGTATACCAAACAGCTAATTCTGACGATACAATCACTCAACAGTCATTAATTGCCTCGCTATTTTCCTTTACGACGACCATTCATATGCAGCTGACACTCTCTCTCTCTCTCTCTCTCTCTCTCTCTCTCAAACTAAAACTGACTCCCCACTTTCGTTGCATCGCCTCCTTCTATAGCGAGGATTACGTAACGAGGACCTTTCTCGAACTTCATCTTTCTGGAATCTCTAGAAATACGCCGGCAGCTGGACACTTCTCGAATAATCTCGAAACACCCTTTGCCATGCCGCGCTCATTGTTGCCACTCGTTCACGAACAGTTGCGTGGGGTAGCCTGCTCTTGAGTGTCTTCATGTTTGTTAGTAACATAACTAGTGCGAAAAGAGAGGAATCATAGCAATTTTGTATCGAAATTCCTCAGTTTCCGATGGTCCACTCTATATAAGCACTAGAAAAGGTATTAAAAACGGAATAGTTTCATGACTGTAAGGTGCATGAAATAGGAATGCATTATCTCTACCTGGCTCATATCCAATATACCAAATATCCCTCGGGAACAGCCTAAGGAGACTGATTTAAAATGTTGGTTTAGAGGATCGAGCGTTCCATACGGAACGGTTTAATACCAGAGCTGTGGTGATTCGTACAGAGCTAATACAGAAATCCATGGGGGTTTTAAGCCAAAGGCGATGAAGCGTTTTTAACCAAGTTTATAATTTCACGTCGATATGTTTGCTTTAATTACTGTATTAGCCTGAGGTGGTTAATGGAAAGTCTGAGGATGGAAAGATTTTGCTATATTTCTTAGAAATATTCTAACATTTTGTCGACTAACTTATGTTTTTATGAATGTGGAGGCTGATCGATGTATACATTCTATGGATTGTAGTTGGTTTTATTGGTTATATTCTCTATGAGCGAAGTATAATTTGCCCGCACCAATATAATAAACAGTTGCAGTTGTTTACATTGCTTTTCTAAAATACTCCCCTACGTAACAGGTAATATGGCTTGGTGCACAAATTAGGGAAATGTATTGTGACAAAAGACAAGATCAGTCCATATGGTTTTTCTGTCACTTTATTTTCCTCCAAACTTTTGCGCAAAACCGCAGCTCTCTGCTCGTGGTTAATACACTCTACAGTCCTTCGTGATATCACAACTCACAACTGTTCTATCCTCTCGAAACCTTGACACATTCCTTTGTCTCTGTTACTTCCTCTGTCTCACAAGCTGGCCTTGACGATACAGTCACTCAACACTATTGAAACTGCTTCACTGGTTTTACTTCGACGTGATGTATCTCTCACGAAGACTATGTATGTATATACACACACACTCCTAACAACTGTCTCAAAAACACTGCCTGCTCCACTACTCATGTCTTTAAGTATTCGCTTCGCTCGTCGATTCTTCCCCTCATACAGCGAGTATGACGTAACACAACTTTTCTCGAACTTCAACTTTTCTGGAACCTCCACAAATACGCCGGCCACCGGACGCCTCGGGAACAATCTCGAAAATCCCTTGTTCTGCCGCGCTCATTATCTTTGTTCTTACCGCCGCATTGTCGTCAGATCACGTATTAGTGTGGAGTAGTTTGACCTTGGGTCTTTGAGCCGTCCAGCCCCACAGTATTTAAACCACATTATTATTATTATTATTATTATTATTATTATTATTATTATTATTATTATTATTATTATTATTATTATTATTATTATTATTATTATTATTATTATTATTATTATTATTATTATTATTATTATTATTATTATTATTATTATTATTATTATTATTATTATTATTATTATTATTATTATTATTATTATTATTATTATTATTATTATTATTATTATTATTATTAGTTGCAACCACGTGTGTTTACAAGTGCAAATGGTTGAAGATAATGCATAATATTCGTCGTCGCTAACGTTCCGTGTATGGTCTATGATCTTCGGGGTAACCTCACTCCACCAAGCGATGGACCCATTTCTGAGTTGAAAGTACCCAGAGAACGGAGTGCATTACGTGCGATAGTAAGGTGGGAGTAAGATAGTAAGATAGGAGGCCGTGGAATGAATTTAATGTCATTAAATTTAGCGCTTTTGCAAAATTAAAAGTTAGTGCAAAAATCTTCTAGTAGAAAATTCTGTAAATTATAGGGTAAAAATGCCTAATTCCCTGATACAGAGTTCAGTTTCCTGCCATGGTTTTATTCTGCAATAATTATTAGTTATGAAATATCCAACAGATAGTTGAGCCGTTCTACTTTCCTTGCTCAGTAGTTGCTGACAAAGGAAACGCTTGTGGAATAGTTTGCTCAATGAATCTGATGAAACGATCGAGATTTTGTGACCATTGAACTCCCTGCCGAAACAAAACGTTTTCGATTAATTTCAAACAATTGATTGGAAATATAAAAGCAATGATCTTAATAACTGTGTGTTTTGTAAAGTAGATGAAGGTTAAGAAAATGAATGCACGTATGTCGTCATTGTTTTTTATGTCAGAGAATTAGGATGAATTAGGATACCACTACCTCGAATTTCGGAATTCTATCATGTATTTAAGGACCATCGTCACAAAATTTATTTCTACAATTATTTAGTACATTTATACAACTTTTCAATTCTGAATCAGGTAAAATATGTTCTAGAACATTCTAATTGTGTTCTTGTGACCATTACACAATTACACTGTTTTGAGCTGGTAGGTTCTCGCATTTGTTGAGAATGTTATGTTCTCGCATAAAGTATACACAAATAATAGAATTTCTCCAGAATACTGCATTTTGCACCACTTATATAACACTTGCCACTTTTGCACTAATTGTTTATTTTGTATGTGTATTTCAATATCTTTCGCATGTATATTTCTACTTTTATTGGGACTAGGAGATCGTTCCCTATTCTTCCTTAAAACAAATTTATACATCCCTTCTTAAAAAGTACACACAATTCACATTTGAACCACGCAGACCAGATCAGAAACGAGCTCCACATTCTGGGAGGGAAAGCGACATATTGTTTACTTGTTGCTTGTTGAAAGCTTGTCTTTACAGCCGCTCTTTCTGTGGCAGATTGTTGTCGCATTTGTAAGAATACTGTTTTAAGGTTTGTCGCATTCAAACATTGAATCTCGAGTAGCAAAAAGTGACTGTAACTTAGATCCAGCTCACCTAGCGACCCAGGGAAACCTTAGAAAACCCCATGGATCAGAAAGGTTGGTCACGGGTATCGAATCCATAATATTCCGAATGCAAGACACATATCGCTCATGGTTACAACAGTGTTAAAGGAGCAAAAAAGATACTTATTCTTTGTTATAAATCCTAAAGCATCATAACAGAAAAGGTGAAAGCCACTGCCAAAATAATATGAAATGTTTCCGAGCATCAATGAACACCCCTTGTCTAAAATCAAATGAAGATCTAATTCACTACCTAAGTGAACATGTCCCATATGTACTTGGTTTAAGAAGATTAATAGAGTAACCAGTGATATATGAGGAATGTAAAACAAGAGATACTCCGGAATACGTATTACTTGAATGCACACTACGCTATCAGTTGATAAAGGAAGGAAGAATGGAATTAGAAGGAAAGAGTATTTGAAACATTGTTAGAAAGAAGGAGGATGTCAATACTTTACAGTTAATGGTGGACATGGTATCGATACATGCAATGAAAGAATACTTAAAATTAAAGAAGAATCACCACAGAGGAATGGACAACAACAGATAAGGGGAATAGATCTCAGGAGTTCGACTACATTACAAGCTCAAAGAACAACAGGAGATGGAGTAAGACGAGGAAATCCAAGAAACGATACTCTAGTAGAGGAGAATTGATGCTACAGAATTTGTGTTTTTGCTTCTTCTGCTCTGTTTTTGTTATATTATCTTGCGGTTAATTGTTTTATAGAGTTAGTTTACATCTCCAAAAAAGTTATAGTACAAATAATACATGAGAAATACGCTCTGCTTTACATACTAGGTGCCAGTGCAGTGATAATGCAGATTTTATTTTATTTTATTTTATTTTATTTTATTTTAGTGTTAAAGGACCTAGAGTCAACGAGTTGAGTCTCAAGTCAAAGCCTCTGATGTGACCATTAAAATTAAAGGATACTCGCAAATAAAGCAATTAAAATCATACACATTAATAAACTTGCAAATTTAATTGTTTAATTATTCTCTTGCTGTGATAAACAGAAGGGTAGGGCTTTAGAAAGCTCTGGAAGTTTTTTCCACACTTTCTCCGGGCTTAAAGGAATCAATGCAGAAAAGGATAAAAAAAACTCGAAGTACTGCCGTAAACAAACATTCAAAGGTTGCTAAAATGAGGATGGACAGCAAGTAACGAATGTGTGTGAACCTGGTAACAAAATATTTCATGAATCTAGAAGCAAATACTGTGATATTTTCCGCGGTAGGGTCACTGTTTGCAGTCGCAGTACACTGTGTGGGAAGAAGGTAATTGAAACGACCATGTCATCTTCTAAACATAGGTCAAAGGTTGCTGCAGCTATTTCAATTTGAATGTTTGATTTTAATTTGAACTTGTCGCAGTCCAGTAAGGATGATGATGAATCTGCGTAAACATTGCAAAATCCTTGCCTTTGTCAGATAAAGGTGTATGTTTCCTTGTTGACATATCTAACAACTATGAGAGAAAGTCAAAACATTTAGCTTCATTTCTGTACGAATAACTACCACAATTATTATTGTGTCAAGAAGATGTTGGACAACATCCTTTAGGTCAAACTCCTATGATTTTCCCTACCCATTATAACTTCAAGTTTCAATGTGTTACTTCATATTACTTTCTCTACCTCTACCTAGGGGAAGATTTGTATCAGACCCAAAATTTCGATGTCGAGATTTGATGGGAAATATTAGTTTTGAGACCAACTGAATAAAAAAGCAGTTTTAGAAAAAAGTTCGTATGTGTATATGTGTCTGTGTGTGTGTCTGTCTGTCTGTCTGTCTGTCTGTCTGTCTGTCTGTCTGTCTGCCTGCCTGCCTTTGAACAGCACAACTGAAAACCGAAAAGTCGGTTAAAAGCCAAAGTTGGTATTTAAGTTCGTATCCTTCAAGGATGCGACATGAAGACTGAGGAAGATTCCTTCACCTTAAACTACCCTTTGCATGAAACATTTTTCGAAAACTTTTAATTTCTCTAAAATGGCTCCAATGATCTTGATTAAAATGCCGTATGTTTAAGATATTTTTATGACAAATGAAATATATATTTTGAATTTTCTGGCTGTAGCCCATGTAGTCCTGTTTACTCTCGATGACTTCCGCATAACTGGTAAACCGTAAGAGATAGGCCAAATCTTACTTTACAAAAATGTAGATATCGTTAAAACACAAATGATGTCCAAATGCACTTTCTGTGTAGTGAACCATTTCGGAAATATTCAGTGTTACTTGTGTAAGTTTTGCAATACTTATAGTTTTTTCAAATGAAACGTCGTGATTCATTTTTTCTCCTCGCTGTGTAAAGAGAATGAAATTTCAAAGCCTTCTTATAGCGACCAGCTTTAAAATATTTGACCATCACTAAAACCCTACTGTATTCTCATGTTCCCCTTGCACCTACAAGAAAATTGGGAATATGATCATTTCTACAAATGTTTATCTCGACTAAGATGAAGAAGATAGAGGAACAAGAATTTATGTATGTGCCCGGAAGAAACTTTACTCCAAACGAATAAGAGTTTGTAAGAATAATTAGTACAAGAGTAGAGAAAGTCATGCGAGTGCAACACATCAGATTTTTTTATATAGCGTCTACAAAGTGTTCTTACTTTTGAGGGCATTTCCACCTTTCAGTGGTTACCGTTTATTCTCATTCTACATCCATTCGAGCCCCTTCAGCCAACTCCATCATTCGTAATATTTCCTTACATTTTATATTAATCACAGTAAACGGATTCCTCTATTGCAAGACTTTTTCTGGAAATGACCTCAAGATAGGTAGTATGAGATTAATTATATATACTATAGGTATAGCATATTTAAGTCCATGTTTCTTAATTATGAACCCTTGTAGGATAGAATAAAAATCCCGTAAGATAATAATTGGCATTCCTAATCAAGTTTAGAAAGTTAAGCATAATATTTTTTTTTTCAAATCTGACTTAAATGTACATTTTGGTGTCAGCACTAAAGAGATCAATGCCCTTTTGACCTTGTTCAAGTGGGACATGGAGCTTGAACTACGTTTTGTTTACCTGTCTGGTTAGAAATAAATTTCCCTGAACTGGTATTGACAACATCGTTACGAGGATACATAAAGGGAGATTTAATGTAAACGTTATCCCAACTGTATTCTCGGAACACAGTGAAATATTGTTGTTGGAAGTCAAATTAATTAAAACCTCGTTAAAGACAAAGGGAGGAAATCACTTCTCCACAGGTTATGTTTCACCAGTAAGTGATTTTAGTGAACATTGATACATTCCTTATTTACAAATGTTATCTTCAAAGGCTTGGCGCGTAACGCAGTAAAGTTCACAGATTAAATCACAAAAAGAATCAATGACCATATCGGAAGATATCGTCTGTAGGTAATTGTGTTATCCGTATGCGGCGGCTACTGGGTATTTGGATTATTTTTTACGTTATATCATATACACGTTCTCATTCAAACTTCCAGGTTCTGGGGAGAATTGGGAATAATCTTGGCTAGAAAAATATCCCGGTTCTCCAGCCGGGAATCGAACGCGGGACCCTTCACACAGCACGTAGATGCTCTAGAGTGAGCATGGGGCCAGCCCAACAAAATGCTAGTAATGAACTATAGGGCAACTGTTGCATTTTAAATGACAATAAACTTTTTGTAGGTTGAACTTATATGTTATACTACGTTAACCGTACGAATCATTTCGGTAAATAGCCACGGATTATTTTATTATAGTTAGAAAACTGTCATCCTTTAGCTGTTTGAAGATCTTGTGTTGTCTCCGTTGGGCAAATGAATTTGTTTCTACAATGATGCAGGTGCTATATGGGGCATTGAGGAAAGGAACTGTATGTATATTCATACTGTAACAAAGACGACAAAATCGGTTTCGGTTATATTTCTATCATTTTGTCCTCTAGAATTCTACTACAAATACAGTCTTCTTGTAGTTAACACGATTCACAGTCTTTCGGGCTATAAAACCTCACAATCGTTCTTCTCAAAGCCGTGCTCAGTACTTTGTGTTTTTCTTCCTTTCACTGCCACACAATGCACTTATTACGACGTCCTCGACACTAGCTGATGTTTTCCGACGCACCACACACGCACTAATACATTGATCGTCTCGTGTCTGTCAGTGTAACTCCCAAAAACCAACTCTTCTTCTCTGGTCTCCTTTGTACTGTGGATAACGTCATATTCACCTTTCTCAACTCCACATACACACGCGCACCGGAATTGACCAAGTTGGAAATCTCGGGAAGGTGCTAGAAAAGTCCCTTTGCTTCAGCCACCCATTGTTGCTGTCACGTACGTAAAACAGGCACGCGAGGCAGTCTAATGACTTGCCCGCTCGCCGGTACGTCACATGATGCGAACTAGACCGGCCCCCACCCTTCTCTTCTGATATTCTGTCTCTGTTCTTCCAAAGTATCCGGGTTGCAAATGAAAAAATAACAAAAAACTTCTTAGATTTCAACACAAATATAACCTGCATATAAACCAAAACAAATTAAGGTAGTTTAATGGAACGATAATGAGATCATAAAAAATAAGATGTAAAAGCAACACAATTCTGTAAAGTAATGGCAGTACTAATGGCAACATATGGAATTGGAAATGGGGAAAATAAATACAACATAGGAGTGAGTGAGGCAGTGAGTGTGTTGGTTTAAGGGCTCGTCGACAGCTAAGTCATTAGGCCCGTGGAACAGATAGGAAAAGGATAGATACAGCAGAACTGAGATTTGTAGTATTTATCCCTTTAGATAAACAAAGAAATGCAGAAATAATTAAATATACACATTTTAAAAGTAAAAAAACAATATAAACTAAAGTAATTGCATCAGCATACATTAAGGATTATTATTTGTATGTAGGTACCTAAAAGATACCATCAAGCAGGAAGACTATCAACAAGATGGAATTATATTTTTAACTGCAGACGCAGCAGGTTGATAGGTCCACACCTCGTGAAGAACAAAATTTAAAGTAGCACATAATAAAACGCTTTCAATCGGAAATTCTTGTCTACCCCTCAGACATATTTTGAATGATTGGAGAGTTGCATCAACAGTTTGGAGAACTCAAAAAAGCAGCAAATGTTAGATCATTGGATTAAAACGTCTGTGGCATCAGCATGCCGCTGAATGGGCCATTCAGCCACTTCCCGTCTTTTGTGCCTTATCCTCTCCTTTAACCCTTCAAGCATGTAGATATTCACAAAAGCTATTCTTAGTGCGTGACAAACGGGCTCAAAGAAAATTAGATACCTTTTTCGCGTTCAATAAAGAGAATTATACTTTGTCACCACCACTGTAACTTTTATACGCGAGAGCGACAAAAGCATTTCCTTCCACAATTTTTTATGAACCTATAATATGTTCATACAATAAAACTGTACCCAAAATGTTCTGGTTATTTTCTATTTTATGTGAATTGATGCTAACTTCAAAGACTCCAGGAAGTCGTCTCCACTTTCAAGGCACTGAAACAACCTTTAAAGAGTTAGTAGATCGGGGGTCACCAATTAGGAACTCCAATTTGTTTCCTATTTCTGATCTAATGATTTAGCTTCAAACTCCAGGCTCCCATGGTTTCGTGAGAAAATGGGGTGAAATGATAACTGTTCGGTCAGATGTTTACAATTATTACTTATTTTGACAATCTGCAAATATATTGACTCTTAGACTTGTCTACTTCCCTTGCTAACAGATAATATTTATTGGTTAAATATTTGTTTAAGATTTTGAGCTGTTTATGTCAATGAGATATGTATATAAAGAATAAATGACACTGCTTTTATATCAAAATTAAACTCTTAACTCATACTGTAACAATTTGGCAATTCGACGAATCCCACTCCTGACACAAATGTGGCACCAAAGATGACAAAAGTCCAATCCAATTACTTTTCTGTCAGTTTATTCTCCCCCAAAAACCTTTGCACAAATACACGGTTCTCTTTTACTGTCATTAATACAGTCTACAGTCTTTCGTGATATTACAGCTCCCAACTGTTCTCTTCTCACTAACCTGACTCACTCCTTTCTGTCTTTTTCACTTTCTCTGTCTCTCAAACAGCTGTCACAGCTGACTTTGACAATATAATCACTCAACACTCATTAACTGCTTTGCTGTCTTCCTTTCTATGCGACACGCAGCTGACACACACACTAAAAGGGAAAGCTTTCGTTGCCTCGCCTCCTTATACGAGGATGACCTGACATGGGCCCAGGCATCCTAGGTATCCATATACTGGGTATTTTTCCAAAACAAAATAGTTCAAGCCCAAATACACATAGAAATAAAATTCGCAAAAAGTATAACGACGTCTAAAAGCATAAAAATGAACCAAGTAATATTAATAAAAGTGACGAAAATGGACCTGTGAAGCATAATTGTGTAAGTCGATCGCAAACACTAGATTCTCTGGATGAATTCAAGGCTGAACTTTCCGAACGGCAAATTACGTACAGATATTGAACTATAACACCTGATTAAAATGTACTACATTTTGTGTAATTTTTAGAACCTGACAAACTATCTGGCCCTGAACATCAAGGCACAAAATGTTATGAGGATATTAAGATAAATAGCATAATAAGCAAAGAAAAGCATCACAGAAAGTTAAGCATCCTGAAAGAGTTAACAAAATTAGCCAAAAAGTAATTATGAACAAGCCCATGCTAGTTTTATAATGAACAAAAGAAGGCTTTTAATAGTTCCAGGAAAAAAAGCTTGTGAAATTGCAAAAGATGATATTCACAATTTTTACCAGAACATATTATCTAGAAAACTCAACTGAAAGGAAACTAGTCACCTAGATGGTTCGGAAATAGATGATACATTTAAGAACATTAGTATACAGTAAATAATCATAGCTACTGTACTTTGGGAGCTGAATTTCGCCACTTAATTTTCTCTTAAAGATTAGAGTTACTTACCAGTGCGGGCAATACAAACGTTTATTTAAAGTTAAATATACTGATCTACATGTGAAGAGTATGTTAGTGTGGTAATGCGAACATCAGCTAAACCATTAGGACCATAATCATAAACTGTTCACTTCATATTGTACAGTTCTACGGTAGAATGCATATGAAAATCAAACTTGCAAGTCTAAAGCAAGGCATGCGACATCCATGTAAACTAATACACATAACACAGAATTTTTGTATGCTGATGTGCGCTTGTTTCAAGAACCTTCTGTTCTAATGAGTTTAAACTTAAGCTGAACCCAGAAACAGTATTTCTGAAAAATGAGTGAATTAAAGTAAATAAATAAACCTAAGCACAAGGACCGCTGCCCCCCCCCCCCCCCACCTCTGGCCACTGTGGGACCTGTGTGATCCTCGTGACCGGGGGCCGCTACGTCTTAATCAAGTACCTCCTCAATTGGTCCCTCAGGGACCTAACGAGACTGGATGCATCCCGGAGGCCTCTCAGCAAAGAAAAATCCACTATCAGTACCAGAGATCAAACCCTCGTCCCCCGCACAAGAGGAAGGCGCGCTACCACTGTGGTACGGGCGCGGTCAACGTGAGTGGATTAGTTCTTCAAAATTTTAATTTTATAGTGAAAATACATTTATTATACATTAATGAGTGCAAAAAGGAATGAAGATTTCTATAGTGAAAAGAAAAAAGATATTTCTTACCTCAGAAACTAAAATGTGCCCTTAAGGATACACCGAAGTGAAAAGAGGTGATTTTCTAAGGTATTGAAGCTAGAGGCATACTTTTTTGCACAGGAATTTCCAGCAACTAAAGAAATGTGTGTTCCAAATTGTATTCCAATATCTAATCACATCTTTGATATATTATTTAATTTATATTACTTCATATCAACTTTATTGGATATAATCAAAGTTCAATTTTGTACAATTATGTGTAGCTCTCATTATCTTTGTAAAAAAAATAAAGGGAGGGAAGTCTGATATAATGAATAGTTTTCCTTAAAAAGATTTTAATTCCCCAAAGTGTGAAAATGTCATAAAACAGTGCATTATTATATTAATTATTTTTTAAAAAAATATTATAGCCAATATAAAAATTCCAATGGGATATTTTAGTGCCCATTTTTAAACTCTAATTAAAAAGTTTTAGATCTCTAGCTATATTTTTATGGGAGGAGATAGATTTTGAATATGAGAAAATAATAAAAAACATTGCTTCCGGCAAAACTGAGTTTAGTCACACACTTCCTCATTAACCTCTATGCAAGTATATTTTTCCCTATCTGATTTTGTTCATAGATTTACATAAGGTTGGCGTATTGCTCTTTCTTTTCGGCAGTCCAAAACAGTAATTCAACGTGTAATTTTAAAACATACCTAAGATACAGTGTTTAGAAACACATGGTCTGTTCGTAGAAATAAAAGCAAAGTATCTGTTGCCATAAGTTCAGCTTTATTTTCCCTACAAATAAAGTAAGTAATACTACACACGATGTTTATATCAATAATTACAGTCAAATAACCTCGCAACCCCATTAAATTGTTTCAAAAGCAAGATCAAATGCACACGATCAGCTTGTAAATAATAAATCTGCCGCCAAATAGAAACATGGTAACTAACTTCAGTAATCAACCATTGAAAAACGAAAAAAAAAAAAAAAAAAAAAAAAAAAAAAAAAAAAAAACTGCCCCGTAGGGGATTTATTGGCGAACCTGTTCAACTAGGCGACGGTGAGTGCATAGGCAGCAGAAGGTGTGGGCACGCCCGTTTAAGGGTAGAGGCGCACCGCTTTAAAGATGGCCTCCAAAATGTGTTCCATTCTGCCTAAGGAATTAAAACTTCGCAGATATATTATTTAAGGCATAATGCATTTTTTACTTTCTCTACTGTTAAGTAGAAGGAAGTATTGTATTCCACCCAAAAATTCGATGTCGAGATTTCACCGGAAATATATATTTTGAGACCCCCTGAATCCCAAAAAAAGCATTTTTAGAAAAAGGTCCGTGTGTTAGTGTGTGTGTGTGTGTGTGTGTGTGTGTGTGTGTGTGTGTGTGTGTGTGTGTGTGTGTGTGTGTGTCAGTCTGTGGACAGTGTAACTCAAAAACGAAAAATCGGCTAAAAACGAAAATTAGAATTTAAGTTTAATGTCTTTCAAAGATGCGACACGAAGCTTCTGAAGAAAATAGCCTCACCCTTAACTACCCTTTACATGGAAAATTATTCGAAAATATTGATTTTGTTGAAAATGACTAACGATTTTGATTAAAATGTCACATGCTTGAGATATTTTTATGACAAATGAAATGTACGAGCATATTTTGAAATTTCTGGCTATAGCTTATGTAGTCCTGTTTACTCCAGATGACTTTGGAATAACTGGTAAACCGTAAGAGATAGACAAAATCGTACTGTACAAAAATGTAGATCTTGCTAAAACACAGGATTTATGTCCAAATATATTCTTTTGTAGAGTGAACCATTTCGGAGATATTCCTTGTTATGTGTGTCAGTTTCGGAAAACAACACTGGTGAAATGGAACATGGTTGTTCTTTTTTTTTTTTTTTTTTTTTATATGTTAAGTGTGCAAACAGAACGGGATCTCAAAGCTTTAAAAGATTTGACTATCGCTCAAAGCCTACTGTATTCCAATATTCCTCTTACACCTACAAGGAAATAAGCAATAACAAATTTCTCTAAATGTTTATCTCAACTAACACAAAGAAGATATAGGAATAAGAGTTTGTTAGAATGCTTAGTACAAGAGTAGGGAAAGTCATATGAGTGCAACACACCAGAGTTTTGCTATAAAATCCACTAATCGATTTTTTGACCAAATGGGCTAAAATATCACTTCGGTATTCCCTTAAAGCTGAAGGTAAGTAGTATAAAGATCCCATCAAGTAATTAATTGGAGATGGCTTATTCCTTCCCCACTGAAGTATATGTTTACGAGAGTGGAAGTGCGTCTACGAGCCAAAGGACAGTGTTTGCACAGAGTTTGTCAGAGGGAAACTTTTCTTACATGAAAGAAAGAAACGCTTTCGCGTCCTACGCTTCATCTTTCAGTTATCGATAGATCGATGTTTGTGTATTTTGTTGTACGTCAACATGGCGGCAGGCGATATCCATCAGGCAGAAAGGAAAACAAACTGTTCTGCCTCTGCCCTACAGATATATACGTCACAGACACAAGACCATCAAATATATGACGTTGTAATTGGGATTACACTCCCGCGGGCAACAATCAATTCGATTAGCAAGTTTTGGTCGTAAAGGTTACCCAGTGCATGATAGTTAATAAATAAAATTAATAATAATATTAAATATTAATAAAAGTATCTATTAATAAAGTTGTTCAGCTCTATATGCTTTATTGCGGGTTTTTGAATATTTAATAAGTATTGGAATAATAATTGATGTATTTTGATTAAGCTAATTTAATTCAGGGCATTTAAATTATTGGATAAGTTTATGTTCAAGTATTTTATGTTGTTAATTTTAAAGGGGATTAACTTTTTAAAATATAATTATAATATAATAGTTAATAAACTTCCTCAGCATTCTGTCCATACCAAAACAAAGTGTTTTGAGGTAATAAATTGACAATATCCAGATACTACAGTATATTAGGATATAAGGGTTGTAAGTCGTTTATAAATAAATCTGAGGAAAAGTTTGAAAATTCGAGACAAAGTATTATATAGTGCGTTCGTAGATGGGCCGGACAGGGCAAGGGCGCCTACGTCAGAGTTACGCGTAAACGACCGGCAAATCACGGGTACGGAGCACTAACTACTGTAATAACTTATATTAAGCTTACCTGCATAACAATAGATGTTGAAAGTGATGACCTTCAACGCGAACACATGCCCTATATCTCCAAAAAACCATCCCGGTTTATTCACAAAAATCAGGTTGTCTAATTGCCTGTGTTTTTATTTTCTCTGCTAGTAAGTAGAAGGAAGTATTCTATTCCACTCAAAGTCCATGTCGAGATTTCACCGGAAATATGTTTTTTCAGCCCCTGAATCCAAAGAAAAGCATTTTTAGAAAAAGGTCCACGTGTGTGTTTGTGTGTGTGTGTTTGTGCGCGTGCGTGCATGTGTGTGTGTGTGTGTGTGTGTGTGTGTGTGTGTGTGTGTGTGTGTGTGTGTGTAAGATAAAATAAAAGTATTTCGATTTAAAAATAGAATCTATAATGTTAAGGATAAAAAGTGTATACTTATTATTCATCAATTAATTATACATTAAATTATTTCTCTGAATGAAGGACATATTCAACCAAAGTAAGTGCGCCTTGAAAATTACCTACTTTATGTTCTAAACATTTCGAAGTGTGAACAGTGTTGCGTTGCATTCTTATCGACTTGTTTGGACTTGCCGCTCGCTCATTGTGCACTCTGACCCTTGCAGCCTGTGTCAGGTTGTAACAACCTGTTACAGTGTGGGATTAAGAGGCACTTTTCTTGCTGTATTAGTACACTTCGGATTGAACGCCTGATGCTAGACAAACGCGTTTTGCGTTACACCCCTCCCCTATAGCACACACTCGCTTCAAAACAATGACATCATAGCACACTTTAAAATGAACGGGTATTTTCTTTAAAATCGTGTTAAAGTTTATATTACTCACCACCACCTGGACTATTTTCGGCATGTTGTTTTCGAGAGTATGTTCTAAAAAGGTTTTTGTTTGTATTTGACTGGTCACAATGTGGTAATAATTCAGGATTCATATTGGCTACAGTTACGTAAAAGTTAAGGACGGTAAGCTCTGTTTTTTCTAAGCTAACTGCGGATTTAAACATGTCCACTTTTCCTGATTGGTTAACGCTGTTCGCACCGTGCGCAATTCCTAACTCATGGGAACCGTGGGATCAAAGACGATATAGTAATGATTGAATTGTAGCAACTAAAGAGTCCTTCTGCTTACCAAGGGGAGACCCCCGGTTCTATTCCTGGTATCGGTGTGAGAATTTTCTCCCTCTGGGAGGCCTAGTCCGGGGTTTACTCAGCCTCGTTACATCCTAATTGAGAAATAGGTTTGCGCAGACAGTAAACACGGTCAACAGTGACCAGAGCGAGGGCCATGTTCCAACCTCCATTTCTGGAGCCCCACTGATACATGACACCTGTGCTGGGGGACACTGGCCGGGCAGGAGATCTTGATCGGAAAGGATCATTGTGCCAGGAGGTTAGTTTTTATGAAGTGTCGTTGGCATGCAATTGCAAACTATCATTAAATAACATTTAGCCTGCAGTTACGAAGTACTCACTAATGGTGAAATTCCTTTCTCATCGAAGTCTGATTCCGTCTTGTTAATTCAAAGAGCTTTTAAAAATATTTTAACGTGCTTTCGAGATTTCCCTACTATAATAACACTTACAACCGTAAATTCACATGCATAATCCTAAATTTGTCGTATTGGTGTTTCTTTCCAGAAGAATGTTAAAAAATTGCTGCATGGAATATAGAAGGTATTGCACCGAAAACAGTTGAGATAGTGAATGGGCTAACCAGATAAAAATTGATAATAATTTAAGAACTTATCTACTATTTATAGAATATATAAAAGCATATCATAGGCTAGACCGTATGAAGCTATGGCAAATATTAGGATATAAGATGCCTATGAATTTGATCAATGCAATCAAGTCATTATATTGCAGCATAAGGATAATGGAAAATAAGAACTTGAAGCTAATATGGGATTAAGATAAAGCTGTGGTCTGTCAGCCATTTTATTTGATATTTATATTTCAATATAAATCAATTTGTAGTAGGTACCAAATGTAAACCTAAAGGAGTCACTTTAAATAATACTAATCTTTATACACTTACATTTGCAGATGATCAGTTGTTATTGGCAGAGAATGAGAACGATATGCAAAAAGCAGTGTTTAATTTGAATGAGATAATAAAAGAATATAATATGAAAATTTTGGTATAAAAACAAAAATAATGGCTATGGTAGGAAAAGAACAATTTGGTGTAAAAATCGTAATACTAGGACAAATAACTGAGCAGGTGTCTGTCTACCCTTAAATATTTGGGAGCATATATATATATAATCAGTAACAGATAGAACTGAAAGAAAGCATAAAAACATAATAAAATCAATGAGTTTCTAAAAGCATTTGGGCAGGAATGTCAGGAAGTATCTTAAATTAAGATTAATAGTGTCCAAGCCTCGTTAAAATATGCATGTGAGACTTGAGTATTTAAAAACAAGGAAGCATCAGGACTGAAGGCAACTCAAACGAGATTTTTCAGATCCTTTTTTGGGTGTTACTCGAAAAGATCGACTCCCGAATGTAGATATAAGAGAAGAACTAGAGGAAGAAAACATTGTGGAAGAAATTAAAAGATATAGGAACTAGTGGAAAAATCATATTAAGAGCATGGAACATTCTGGATTGCCATGACACAAACAATTAGGACGAAGAGAAATCGGACGGCTCCGACTGGAGAGAGCAGTTTGATTAGCCTCGGAACAGGTCTAAGGGCTCAATCCATGTTAAAGAAGACGAAGACGTTAAAATCGTGTAACACTTTTTTCCCTTCATCATTACATAAGAATTTCCTCTTACGATGTTTGAGGTCAACGTAGCTGTAGATTCATTTACATGCAGCATTTGCTTGTGATACATTGTCAACTCACGCACTTTGTCATCGGTGAGTAACAGTCAAGTAACTGCACTTCAGCTATAATCTGAATTAATCTGCCATCAAGGGGGCTTAAGCACCCAGCTGTAAACAGCTTGTGGTAGTGTGATCAATTGCATGTGCCTTTTGCTACACACGTTTCAGAATACTGTAGTGTTAATATTGTGATAAATCTGACGAAAGCCCAGTTCAGTTATGTTTATTCTCATTTTATTTTCTTCCAAAACTGAAGCACAACAACACAGTTCTCTTCTACTGAAGCAAACAAACTATACTCCTTTATGATATTAGAACTCGCAATGTTTTCTTCTCGTAACCTTAACTCATTCAAATTATTGTTTTTGTTGTTTAACAACTCTGTCAATTGCCAGGATCACATCAGTGTCGCCTGTGTACCGGAAGTTTGTCCCGCAGGAGTTCTTTTACATGCCAGTAAATCTACTGCCATGGATCTGTCGTTTTTAATCACACTTAAAAACCATCGGTCTGGATATGGAACAGGGTTTATTACCTTTTTAATTCCTAAAGAATAAGGATTGTTGCATGTACAGTTGCCAGATGATATGTATTTATGAAATGAAAACAGTAAAGGGCTGCCCACCAATAACGAAATTAAAATACACCAATCTAGTAAAAAGTAGAGTATTCTTGTTTGAAGGACCTACCCTGCATGCTCTTCCTATTTCTTTATACCCTCTGACGTTCTCTTGTTTGTTTTTCTTCTTCTTTTTTGTTGTTTCTGCTTTGGCGATACGCTTCTCTTGATGGAAATAGTTTGTTTTTATTTAGTTTTTGTATGCAGAAACATAAACTTGTGTCTGTTGTTTCAAGCTTCAAGTTTGTTTCTTTCTTCTCTGATACTATGCTTTATTTTCCTGTTTGCTTTTTAATAAATGTAAACATAAATGTTTTTCATTGAAATGTATTTTTTGCATGACTTCACTTGGACGTGTTTTAATGTCCTTTACCAGAACTCTTTTCCTGAGAATATGAAAATAGGAGTATTATTCATACAGTAATTCCACATATTGAACGCTTAACTGTCACGTGCCTTAGGCATGTTGTGGAATAGATTGTTGTGAGATGCGAACTAATCCTTGCTTAACATGATCACGATTCTCTGCACCTTATATCCAACATACTATAACCTGAATTAAGTGTAATCTTCAGACACCGAAACTATACCACAAGTTTTCAGGGTCAGTAGTTCAGGGGGAGCGAACGGCGGTCAAAACCAACCCATATGGATGTGACGCAACACTCGACGTACTATCTCAGTGTCCTCGCTTCACCCTGGCAAGATATTATGTGTATCCAGATAAATAATTGATAGTATAATTAATTGATAATTAATAAACATACATTTTTACATTTAAAAATTAAATATGTATTCATAACAGAAACATCAAATGTTTATTGTGAAATAAATTGTGGTTTAATTTTTTTTTTTCTTCTTCTTCTTCTACGGTTGCAGAATTAGCATTACAGTGCAGTACAAAATATTTTCTAAAACTTTAAAAGAAAATCCATTACAGGTACGTTCGAGATCACGTGATGTGATCATGAGGTTGTAGGATTAAGAGCGCTCAACTACTTGGTCATTCAGCGCTCTTATAAAACGGATGAAGGTAAAAAGCCAGAGATAAATTTGAATATAAAATAAAAATACTAATAAAAAGACAAACATTGCACATAAATATACCAACTAGTCAACAGTCATAATTAAAATAAGGTTATAAAAAGATAAAAAAGGTATTAAATTTTGATATATAAAGTATTAAATCCTCAGGTTCACATTTACTTATTCTAAAAACGTCCAAACTTTTTTGACCACTTGTTTATCGTGTGCAAGGTCTCTGCAAGTCTGCTAGGCCGTTGCAGTGCTCTATGACGGAAAGACATTCTAGCAACACGTGACGGACCGACAAAAGGTTGCAAAGCAGACAAAGAGGAGTAGAGTCCCGTTTAAAAAGGTAACCATGCGTAAAATTCCGTGACCAATGCGTACCCTAGGCAAAATCATCACCTAGCGACTAGATACACGAGAGGACGTTTCCCAGTTTAGCGGAAGTAAGCGTATTACGGCGGTGAACTGACCACTCTTCATGCCACCTGATGTAATGTAGACAAGGATATTTGTGCAATTCGTGTACATTTTCATCCGTAGGATGCGCATAATTTGGTATATCCATGATTGTTATGTAGAGTTGTAACACAGCAGGATTCATTGTTGTAAACAACTCTAAAGTACTCTAAAACACAGTTAACTTGAAGTTATCCGTCTCTGTTCCATTGGGTCAAAGCTTCGCTGTGTGGTTATTGGATGTAACGCCTACATATGTTAACACTACCTTAGCATTGAAATGGCTTACTGTGACGGCATAATTCGAGGGAAATTACACTATTTTTGGCACCAGTGCCAGAAAATGAATACCGTAATTACCACGGCAACAAGAGATTAATGACGTCATCACGGCACAATATAATTTTCCCCAATATGCCTGCAAGAAAACCTAAAGTTGTCACTCTCGCAGTTGGTTAAACGTTAGCCTAGTGATCCCAAGGTCACGGGTTCACATCCGACCCAGACCGATGGTTTTTAAGTGTGGTTAAAAACGACAGCACTATGTCAGTAGATTCACTGGCGGGACAAAATTCCGGCACACCGGCGACGCTGATGTGACCTTGGCAATTGACAGCGTCGTTAAACAACAAAATCAAATCACTCTCGCAAACTAACGCATTTTTTCGGTTTTCCGTCCATAAACCTTTTAGTTTCTCTTTCGTAAATAGGTTTAGATTTTTGTGGAATTAATAAACTCAGCATTTTGAGCTTCGTTCAAAATGTCAAGCGGAATACAATCCATATTTCCAATAGTTTTATCATTACGTTCCAGTTTCCTCTATTAGTATTGAAACAAATGAAAGAACATCTGCTTAGCAGTCATATTACGTAATGTATCTGTGATCTCTAATGCATTATAATTTTACATTTAGCAAATTTATTGGTTATTTTTACATATTTTAGTGTTAGAATTGTATGTAACTAGTATATAATCTTTTCATTGTGATACTCCTAAACATATACTCATGTCACAATCTGATTATTCTGATTATTCAGTAGCTACATAATTAACTATTTCATTCCTATTAGCATTTTTTCGTTTTTGTATTCCAATACATGATTTCATACGCTATACTGTTAGAAGCCCAATGACCCAAAATATGTATTATTTTAATGTTTAAGCGCAACTATCTCCTGTTCAATCTTAAAACAGGCAACAAGGGACGAGAGTTTGAAATTTTCCTTTGCATGATATCGCGTAACAGTTTAGTTATGTGGTTACACAAAGTTTCTTTGTTCTTTGTCCTGACGTAAACTTTGTCGATTATGATGCGTTTTCCACAAAGTGAATAATCACTTCACGGTAAGAACAGTTGAGACATCTATTTTAGTACTGTGCGGTATGTAGCGTGCATTTCGTGTCAACATTCCCGGCGTCATAAAATGAACTTTTGTTAACTTTACGTATCACTGTTTAATCCGTGAACTATTTTCGTTAACAGCAGGCCCACTTAATCTTATATATTTAAACGAGCAATTCTTGTATATATAAAAATATATTCCGCGCAATTTTGAAACGGCTCTAACGATTTCGATCAAATTTTATATTCAGACAGGGTTTTGCTTATTAAGTTTATCTATATAGGTGTCTTCCTGAAGAAGGAGGAGGAGAAGAAGAAGAAGAAGAAGAAGAAGAAGAAGAAATTTTACGTGTAACAGTCACAATTAGTCGAAACCTTATTTTGCCCATAATTTCTTTGTTAATGGGCCAATTTCAACAAACAAGCCAGGATATTAAGGTTCTCTTCACGGAAACGGCTCCAACAATTAGAATGAAAATTTATATTTAGCTCAAATTTTGCTTTTCAAGTTTATCTAAATAAGTATCTTCTCCCAAAAAACACCATTAAAAAAAAGGAAAAGGAAAGAAAAGCCGAGCGAAGCTCGGTCGCCCAGGTACTTCAACAATAATGACAACGCAGTAATAATAATAATAATAATAATAATAATAATAATAATAATAATAATAATAATAATAATAATAATAATAATATGATGAAGATGAAGATGATGATGAAGATGAAGATGAAGATGAAGATGAAGATGAAGATGAAGATGAAGAAGAATAGTAATAAATAAATGCAACGGTTCCAGAAATGGGAGGGTCTCCAATAACATTATTTTTATTTATATGGAAATTCACGTTTTTATTTCATAGACACATTTTATCACAGTACAAGTGTTTTTATTATTTTGAATTTATTCCACATTATTCTCAAACATACTGAAAAAATTCCGTATCTAACACGTGAGTCTACAAAGGCTAGCGCGAGCTGGAAGCTTTCGGGAACCACTGTCTTAAGCTGTTGAAGAAAAATGGTAGAAGCAGCCCACCTCAGTGGTCTGATAGTAGCGTATTAGCCTCTCATCTGAAGTCCGGAGTTCACATCTACTGAATGGTGTGAGATTCTAAGACTTCACTCCTGACCTATCTGCTTTCCTCGCGTTCTGGCATTGTTTTGGTGTACCGAGGGCAGCGTAAGACAGCGTTGCCAGGTGAGGGATTTTTCCCTACGTGTAGGTATTCTTAACTCCAAAGGGAATGAGGAAAATATTTGGAAATTAAGAGAGTTTTCAAGTAAAATTTTTAAATTCAAAATCAAATTTATTTATCTACGTGCTTCTGCTTTTAACTAAGAAATTTTCCTCATTAGATATTTCAGCATTAAATGAATGCACAGCAGAGTCCCATTAAACCGAACTAATAGGGACCGAATCCTGTTCGGATAACAAAAATTCGGAGTAGGATTTTCGGATTAGCGGGGTTCGGATTGGCGGGACTCTATTGTATTATTTTATTAAGACTGGGTATTGGAAACATTGTTGGTTACTGTAACGATAACGCCAATGTCATGAAGGGCGGACACAATTCTTTTGTATTCCGTTTTCTAAAGTAAAATAATGAAATTGTCTTTGGTTGTATTTGCCATTCTCATGATTTGGTTACCAGTGCCGCATCAGAATGTCTTCCCAAAAATATTGATTCACTGCTACTTTTCAAGAAGTCTGAAACGACAAATTATCCTAGTCTTGTGTGTGAGCAAGTCAGCAAAAGTTAGATTTCAAGAGCAGAAAAGGAATTATTTTATTTTTGAGGAATTTTGCAGCCTACAGGGGGATTTTCTCTAGCAAAAACCTGACAACACTGGGGTAAGAACTATCAATATAGAAGAGAAAACAGTGTGCACTGAACTGAGTTAACTATTTGTAAAATTATTTCCACCATTTAATTGGATCACTTGTATGAATTGCATCGTTTCTTTCCCTTTCTTTCTTCAACAATAAGAACGTACCTCTTTTTCATACCGGTTCGTTGGTACATGCTGCGTAATTAACTTCAAACTTCGCTGGAGTTGTTTGTGAATTATTCAACGCGTGTTTCCAAATATATCTTAAAAATAACAAATCATTCATTAAAGAACCAAAACAACGAAGTACGGTTCAGTCGCATCGTTGCCAAACTTCACTCCGCTTCGGCAGGAGCTTATGGTAATTAAATTGGCCAGTAGAAAGTAGCCCATCGCCGATAGAACTGAACAGCGTAGACGTTACTTGCAAGCGAGGTGCCTGCAATCCATCACTATTCATTTTCTTTTCTGTTACTATCCGCAAAAGATTAATTGCTTCAGCCTGGAGGAAGTCATAGCATTGTCTACCTAACGTTCTATACAGGGTGATAGAGGTGTGAGTGCGCAGACATTAATGGAAACTTCCTTTTATTACGCTGAAACATAAGTTCCTCTACTATTTTCTTCTATAGCGCATGGTTGCATAAGTATACAAATAATAAAATTGCCCGAATGTTTGATTATCAATACATCACCATTCCTAAACGTTTACTTCTGCAATCAGCACACAGGTAGAATTATTTATGCATTTTCCATTTGTTTCTAAAATGAGCAACTGGCCGGGGTGAAGGAAGACATGGAAGAACTTGGTGGGAACATGAAGGACCTTGGCCAATGTCTTGATACCCTGGAAGACAGAGTCGAAGGCAGCATTAAAGAAATGAACTCCAAGGTGGAGCAAATACTCAAAGAAAAAATCAAACTAGGTGGATGTCTATGGAGGGAGGCCTATGCTCAGCAGTGGATATCTTAAGGCTGAAATGACGATACTAATGAAATACGTATTTATATGCATCTATATTATCTTTTGTATTCAGGAAATGGCTCTAGCAAATAAGATGAATATTTATATTTAATTAGCGTTTTGTTTTTCAAGCTTATCTTCTCCCAAAATATAAGATTTAACAAACAAAAAAAGCCGACCGAAGCTTAGTCGCCCAGGTACTGTAGCTTATAGACAGATCACTACTACTACTTCGTAACCCTCCCGGATTATGCTCTCATTGATCGTATATTCGAAAGCTAATTGACTGTAGTCAATAAGTTTTGAACATTCAAACAGAACAAATGTAACGTTCTTTGCGCCAAACGTCAAATAGTTCTCTCCGAGAAATCGTGCACTGCACAGATGAAAAAGACTAATCACTCAAAATGGAGCAGATAGAGCAGCGAAACCTCTTGCACGAATGTTTTTGAGACATCTGGAAACAATATGTATAAGTTCTGGAGATATCATTGCATAGCTATTTTTCTAAACTCTGTTTAAATAAAGAAAACTAGAAATTTAAAGGCAAAACAGGTAGTAACATTTAGAACAGCTCACAGTAAATGTTGTCGTAATATGTGGGTGAGAATAGCCTCAACTTAAAGTGCATACCTGCAGCTTCAACTTTGTTAGACAGAACACACAAAAAATATGACCACAGTTAACCACTTACTGCGACAACCTGATGTTTGCTATCGCTGTTTTGCAGTGGTTCGGAGCCACTAACAAGATGCTGCTGCTTACGGTAAGATATAAACCTATGTCTTGCTCAAATTGATTTTAAAAAGTGCCACAAGATGCTTTAGGGTGTCTACAATAAAATACCAAACAATCATATTCTTATCTTAAAAGGTGATTTTTTAAATTTTGTCCACCTAGATTGGACAATCGCATACTGTACGCTGACTGTGAAATGACTGAATCCAAATAATAATGGGGGTTCATTCCAAATTTTGAAATCCAAGCATATCTTAGTAGGATTGTATGGGGGCTAAGCTTTTGCTACTGGTGGAATTGCTCCAATGTTATTAGATGTGCCATGCGAGGAAGCCGGCGACGCCTCAAATGGCACTCTCTGGGGTTATAATCCCCAAGAGATCTAATCAGGGCGCTCCGAGGGAGTGGCAAATAGTCGTGAAATTTTGTGGCTAATTTCATCCTCTACCTATGGAAGAGCTGAGACCTCGAAAAAAGCAGCGGTATACAAAATAGATGATCCGAAGACCCCTATGCCGCACTTGTAGCAGTAGCAGTGTTGCCAATTTAGCCTTTTTATGGCTAGATCTGGCCTTTTTGAGAACCTATCTAGCTATAAATTTTCCAAAAAGCTACAGATAGCTTTCCTGGCCTTTTTTCTAACCTTTATTAGCCTTTTCTAGCCTTTTTTCATCTTTTACTCATCTACCGGTACCTTTAAAATAGAATTCTATCTCGCTACTGCAGTTATTGCACGTAATGATGTAATCCATTTGGTGAACCCCGAATTGCTAGACTTATTTGATAATTCCTCCGTTCCTTCCACTTCAACTCAGTGAGTGACGCGTCTTCCTGGTGGTTTGTACTTAGTAGTGAAGTGTAAGGTTTTCAGAGTGTTGAGATTTTGTGTGTGTTTAACGTTTCGTGAAACTTTTTATGTGACTTATTTATTAAATTATTATGCCAAGAGCACAATACTCACAAAGTTACAGAAAGGAGTGGGAGAGTATGTCTGATTTTAAAGAATGGATACATCCCGTTACAACAGACACGAATAAGGCATTTTGTAGGTTCTGTAAATCTGAAATCAGAGCTAAAATATTTTATTTAAAACAACACCTAAGTTATAAAAAACACATCGCAGCATCAGCGCCATTTAGTAGCAAACGCCAAACCAAAATTTCATTTAAAACAGTTAGTGAAGTTACAAATAGCAAAAAGGCTGAACTTAGACTAGCATTGTACATTGCAACACATTCTGCAATAATGAACATTGATCATCTGTCACAGTTGTGCAATAAGACATTTTCTTTTAGTGACAGTAAAACAGTAGATTTGCGTCTACATAGGACCAAATGTAAAGGGCTAATTTTGAATATACTTGCCCCACACTTCACTGATTTACTAGTGAGAGATATAGGCGAACAGAAATTCAGTCTCATTATAGACGAATCTACAGACATTTCAGTGTCTAAATTATTAGCAGTTTCTGTGCGTTATTATAGCACTCAAATGAACGAAATAGTGTCTACATTTCTTGGCATTGTCGAACTGGAAAAAGGTGATGCTACTTCTATTGTTTTAAGTTTAAAACAACTTTTTTGATTTGAAACTTGACCCTAAGAAAATACAAGGACTTGGCACGGACAATGCTAGCGTGATGTGTGGTGTAAACAATGGCGTTTACGTTAAGATGAAAGAAGAATTTGAAAATAATTCAATTATTCTCATGCGTTGCGTCTGTCATTCATTACAGCTCGCACTGTCCCAGGAAACACTACCCAGGAACATTGAGTTTCTTATTCGTGAAACCCATAAATGGTTTTCATGTTCTACTCAGCGCCGCTTAGAATACCGGGAAATATATAACACACTAAACTGTAACGAAGGTGAACGTGATCCACGTAACATTCCAGAAATATGCAACACTCGCTGGATATCCATTGAACCAGCTGTGAGTAGAATTATAGAGCAATATCATGAACTGACATTGCACTTTCAATTGGCCCGTCGCAAATCACATTGCTATACGGCAGAACTCTTGTACAATATGTATAATGATCCAGCCAATAAGGTGTATCTCTACTATATTCAAAGTATTTTGATTGAACTCCAGAAAACCAACAAACTTTTTGAATCTGAGAGTGTGGATTCCACCAAGTTATTAGACTCTTTGGCACTTTTAGTTAGGTCCATAAGTGGCAGAATAATAAATCCCACAGCTAAAATTGACCCCCTGAAGTGCAGTATTGATAGTTACATTGATCCATCCCCATATTTAGGCTTCTCGGTAGAAAATGAATTAAAGCTGTCCAGTTTGTCAGACGACGCAAAGAACAATTTACGGGAGAGATGTGTCGGTTTCACGAAAAAGCTGGTTCATGAGCTACAAAATAGGCTTCCAGATAATTTTGAAACTCTCCGCAAAATGTCAATGCTAAGTGTCGATGAAGCTTTGAAATCTGTTAAACAACCTATTACTGAGTTGGTGTTAGCTTTGGGTTTTCAAAAAAATGTTGACAAAATTGAAAACCAGTGGTGGAACATCAGCTACAACAGATGGACTAATCGGACATCTACTCCTGAATTCTGGCAAGAAGTTAGCAATTATAGGGATGCAGCAGGTGAAAATCCTTTTGCAGAGTTAGTGTCACTAGCATTTTCCGCGTTAACTCTACCCCATTCCAATGCGGATTTTTAGCCAGGTAAACATTGTAAAAAACAAACTTAGAAACAGACTTCAAACAAATACACTTTCCGCCATTCTTAGTGTAAGGTATGGTTTGAGACGTCAACGTAAGTGCTGTTTTTCATACGAAGTCCCAGAGGAAATAGTGAAGCTTGTTGGTACAAATGTTGCATACATGCAAGAGCCTAAGGAAAATCCTAGCTGCAGCAGTAGAAATGAGGCAGAGGAGGATGAGGAAGACGACATTTATTTTTGCTAGGTGAGTCATGCGCATTTTTTAATAATGTAGTTCTGTAATGTTTATGTAAGTGTTAAACTATAATCTAGCCTTTTCTGGCCTTTTTGGCAAGCCGATTTAGCTTGTTTTATTGAATGACTGTTGGCAACACTAAGCAGTAGTAGAAGGTTTGGGCCTGCGGCCATGTCCCATATTTCCAAGGCGAGTTCACAATTGGAACATTCTCCCAACTTGTATCTAGCGTTTCCATCTGAGTAATAAACAGAAAATATTTTCTTTTCCCCCCTTTATGACTTAAGAAAGACGGTGTTTTAGAGCTATAAATTATATATCATAATACACATGCATATCAAATATGAGTATTTACATATAAAGTTGGGGAGGAAAACTTTCCGCCTCAGCTTAATCCCACGTTTAGCAATTTGCAATACCTTATTTCGGAGCAGGCGTTACTTTGCGTTATCATATCTATTTTTGTTCATAAAATTGTGAAAACACAACCGCCAACCGAAGATCATCCATACATGCATGCTCGAGATACTTCCTTTGAATTTTACAGATGACAGGTTGTGCTGTCCGCATTAGACAACGTCGCATCGCTGCTGTTAGCGTCGTGTTAGTGGACACGCCTCAAATATCAGAAGTTCTGACACGATAATAGTTTGGTTTTCACAGCTAAAAGGCAAAAACTGTACGAAGAGACAGGGAACTAAATTAGTTTGTTTTAACCATTTGCAATATGATATCTCTCTTTACCTTTCTGCGCCTGCTGTCTACTGACGAGAGAGCAGTTTTTCATGTAAATTTCAGTTAAGATGTTGCAGTAAAGGCATGAACTCTTAGATGCGCCAGTGGTGCAGCATTATAAAAACACTATGGCACACACAAAATTTTTGACCACCACTACGCTCTTTTCTGCTGTGCAAGTAAATTTTATGGGCGCAAATGGTATTTACATCGTCGGTTTTACAGCGTGACTTCACAGCGTGTTTAACTATACAATTTAGCAAGGCCTAGCAAGCTTCTGATTGGATTTTGTGTTGATCAGCTCCTCCTGTCACCCGCCATTAAATGTTATGTCACCGTAGTATTGATTATACATAAATAACATGTTTAAATTAAACGGGAGATATTTAGCTCTTTCTTGCTCGGGTAACATGTTTATCTTTCCATTAATTTATTTTACGTGAGTTAATACATCTTATTTTCTATGTAATTATATTGGTTTCAATGAAACATTTCCCTCTGTAGAAATAAAGAGAGCGACATGTGACCAAGTAAGGCCGAAATAATACCTACTCCCCCCACCCCCAAGTTTTCGCTTTGCGTGGAGAAAGCCAGCTTTCAGGAAATCCTCCACAGTGTTGCTGAATACTTCTGTACTTCAATTAACACGATGAGAACTTTTAACATCTCATAAACCGTGAATGTTTTTGTGATTTAAAGCTTTAAAAAATGTGACCTTCAGAAAAATTGATAAATTATCGATAAGCACTGATTATGATGCTTAAAATACACACAGACATCTTACTTAAGCCCAGATCTGACCCATTTTTACTTTCTCTTCAACATGCAAGTACAGCAAGTACAGGATATTCCACCCAAAAATTTGATGAGATTTCACAGGAGTCCTGTTTACTCTTGATGAATTTTGCATAACTGGTAAACCGAAAGAGATAGACCAAATCTTACTGTACAAAAAATGTAGATCTCGTTAAAACAGATTCATAATTTATATCCAAATAATTATGTGCGTGCGTGTGTGCGTGTGTAGTGAGAACCATTTCTGAGATATTCCTTCTTATTTGTGTGAGTTTATGAATACTTAAACTTTCGTCAAATGAAAGATAGTTATTAATTTTTATGTCTTAGCCGGGCAAAGAGGATGGAATCTCGTGGAATCTCAAAGCTTTAAGATATTTGACTCACTCAAAGCCTACTGTATTCCTATATTCCCCTTTCACCTACAAAGAAATAACCAATAAGATAATTTCAGAAAATACCTTATTCCTGTAGCATTTATTACCTGTTTTCTGTGCTAATAAATTTACATTTTTATTTGGAAATACTAGTCTAATTTTAATCTGCCTGTTTAAAATTCAAAACAAACTGGTAGACATTTTTTCCAGCCCGATTCAGAATAGGTGGATCTTAGGATTGTTGGGACTCTGCTACATTATTATTGTCTTTGCTTTTATTGTTAAAAGCTGCTCCTCTTAAAAGGTTAATAGGTTCCATTTGTCAAAAGATTATATTCCATTAATCTAAAAATAACGATGTGTCGACACATGAAATTGTGTACAAGTATTTAAACAATTTAACTATAAAACGGATCGAAATACATTGAATCAAGTATATTGCTTCTCTCAAGTGCTTACCCTGTCATAATGATGTATTCCGGCACATAAAGTTGTGGTTTTTTCATTTGCAATTTCGCTTTCTGTTATAAAAGGAAAAGACCTGTGAATAAAAACTGCAATCTTGAACCAGAGCGGGAATGTCTGCAGGATAATTTCTTTTATTGTCACTGTGGTAAAAACAAGAAAAGAAGAGGGGTGGGGGAGGTACGAGATATATTTCTGCTGCCCTTGTAAATTCTCTAGCTTTTGTGTTTAACTGCAGTCTGGGAAGCGAGGATGGGTAGTTCAACCGACCTTGCTGAAAAATACAGGAGGCAAACGTGCAATGACGTCACGCGTTCATTCATGAGACTAGAGAGGGGGAGGGTGGAATACTTGTCACCGGAAACTAGGGAATTGCGTCACTTGCTACTTCACTGCAATGAAACAAAGGAGAGGAAATCTGAACAAACCGCTCACAACAGCAACATCTGAACCCAGGAAACAAATATATTGGTACAGATTACTCAAAAGCTATGTATATAAATTCTTCTTCACATGTATTATTCGTTTTTTACAGAAACTAATATATGCCTCAAAATAAATATATGATCTGTTGCACTCACCTAAGTTTCTCTGTTCTTGTACTAACTCTTCATACAAACTCTTATTTCTCTTACCTTCTTCATGTTAATCGCAATAAACAATTGCAGAAATTATCTTATCACTAATCTTTCTGTAGGCAAAGGGGAATATGGGAGTACAGTAGGCTTTGAACGATAATCAAATGTTTTAAAACTGGTTGGTTTATGAATACTTTGAAATTCCGTCGTCGTTGTTGTTGTTGTTTTTTTTTTTTTTTTTTTTTTTTTTTTTTTTTTTTTTGGCGCGGCTAAGAGATAAAAAAGTGAATGACCACCTTCCAATTGAGAACAGTTTAACTATTGCAAAACTCACACAAATAACAAGGAATATTTCCTAAATATGTTCTTCATTTCGTCAAAAAAAAAACGCAATTGGACATAACTTGTGCCAGAAAAATTACTAAAATGAGGCATGCTTACCCAGGGTGAAATGGGTCATAGATTATTTATATCTTAATATTTTACGTCTAACCACATTTCTACATCAGCTACCTTTCCTGAAGCTTTCTTTAAGAACTGGTTATAAAACCAGAATGCTTAGGCTATGTTTAATTCTAAGAACTAATACTACATTCTATAAATGCTTCACGTCACAAAATCTAAGCACTGAAAGCTTCAGATGTTATTTCAAGAATTAACATAAATTCTAGGGCACATTCATGTAAAATATAATTTGTGCAACAGTTCTCTTAATCTTATATAAAACATAATGACTGTAACAAATAAATTGTTAGTTGATAACGATGCAACACTATTCTGTTTCTTGTTAGAAGCCTAATCTTTCAAAAGAATATTATCTTCCATGCCTGATTTTTCACGCACAAAGGCTGCAGGAAACAGAGTTGATCAGACCAGAAAAAAGATATGAAGAGCAGAATTACAGAGCGCAGAAAAATAAAATACCCGGACGAGGCGTAAAAAATAGCTACAATGGAAATTAAAATGTAAAGCCCTTTTGGAAAGTGACTTTGAAGATGGAAGAGAGAGAAATGCGTGGAAGCCACAGTTACTCTGAAGCACCATAGAGGTTATTCGTCATATGAGTCTTTTTTTAACAATGGGAGGATCAAAATTATGCTAATTTTCAAAAGATAATTTCTATTTCCAACCTACCTTGAAATAACGAATGCAATATCACTAGTAACGAAGAAAATATGGAATAAAAGGAACCCAAATTTGAATTTTCTATACAGAATGGTAATTGGTGGTTAATTCCTTTCTCTACTAGTGAAAGTTTTGCGGATTCCTACTTCGCTTCAAATCATATCTCCCAAATGTCAAATTAAAGGCAAAAATTTCTGATGTGGGCACTAACAAGACTTTCTCTGCCCAAAACTAATTCACATATATCTTTCATGTATCATAATTAGGGCTCAGAATTTTAGGTAAATATATATTTTGTTTGCATCCCAATACGAACTTAAAACTAAGTTTAATCTTCTGGATATTATCACCGGAGCACATATTTTAAGTTTATTGCACATAAAAAGTACATTTTCTGATTTTTTATGTAAATAAGTGTTTTCGGACATTCACATAAATTACTGAAAAATAGCGTAAAGGGAACCTCTTTTTAAAGTAATCTTCACATATTTACATAAAAGCAGTGGAATTATTTTTAATCAGTCTCTATCCAACTTCTTTGGTGCTCAATTACATAGGCCAGATGTCTTAATTTGTTATTCAGCTTTGGAACAACTGATATGTCATTTATGATATCCCTTCAGTTGGAAGAAATTATAAATATAAAATATATATAATATAAAATATAAATGCTTTCTCAACCTACAGAGCCTGCAAGACAAAAACGGGGAATACCTCAAATGGCATGTGTTTTATCGCTTCACAGCCCGCTAGTCTGTATAATTGTACCGTCAGTCCACTAGTTCATGGTCCCTGGCAGGAATGCAACGAATTGGTACGTAGATAAACAATTCTAGGGTACACGGTAGCACTGAAGCTGGACTCATGTTTCTGATGGCACTTACATTACGTGCAGCCAGAGATATAACTCCCGCTTCACAATTTACCGTGTACCTAGAATTATTTATCGATGTATGAATTCGTTGCCCTCCAGCCAGGGACCATTAACTGGTGGACAAACTATAGGTGACCATTAAACGTATAGTCAATTAGTCGTTTGTGAATCCGCGAAGTTTATACAACCTTCAAGTTGTGTTGTAGTTTTGGGAAGTAAGATATCGATAGTTTTGAGTCCACACTGGGTTAAACATACCCAGAGTGCAAAGTAATGCAAGTTACCGCGTGCAGCAATATGCTGCGGAATTTAAGGTTAATTTCAGTTGTGGTGGTAAAATCCTGTATTGTCAGCCGTGTGCTAAAGCTATAATGGCAGTATAGCAAGTAATTTAAGTATTAAGTAATTAAGTATTTAAGTGGTGACAGATATTTATTTCTTCATCTGATTACCCTCCCCTTATGTAGCACTTACAAGCCAGTACCTAGGGTCAGACGCCTGTCGGAAGCAGAGGAACCTATGGACCGCACAGAGTGAAGACCTGGAAACGGGTGGTCGGCCAAGCACAGGGATGGTAGAGAAAAGAGGATGATATGAAATGCAGGCGAAATCGATGATTGGAAAGGTGATAATGGAGCAATTGCTGGAGTGAATCTGTGCTAATGAAAAAATGAGTGAGCATAGATGAAAATGCAACCTCAACTAGCAGGAAAATTGTAAAAATTGTTGTAGGGATATTAAAATAGTATTCTGAAATGTCAAAGTAATCTTTTCTAATGACCTGACTTTTTCTTGCAAACGATATGGCTATTGCCATATTATTTAATGAAACAACACAATCCCGACTTAATCTAATATACTTTAACTACCTTTCAACCTGAATTTAAGTCCAATGAAATAAAAATGTTTTTAAACAACAAAAACTTGCGTGCAGTAGGATATTATGACCGGAAATGACATTGTTTTGTTATTTTAGTTTGATGCTGCAGTTAGTTATTCTAAAATTATTCATGTAACATCCATTAATCGAGAACAGCTGTTACAGTTCACAAAGACCACATATAGCAGCACCAAACTCGTCCATCGCCAACATTTCCGATCATGAAAGACCGGATTGAAATGAAGGTGACATGAAATGTAGGGATGGGAAATTCGGGGGATGTAATTTTCCTTCCAAGCGTTCGTCTGGTAACCCGTAAAAACCCCTACAACTCAGGAAAGTCGGCCGCAGGAGTCGAACCCACGATTTCCTGAATGTAAGCCATAGATGTTACCGCGGAGGCATCTCACCCGGTAGTTAAATCTTTACCCTTTGACTCATAATTAACGCTACTTGTTAATAAAATGTTCTAGAACACCCGTAAAAACTGTTACAAGTAATACAAATAAATTTACACTAACAGAATTTTCATATCTAAAATTCTCATAGCATGACGTATTTGTACTACACTTGTAGCAATATAGCTGTCATAGTGCACTATCATTTAGCACAAGATTTATATGCTCTCATTCAACTCTTAACAAAATGAGATTGTGAATTAAATCAACCTGTAATTTACTTTATAGTCTTTTAAATCTCCCTAATCTTTATAATGGCCTATAAATTCGTAGATAATAAAGAATAATAGACGATTATATATTTGTTTGATAAATTATTTCAGAGCATGCTAAACGATAAAACAGCTGACTTCCATTTGATGCGGTATAATTCTGTAATTACAATAAATTGTGGAATGCCAGAATTGCCATTCATATCCAGAGCGCCCTTTCGCAGATTTATTCTCTTAGTGGTGATACCCGCACCTCCGCTTTTGTTATTGCTTTAACTTCATAGATTCCTCTGTTGCTGACTCCCCCTCTCTTTCTCTTCGTCACTCTCCCTTCCTTTAACTGTCTAGCCTCACAATGCACTCCAGAAACAATAACACTAAAACTATACGGAAGTTGAACGGCGCATTATCGACAGTGTTTTATTGTTTTTCTCTACATATCAGAAACCACTGTGGCAATTTCACGTGGATTTGTATTCCACCGAAAAATCTCATGTCGAGATTTCACCGGAAATATATGTTTTAAGGCCCCCTGAATCAAAAAAAGCATTTTTAGAAAAAGGTCCTTGTGTGTGTGTGTGTGTGTGTGTGTCTGTGTGTCTGTATGTCTGTGTGTCTTTGGACCGCACAGCTCAAATTCGAAAAGTCTGTTAAAAACGAAAGTTGGTATTTAAGTTTAATGTCTTTCAAGGATGCGACACGAAGATTTTGAAGAAAATAGTCCCAACCTAAACTGCCATTTACATGGAAAATTTTTCGAAAATGTTTATTTTCTTGAAAATGACTCTAACGATTTTGTTTAAAATGTGATATATTTGAGATATTTTGATGACAAATGAAATGAATATCTTGAATTTTCTGGCTATAGCCCCTGTAGTCGTATTTACTCTGGACGACTTTTGCATAACTGCTAAACCGTTAGAGATAGACCAAATCATACTATACAAAAATGTAGATCTTGCTAAAATGCACACTTTATATATGAATATGTTTTCTTGTAGAGTGAACCATTTCGTAGATATTCCTTGTTATGCGTGTGAGTTTCGGAAAACTTAAAACTTTCGTGAAATGGAACATCATTGTTCATTTTTTTATAGGTTAAGTGTGCAAAGAGAACGGAATCTCAAAGCTTTAAAATATTTGACTGTCGCACAAAGCCTACTGTATTCTAATATTCCCCTTACAACTACAAGGAAATAAGCAATAAGATAATTTGTACGAATGTTTATTTTTACTAACAAGAAGAAGATGTTGGTTAAGAATGGTTAGTACAAGAGTACAGAAAGTCATGCGAGTGCAACACATCAGACTTTTACAATTATTGCACACCACACTGCTATGATCTTGGCACACGTTTTGTGCACTTGCAGCAAACTGTCTTTGTTTGTGTATGTTTTGAAAGAAGACACAGTGAGTATCTTCTCTTCTGGTGTTCCACTTTTCTGTTGTATTGTGTTTGAGAAATAGTAATGAACTTCTCGATATCCAGGAATATGGATTTCTGTACAAAGGGATTAGAAGTCCATCCATCACACGGTTGATTCAACTCTATTGAAAGTTCCTTGATGAAAAGTCTCCTCTTGTGCAAAAGTCATTCTTGCTATCTGAGATGTTGTGTTGTGTAAAGAATAAAGGCATTTTTTTTTTTTTTTTTTTTTTTTCATTAACGTCCTCCAACATTGTGTCATATCGGACGAATGAGTGAAATGAAATGGGTGAAATGATGCTCAAATGAGCCCGAGGTCCATGGAGCTTTAAGCTACCCGACATTCGTCTTCTCAGGGTAGGGAAAACCTCGGAAAAAAACCTTACCCGGATAACTTACCCTAAGCGAGATTCGAACCCGCGACCTCTTGAACGTGAGGCAGACACGCTAACCATCACGCTACCGTGGCGGGTTATAAAAAAATAAAATACAAAAAAATAAAGGCATTTAGAGTGAATATGTCCATTATATTGTACCAGAGAATAAAGACCAGCATTTAGTGTGTATTTTGCATGTGTAATTGCGCACTAGCTGGCCCATAGTTTGGATATACAATTTCACAATCTCAGGCTTCTTTTTTGGATATTGTTCATCCATAGTTATCACGATGCACTGTACTTAGAACTTTACATACTTGTTTTTTCCTCGTCGAAAAGCTAGCCATTGTCATGTCTTTCGTGAATGGAAATAGACTTGAATCTATTTTCAAATTCCTCTTTTATTCATCTTTATCGTTCCTGAAACAGTTAGGTCTTTACTCAAGAGCTATTCTGCCAATGACACACTTGTAAGTCATTTACAGTTATATTTCTGGCTGTACCAGCAATATTTCCTGCCAGAGTCTTCACTGTAGTAAGAGCCACATTATTCTGGGGTGGTTCACTTTGTTCTCTTCCTGTATAGCCACACAAACCCATCACTGGCATAACCAGTTTCAGCTTCGCACATCCAGAATATTTTGATTCTATACTATTTGGGCTTTTTTGGCATACATTGCACAAATCCACAACGTCCACTAAACGGAAGCAGTTGTTCATTCACCGTAACATTGTTAGTGTTTCGCTGCACTTTTCTATAAATATTTTCCATGCGTGAGAAATAGCAGTAAGCTTATCTGTTTGCAATCCAGCCTCCCTTGTTCTCTTGTCATCAAACCTAATGAATCATCCTATTGCCTCAAACCAACTCAGACGTTGTAGCTCTCTGTAATGTATTGGAAAACTTTCCCAGAAATAATTCCCTGATTGGAACATCTCAGCCTTTATTTGCTGCCATATGAAGCCAAATTCCCCAGAAGGCGAACATTTCATCTCTTGTTGCCTTATGCCAGTTTATTTTTCCTGGTACAGAAACCCTTCTTGCTTCTAGGTTGGTGCACCTCACAGTTTCATCCACAATGGCTTCAGAAATAAATAAATCCCAGGCATCTTTAGGGGTGTAAGTTAAAGTGTACAGGCGTTTTATTTTGTGCTGGGGGTCTTTTACTCCATTTGGTCCAAAATATATGTTAGCAGTTTCACTGCTTACTTGTCAAAAGGCGTTATTAGTTCCATCATCACCACCATAATCACCCCCACCACTACCATCACCATTTTCTTCATCTAAAGAGTTGCATGCGATTGTCTGTGGATCAACTTCATCATTTTCATCCCAAGCAATACTTATAACTGAAAGAGGTTCGTTATCTTCAGCTAGCCATTGAGTAACAACGGATTCAAAATTTGGACTTGAAAAATGCATGCGACCTTCCTTTCTACTCTCTTTTTAGATTTAGATTAGGGGATTTCATCTGAAAAACACAATGTGAAGAGTGACACTATCTACTTTATTATTCTAGCCTATATGAATAAAATTGCTTATCATATTGTTCTTTAATGTTATAAATTAATCTTACCTTCCAAATCAGTACTGAGTCAAGGGCTTGTAAACATAAACTGCAACCTTTCACTTTTATTCACAACACAAAACTCCAAATGACAGTTGAACGAAAAGCTACAAGTTGTAAGAATGTGCCTGCATTTATAACAAACCGTATGTCTGCCAATAATGTGCTCTCTCAATTCCAGCAATATATAACTGATTACTATAATATCTAATTTATTGACACTGCAACATAAACGACAGGGTCCATCAGACCCGGGTTATGCACATGTGTGGTATAAAGAAAAAAATACGCGACACTCAAAACTATTGCCACATATTTCTAATAGCATCGATAATGTGTTATTGAATGTTGCAGGAGAGCATGCCTGCTAGGAAGGGGCTCAATTTCAATTTTTTGTACCGCAATTAACAGTTTAAATCTTCTCCGGGTCTATTGGACCCAGGGTATATATTTTAAACTATCCCAGATCTCTAGCACCTCTGTATATTTTGTTCCCTACATACGGACACGAAACTTCACAGAGAATAGCTGAATGTATACTGATAGACATACGGTTAGGTTCTAAATTTCGCGCATCGCGAACTACATATATCTTTTGCAGCTACCACCAATCCAGAAGGAAGTGTGACGTGAGAAGACCACAAGATGCTACAAGACTCAAGCAGATATGCCACAGTGACGTGCAGAAGTGCCTAAAGGTTCCTGACTCGTAGAACCGCCTGACTACTAGAGCTTCCCAAAGAGAATATGAGCAACCCTTAGAGCCAGGAAACACTCTGGCGTCCATGGGGATGCTGTTTACTTGGTGTAAGCATCCACGCCATCTGTCGGATACTACCTTACGCCGCGAAAACTGATAGTATACCTGAGACATTCAAACAGAAAGAAACAGATTGAAAAATAAATTAGGAAAAGGAAATTGTGCTGGAAGAGAAACTACCACAGCAGTTTACCGACCACGGAAGACGACGACAAAACGAAAGTCAGAGCGAGCGGTCGATCGCAATTGAACCTGGGACCTCACACGAGCCGCGCAGCCATCTGGCTCAACAATGCATTCTGATATTATAGTACATATACTCTCTCTATTGCACATAGTAAGTAGGGGAAGTGTTGTAGTGTTGTATTTCACAGGAAATATACGTTTTGAGGCCCCCTCAATCCAAAGAAAAAGCATTTTTACACAAAGGTCCACGACGTGCATGCATGTGTGTGTGCGTCTGTCTACATATCTGTCTCTGCTAACAGGGTAAAACTCAAAAACGAAAAGTCGATTAAAAACCACAGTTGATATTTAAGTTTAATATCTATCAAAGATGCGATACGAAGATTTCGGAGAAAATTCCTGCACCCTGATTTTCTCAAAAATGGCTCTAATGATTTTGATTAAAATGCCACATGCTTAAGATATGTTTATGGTAAATTAAATGTATATCTATAGTCCTATAGCATGTAGTCCTTTTTACTCTTGTTGAGTTTTGCATAACTGATGTCACCACACATAACATACAGATCTCGTTAAAACACTCAATTTACATCGAATGCTTTCCTTTCTGGAGTAACCATTTCAGAGATATTCCTTGTTATTTGTCTTAATTTTCCAATACCTATACTTTTTTCGAATGGAAGGTCGTTATTCACCTTTTTCTTCCTTAGATGTTCAGAGAGAACGGAATTTTAAAGCTTTAAAAGATTTGACTATCGCTCAAAGCCTACTGTTTTCCCATATTCCCCTTGCACCTTCAAGGAAATAAGCAATAAGATAATTTGTACAAATGTTTACCCCGACTAACATGAAGCAGACAGAGGAATAAGAGTTTGTAAAACTAGTTAGTACACGAGAAAGACACGTGGTTACAACACATTAGATTTTTTCTACACTGATTCATCAAGTATACTCATAAGTATGTTTAATGCATGCCATGTCCGCTGCTTCACTGTCGTAAAATTTTAAGGACAGAAACACCCAACATTACTAATTATTTAAAAGCCAAGAGCGTACAAAACATTTTAATCTCCAAAACACATTTTGAATCCAAAAACAACTACCGATATCAAGAAGGAACTGGAGAAGCAATAGAAAAATGACGGCGTGGCATAGGGGCATGAAAATCAATGTGGTGATCCGCCGGCTGTTGCCAGAGTGACCAATAAAATTATTGCCAACATGGCATGTCACAGCATTATTTAAAGAGGGCCGAAAATGCTGCAGAGATGGTAGGGTTAAGTGTTCAAAGCCTCCAAAAAATGGCCTTCTCTCCGGGGCCCATTGATTTGGTAAAAACGCGTGGGTGTAGATAAGCCTGGGTCGATAAGACGGCATGCAACAGTGTCTGAGCTGTGGCAGTTCTATTTTCAGTAGAGGAAATGCGGTTATCTCTCACCGCCACTTTGATAATTGTGCCTTCCGGTGCTTCCAGTATTGACAAATATTTTGGCAGCCGAGTGCTTCAAGTTTCCAGCAAACTTCAGTCACTAACTTCAACTTTAGTTTGTTCAGCACTAATCCATTTCCAACGCACGAGTTTCGCTCCCAACATGGAGAACATGACGTTAGCTTTTCAGCATTAAAACACTTGGTGACGTGCTGAGCACTAATCAGTTGGCACTATCATTATTTCTCGATATTCCATACTAAATACCGATAACTATATTTACTTTGTCCTTTACATATACTATTTATGCTTAATATTTTTCAAGGATGCAACACGATTTTGAAGAAAATTCTTCCACTCTCCCGTACGTGGGAAATTTTTCGAAAATTTTTATTTTCTCAAAAATGACTGGTGTATTCTATTAAAACTCCATATGTTCAAGATATGTTATGACAAATAAAATGTGTATTTTCAACATTCCAGCTATAGCTTATGTAATACTCTTTACTCTTGATGATTTTCGCAAAAGTGGTAAAACGTAAGAAATAGACCAAATCTTACTATACAAAAAATGTACATTTCGCTAAATCACGGAAGTATGTACAAATGCATTTTTTGTAGAGTGAAAATTTCGGAAAGGTGTTATACATTTGTGCGAGTTTTGCACTACTTACACTTTTCTGAAATAAGCCGTTATTCAATATTTTTATATCTCGCCTACTGCGTTTGAAAGCCCATATTATCATCATTACGGACCTTTCTGGCAAATTCACTTTGTAGTGCGTTAGGAAAGAGCACATGATTTGCTAGAGCGTTCATGAACTATAAACAGAAATGAATTAAAAAAAAACATTTGTTCGCAGGCGTGATTTGAACTTCCGAATTTCCAGCGGGTTCACCATTACGCTACTAGAGCATGTTAACAAAGAGCACCACCGTAGCCGTAATCAGCGAGCTGGTAAACAGCTGTCAGCACCTGAATTTTGTATTGTCTGTAAAATTCATGGTTGCCTAGTTGCTAATCCGCAGGATGAGAAGGTTCATATGGTACAGCGAAAAAGGTTGTTTGTACGAATAGTTTGTTCAACACTGGAGAAAGTAATGTGAGTGCTATGCATTACATTTTTAAAAGTCTAATAAATATTTTTGTTGATCAGAAGATGTACATAGAATAGGAGAGAGTACATCTCGTAGATGTCACCCCAATGCACTCTAGATAAGCGCATTTTCCAACAAGTACGGCCTGGATGGAAGGCAATCAATCACCAACACTGGAAGGGATGAGCCCACGGGGATCTTATTAGAAAGCATTGACGCGTTCTCCTGCACTTTCATAGTTGTTCCTTCAGGCACTCTCTACTATTGGCTTTCGGATTTCCGTGGCTAAGTCTTCCTGATCCAAACCGAAACCACTTTCTTGAAAGAAAGCGTTAGAACTTGAGTCTCAATATTAGTATAAGTTCCTTTTTAACTGGGTGCTAACAAAGCAAACGTTGTTTAGATATAATCTTGTTTTCATATATTTGGAAGCCATCATATTTCCCATTTTACACTTTAAAGTCTAGCTGTCTGCTTGAATTATATATTCGCGCGCGCGCGCGTGTGAGAGAGAGAAACAGAGATTTAATACAAAATTCAGCTTCCCCCAATTTAAGTTTGTCAACAAAGTATACCAAACAACAAAAGGATACAGGTACAGAATTCAAACCATATGGCTGATGACATCCCCTCAATTATAATTCCTTTTGAGGCAATAAGAGATGGATGGTAAGAAAAAATACGTCAGTAAATGGAATATGCGTTGAAAAAATATGTGGAAAACAAAGAAGGAACAGGTTTAGGAATAATAGGATAAGAGAAAAATAGGAATAGGAGAGATACGGAAGGCACTGAAGCTAGGCTTACTGTACATGCCTCAAAGGGGGGAAGGATGATGCGAGAGGAGAAACCGGGTGGCCAATCCAGACTAACGGCACAGACATTGACAGATGTCCATAAGGTTTCCCAAGTTTGATGACACCTCTAAGTCTTTAGGTCTTCCTGGACCAATTCAAGGGGATCTCGGCGCCGGATCCAATGTCCCCAGATGTCGCTCCTCAACGAACGAGGGACAGAAAGAGTTCCTGTGCACACATCATCTCTTGTTATTTCTTCTATTCAAAGAGATTGTAAAAAGGTATTTGTAGCTTCTTGATCTAATAGAGGCGTTTGTAAGACCGTTAACCTAATAAATAAAGCAGTGATACTACAGTTGCTGTCTACGGTTCACTGTCAGTCTTTGATCTGAACTGTAGGAGTTTGTTTTTGAGTACGCGAATGTTCCGTAGGTTAAGCGGCCTTATTATATACCTTTTCTCTTTTTTGCGAAGGTTCAAAGTTCAACGTTTCCTGTTCAGAGAGGCATCTAGTAAAACATGATCAAGAAACGTAAGCAATGCGATCTATATTAGCTGGCACCCGATAGATATGCAAAACATCTAACGTACAGATAATGCGGGAAGGATTCTACTACGAAAAGTACTGTAGTTACACTTACTACGGTAGCCTACGCTAGTTTAGAACTCTACTTGCGATGTAAACAGAAGGGTTAAATCATAGTCCAATCAATAATAGTTCAATCAATAATGTACAATGTTTGAGGGATTTTTTCTTGAACATTTTAGGAAACTAATTTATTTTTCGACATTTTGTCGAAAATGCAGTGATAAATACCTTTTGAAGTGGTCAAACAGAAGTTTGGTGGTTAAGGAAGCAAACCGCAGTGTTTGAAATATGTGAAGCCACATCTATGTTTGGGTTTTCTGCCTCGGCTCTCTTGACAAATACAAAAGCCTACGCCTCTATCTCTTGACAGCCCCAACCTCTTAAAGAAGATGTAGGTGGACAGCATTTGGAGGATGAAGATGACGTGCGAAATACACCTTTTTTCGCTGAATGGATGACATAAGGGTGCTTTGGGAATATGACAGCTGCTTGACCAATGACAGGAAGGAAAGGAAATACTTGAAGCTACTGCGTTGAAAAATGATGCTTGGATTTCAGTATATACACTGTTAGATAAAATAAATTAAAATACAATGAACACATTTAATAAGATGTGTGGGATTATTCAACAAGGAGTAGCCTTCAAATACTTAGTTTCTCTATTACGAAGACTAAATAGAGGAGCAATTGCGTTTCACCCAAAAATTCTATAACAATATTTAACCCCAAATTCATGTGTTGGGACGCCCTGAATCTAAACAAGATATTTTTAGGGGAAACAGGTACGTGCTGTGTGCGTTGTGTAAGTTGTCAGCTTAACTCAAAAACCGAAAGTGAGTTTAATACCAAACTTGGTATTTAAGTTCAGAATCTTCCAAGGCAGTGACATGCAAGTTGTCATAAAATCCCCCCCAAACTACGCTTTATAAGGAACATCTTTCGAGAAGCCTGATTTCTAAAAAATGCTTTAAAGATGCTGATTAAAATATCATATGTTTAAGATAAAAATTTATATCTTGAAGTTTCTTGGAATAACCTATGAATTCCTCTTAAACCTGGATTAATTTTGCATAACTAGTACACATTCAGATATAGACAAAATCTTACTTCATAAAAATGGAGATCTTCCTAAAGTACACAATTTATTTTAAATGAATTTTTTGTGGAGTTAACCACCTCCGAGATATTCCTTGTTATTGGTTTCCATTTTCAAATATTTACATTTCTCAAGTAGGAAGAGATGTCATTAGCTTTTTTAACTCTTGGTCATGCAAAGAGAAACCTACTGTACTCCCTTATCTCCATTGTTCTTACAAGGAAATGTGTAAAAGGGAATTTCTGCAAATAGTTCGATTACCAGGAGTCGGCTGCTTTCCATTATACCTTCAAAGGAACGATATTGTTTTCTAGCTCAACATAGCCAATGTAGTTAGGCCAATGATTCTTGTTTTCAATGTCCATAGTATTTTAACCAAGGCTGGAATTTCAGTAACAGTTTTTTCTTCCGAAAACATTGGCTGTAATGTTTCCTTTTAGTTCTGACCATACATATTCTATGACATTCAAATCACAATGATAAGGGACCAGTCTGACAAGTACATGGCCATGCTTAGCAGCTAATTTATGAACAGGGTGCATTTTATATTTATTGTATGTTTCTTTTATAAGCTTTTGTAGCTATAGTACTGTCTGTGGTGGCCTCTTTTACCATTCACTTGTAATAGAGAATAGAACGTTCAACGTCGCCTACACCACTTACATATACACTGTGTGTACCACCAAGTGCTGCTTGCTGCACAAACTTGTCCCTCCTTACGCCCCTTTCCCCACCTGCCTGCCGAAAAAAATGCGAATAGACTGTAATTGAAAGCGTTCCCAGCAGAATTAAAGCTGTCACAAAGGCAAAGGGTGAACCCATCCAATATTCTTGTCCAGTAATATGAAACGTGTTGCGGGTAAAGATTACGTGCAATTTCAGATAGGTGTCCGGGTACTTTTGATCAAGTAGTATATATAATCTCTTTCTCTCTCTTTCTCTCTCCCACTCTCTCTCACTCTCTCTCTCACTCTCTCACATGTAGTTCAAAAGGGCTAGGGTAGTCGCTAAAGTTGTATCTGATTTTGAACAGTTAATCTGGGGTTTTATCATAGAACGAAAACTTAATTTAGAAGGTTTTTGGTTCATTATTTATATTTCATGTTATGGTAGTATAAAATAATAAATACGAGTCATACTAAAATCTGACTTTATGAGCTGGTTGAATAATTAACGATTACAGTCACGGCATTCTCCATTGACGCCCATGTGCATATATTGCTAAGGTTAAAGGTTATATGTTCGCTGTGCGTGTTTTAATTAAGCACAAAGTAACAGTGACCCATAAAATCACACTTGATATTTAATGCTTATTCTTGGGGAAAACGAAACATGGAGTATCCTGCAAAGGAAATTGAAGTGTAAAATCAAATAACGCTCAGTTAGTTTGGTGTTCTTATATTTTGAAGTTTCATTTCGAGGTGTGTGGGCTCTGTTTTGAAAACATTAAGGAACCTCAGTGCCTAATGTTTATGGCATATCGGCTGCAGGATGTCTCCGTGTTACTCGTGATGAACACTCCCGCATTATCTAGTAAGTAGAGGAAGTATTGCATCTAACCAAAAATTCGATACCGAGACATCACCAGAAGTATGCGTTTAGAAACCACACGAACTTAATATAGCAAACATTACGTAGAAAAGGGTCTGTGTGGGGATGGATGTGTATCTGCTAAAGGAAAACTTGGTTAAATACCAAAGTTGGTATTTAAGTTCATCTCCCAAGGATGAAACACAAACATTGTTAAGAAAATCCGTTTCTCAAACTGCCCTTAATTGGATTATTTTCGTTATATTTTATTTGCTCAAAATACCTTAAATGACTTTGCTTAAAAACCTGTATATTTCAGACATTTTATAACAAATGATATATATATATATATATATATATATATATATATATATATATATATATATATATATATATCAAAAAGGACAAAATGCCGGTCCGATTAATTTTATCTCAATTTATTTTCTTCCAAACTGAATGCATAACACAGTTCTCTTTTACTGACGTTAACACTGTATTCATTACCCCGAGTTATTGCAACTCAAAACTTATTTTCTTCTCGTAATCTTGGTTCACTCTTGACTCTGACAATAGTCACTCAACACTTATTAACTGCTACGCTAACTTCCTTTCGACGCGACCGTACACACGCAGCTGATACACACACACACACACACACACACACACACACACACACACACATACACACACACACACACACACACACCACTAAAACTAAAAAATGGCTGACTCTTCTCTCTTCTCGTCGCCACGCCTTGCCTCCTTAAATAGCTAGGATGACATAACATGGACCTTTCCCGAAGTTCACCTGTTCTAGAACTTCTACAAATACGCCGTCAGACCCTTCTCGAATAATCCTGAAAACGCCTTTGGCGTGCCGCGCTCATTATTGTAACGTGGTCACAGTCTCGCGAGGCAGTCTGATCATGATGGTCTTTCATGTAGTACCGCCTGTGGTGTGAGGCAGCCCGGACCCGAGCCTATGCTGTGTTGCCGCTGCCATCGGCCGGCGTCACAATATCTTGAATTTTCATGGAATAGCCTATAAAGTTCTTTTCATTCTGTGGACTTTTGTATAAGACACCATAAGAGACATGCAAAATTTCACTTCAAGGAATTTAGATACCGTTAAAGCACACAATTCATGTGAAATATTTTTTTCTCGGCGTTGACAGTTTCCAAGATATTCCTTGCTATTGGTTTGAAAACTTCTCACCATGAATTGTCAGATGATACAAAATGCATGGTCAATGAAGCGGATTTCATAGACTTTGACACCACATAAGAATGACAATGACAACAGCAACTGATGGGTAATACAAAAGAAGAAAAACCGACTGGTCGTATCTTTATTTGGGGACAACTTCAAACTGTAGCGACAGCTGCTCATTTAAAAAAAGCCACCCTTCGATCCGCAAGCAACCCTTTCCAGTCTAACCATTAAACAGAGATTTTTCTCCAAAAATAAACAAACTATGCAAAACATAGTTACTCTTATTTCTCAATTGAGACCTGAAAAGTGAAATCACTGATGTTTGAAAAGTTATCCTTATGCAAAATTTGAATTGTATGAAACACTTGATATACGACTCTCAATGGGAGAATATTGGAATGGAGATCAATGAAAGAACACAATTATTCAACATATATTTATTTATGTGAAAGTACAGTCACAGTATGCCATTATTCAATGTCAGAGACATAGATGAGTACCACTTTAGTGCACATATAGGAATGTTGTGCATGGCTCGACCTATTTTTTCCTTTGTATTCTAGCTTAAAATTCTTATGCATAGTAAAACGAGCATAGTAAACCTCGCTCTTCAGATAACTTCACAAGAAAAAATGACACACCTGTCAAGTCAGGCGACCTTGGGATCATGCTCATGCTGTGTGACCGTTCCTTGAAATCAAATTTCATCTAATTCTTCTCCTTCTTCTTTCGAGAATTAGGTGTTACGGTCACCTCTTGCGGTCTCTCTCATCCATCCATCCACCTCTTATGATGTAGAGCTTTCTTTCCAATCCATTACAATTTTTTGTAATGTATTTTCTATCATTCTGTTAACATGATTCTTCCATTTCATTCTATTTTCTTTTATCTTATCATTAACTGAAAATATTTTGAAATTTAGTCTTGCAGTTTCGCTCCTTTTTGGTCCATTTTAGTACATCTTTTTTCATATCTCATGAATTTCATCTCTGCAGCATGTATGCGTAATTTTTTCTTTGTTATCCTACATGATTCGGAACCATATATAAGAGTAATTACAGCCATAAATTTATAAAATTTCATCTGCCTTACTTTTCTTGTTTTACTTCCTAAGGTTCTTCCAATAGTTTCGCAAATATTTTTAAATTGATTAACTTTCTTTTAAATGTATCTGTCCTACTTAAAACTAACATCACAGTCTAGATAAATGAAGTGGAATACTTGTTCTAAAATTCTCTCATTTATTATTATTTTTTATCTGACCGTATCCCTTCAAAACCATTATTTTTGTCTTATTTGTAGGTATAGTTAAATTATACTGTATTGCATTTTAGCTTAATCTATATACTGCTCATTGTAAATTGTCTTCTGTTCACTGTATAACTATCTGTCCATCAGCATATAGTAGAGTATTTAATGCTATGTCAGATCCTATTTTAACTCTAAGCTGTATTTCCTCTTTCCATATCATAACTAGGTCGTCAATATGCAAATTAAATAAAGTGGGTGACAAACTACACCCTTGTAGAAAACCTTGGTTTACTAAAATTTTATCCGACATTTTCAACTTAAAACTATTTTTGTATTTACATGCAGAATCCTCATAGTTTTAATGAGGTGTTTTGGGAAACTTCTTATTTGAAACGTAACTGTTGGTAAATAACAATCGTAGTGCACTTTCCTGGATATCCATGCTGTGTATGCCACTGTAACCAACTGTTGGCAGGAAAATGGCACAGTTGATACACAACAGACTTTTCCGCCATGACAACAACCAAACAGACGCTTCAGTGGTTGCGAGTCCATCATCATTTTCAAAAAAGTAGATGTCTATAGAGCCGCTCCGTAACTTTACTGTTGTACAATGGATCCTTGTGTCGCTGAAAGAGATTTTTCTGACACCAATAATGAAACTTCTGTCTATTGAAAAAGTCATTTTCGTCGTACTGCACTTTTACTAACATACGTTCAGTAAATTGTCAGTGCATTTTCGTTAGACTTGAATTTTTAGACGATCTGTAATTTGTATGGATGGAACTTTTAAGTTATACACATTAGAACTTTTTCCTAGAGCCTTCCTCAAACATCTTCAACATCCCTGCTTTCCCTACCACCTTAGACAATAACTCTGAGATTACGCATGGCAGCCATCTTGTGGATTTAACCCCTGTGCTACCGCTGTCTTTATTTATCTACCCTGCATTTTCATAATTTGGACCCCTGATAATCATTTGTTTACTAGTTATGGACGCCTATGATACAATAATCAATAGGTGATATTTCATTAATATCCTGGTAGTAAGCAATCGGGTTCTCAGCACTCTGAATACAAAGTTGTGATAGAATATAGGAAGCAAAACATGGAAGGCAGCACAAAGCTTATTTGGACAGGCCCTGAGCAGTATGGAGATGCACCCTCTCGTTACTGAAAGCGAGTCATATTATTGTGGTGGAGACCCGAGTTTGCCTGAGAGCTCACGGGGTGTTTTCTTAGACGAGAACAATGAGGGAGGCCCTAAGGCTGTTTCTTTGTACTTCCCCCCTGCTTCGGCACAGTAAAAATGTCAGCTACACACGACACCTCCGGATATCTCTTCCTTCTCACTTACTATGATTGTTGAAAAAGGCGACCCCCTACTTTCGCTTACACCTGCTTATACAGAGCGTTCGTAGATCGGGCCGGATCGCCCCGCGGCGGCACCGGACCCGGCAAGGAGCGGCACGCGGTCCGTCAGAGTTACACGTAAATGACCGGCAAGTCATAGTTGCCGAACGCTAATTACTGTATTAACATACAGTACACTAGTCTTGCCTGTATCACAACAGATTTAAAATAGATGACTTTCAATTCGAACACATTTTCTATGTCTCTGGAATCAATTCTGGATTACCGAAAATCCCCATATTATTCATGTTTTTCACCAGGCTTAAAAAGTTGGAGCTTGGTGCGCAGCGAGTACGCGTAGGATTACCGGTCCCGTATTTTACGACACAACTGTTAATGTAAATTGTATTTTAAATAATAATTTTTTTTTCCGCAACTAACAAGAAATGTAAGATTGTGTGGCTGACTTCAACAGGCTTCAGCTTCAGTGTACACTGTTGCGAATTCTGTGCATAAATTGCAAAATGTGCATGATGACAGAACAATTAGTGGAGGATTGCGGCCACCTGGTTACCAAGATCTCTCTTCTTGATTCGAATTTTATCTATGGGAAACATTGAGGAATAAATTGTAGGCATCAAATTCGCGCACTTACAATAATTAAAGGAGAAAAATACAGGCAATCAGTCAACATTTATTTTAGCAAGCATACCAGAGTTGTTTTCGGAGTTATAGGGAATGTGTTGGTGTTGAAGGTCATCAATTTCAACGTCTGATGTGATGCACCTAAGCTTAGTGTAAGATAGTACAATAGTTGGTACTTCTTATCCATGACTAGCCTTTCGTTTACGTCAGGGGTGTCAAACAGCACTCACCAGGCGTGAAAAATTTTCCCCTGTTTTCCCTCCCTCCGTGATGATCAAATCGGAAAACGGGAAAAACAAAGCGAAAACCGGCTCTACTAGCACGTGCTACTGCAGTTAAGGAGGGGTGGACTCCTCTCTTCACACCCTCGGAGTGATGTTTGACATGCCTGGTTTACGTGCAACTCTTGCGCCAGTCCTCGCCCTGTCCGGTGCCAGAGCGACGCCCGGCCGATCTAGGGATGCACTGTAATAGGTAGACAAGGTTTCCCATTCCAACCAATTCACTGGAAATACGTGTTTTGACATCTCTGAATCCAAAGAAAGTATTTTTAACTCAAACGAAAAGTCGGATAAATGTCAAACTTGTCTTTATGACAGCATCTTCCAAGGATGGAACATGAAAATTGTCAAGAAAATCATCCAACTCCAAATTGCCCTACCAGAAACATCGATTATTCTGGATTTTCTGAAAAAAACAGCTCTAATAATTTTACTAAACTATCCTATGTTCAAGACTATTTCATGAATAATAAAACGTCTGTCTTGAGTTTTCTGCGAAGACCCTGTGATGTTCTTGTATAAAAGTTAGTCGTAAGAGATAGATAAACGCTTCTGGACGCAAAATTGTGGGTTCCTTTAAATAGCAGCATTCGTTTCAAATATTTATTTTGTGGCATTAACTATTCTGAGATATATACTGCTAATGGTTTTAATTTTGAAGTGCATAAAAGTATTAAGTGCTACTTACGATTTATTTGTCAACCGCGGTATCATTGAAAGAGTATGGAATTTCCATTGAAGATTTCAGGGCTTCACCCTCCTGTATCTCCCTTGTAACTATGTTGTTTACAGACGCAAATGGGGGCACTCCGGCTCGTCGATCTCAGAGATCTTCTGTACTTGTGCTCCGAAGTGCCGCCCCCGGGGGGAGGTGTTAGATAAGAGGAGACAGAGGGCAGCCAGACCAAACACAGCAGAGCGTAGGATCCCTACACTTTCCCAGGAGTAAACTCCCCGACACCAGCCAGTCGGTTCGTGCATAGCGCCGCCTGAAGGGGCTCCCTCTGAGGCTCAAGGTCCTCATCATCGAGGACACGACTCGCAGCCCAGCTTTCGTGACAGGCGACAGAGTTACTCAGGGTATCCTCCCCATCATGCTCCATCGAACTCCCGCTGACACTTTCTACCCTGAAAAAGACTAACCAAATGAAAGGATGAATGAAATTATTAGTGAAGTGAACTGGAGGGAGAGGAAATTCGGGGGAAGAAAGCAGAATTCACCTGGCAGCCTGGGAAACCCTCCGAGGAAAAAAACCAGGGGTCAGATAGCCCGGCCGCGAGGATCAAATCCACGACCTCACGAATGTCAGTCACACCGCTACCGCCTGCGCCACCTTGCTCGGTTGATTAAGAGTAAGCTAGCTCACCGTATACTCGCTGAAGGACATTCGTTTATAACGAACGAGCAGCCTAGAAGTCAGTGCACAATCAATTACAAAGGAACTCCAGCGCCTGTGTCTTTTTCAACCGTTTTCACGCAAGCTGTCAACAAGAACAACTTAGCCTTATCTCCGAGTGGATCCGGGCCTTGTGCGTGTTTCGCAGCGGCCTCAGTAAGTCAACAGATTGCTTTCTCATATTCATGCAAATCCCGGTATACATGTCCGGCATCTTGTGCGAGGCAATCTGCAGTAGAGGATTTGCTTAATAGATGGCGCATGTAATCCTGCGTCCCTTTATTGCTACTCTCAGGTGTTCTCGTACTCTGCGTGACGACCAACCCTGGGGACTTGGCTACCGCACCTCTCCATTTCTTCTTTCCTTCCTTCACATGCTCTAATCTAATCACCGTCCATTTTTCCCCTGCAATTCGACCACCTGCATCAACCTCAGTTCATTCTCCAAGCATTATGTTCTATTCCGACTTTTTCCCTCCTTGTCCGAAAACCGTTCAAACCGGAAAGCGTACCAGCAAAGAAAAAGTGTGTTGCATTCATATGACTTTCTCTATTCACTCTTCTACAAACTATTCTTTCAAAAGCTATCTACTTTTTGTTAATCCACATGAACTTTTAATTCACATGTATGCATTTTAATATAGGATAGGGTAAGAAAAGCGACAGTCGGATTTCTAGGGAGTGTCTCGCCATGTGATGGCTTTGAAATTCCCTGTTATTTACATGATCACAAGAAAATAATAAATAGCCACTTACCAGTTGAAAAAAGTATAAGTAAATAACTAAACAAATATCTTGGTCATTGCCATCTACGTCATCCAAAGTTAGATAGAGGTAGAAAACATACGGAGGGATTCCACACTGAGCCCAAGCTGCTGCTGCTTGTTCAGCCATGGAAAAAAATGAGAAGAGAAGAATATTTTTAAGTTCCACGTCGTGTGGCAGTGTGGTTTACAGTAGTCAGTGTTTCAATATGCCGCTGAGTTTATTATTTTATCGTCTGTAGGATACACAAATAGGATGCGTCCTGAATCACCATTCGCATTTGTATAGATACTTGCAAATACAGATGCGAGTCGCGATTCAACACACGACCTAATTGAATGTCCGACAAGCGGTAAAATATGGATCAGAGACTATAAATAAACTCAGCTGCATGTTGCAATACTGACTTGCGTAAACGGCGCTGCCACACGACGTAGAACTTCTCTCCTAATGTGCTCAATCGTGTTTCCTTGGTGATACCATCCCATGAGGGCCCCGGAAACCAGGAACTCACCTACCAATCCGTGGATGAGATTTCCAGAGCGCATTTGCTCCTCCTTCCGTGCTGCTGCCGCGACGCTCGCCGACACTTCCAAACCTAAAAGAAATCTACTGGAATGAAGGATGGCACGAAGTGATTAATGTAACGAAACAGAAAGAGGAAATTCGGTCGACCCGGCGAAACCTCGGAAAAAAAAAACCTATGGGTTAGAAAGGTCGGCCACGGTGATCAAACGCGCGACCTTCTGAAGTGTGAGCCATAAACGTTACCGCCTGAGCCATCTAGGTCGGTAGAGGTGGCGAGCACATTTTAAAATTAAAAGAAAGTGTGAAGTATCTATAGTTTAGTTGCATTACATTGTATATCAAGTCTGTGCCATGGCAATGGCACGCGCAATGATCTGATTTACAAACTCAGAATCGTGTTATGGATCATTATTTCTGACGAAAATTGTATACAAACTCTTTTATCATGTGTAGTGTCGGATGTTTAATTTAGTTTAATTGTGTACTGTCGAATGGCGCTTTCCGAATTGCCAGAGTTCAGTTGTTCTACTCTCTCTTCTGATTGGTGTTTTTACATTCCGTTACTCGTTGTTAATGATAGCATACCGGGTTAAGTTTATGCCTAAGTTCTTCTTCCTCTGATTGCTGTCCCGTCCCGAGGCTTCTTGGTCGACCCGCGTCACACTTCCCAACGGGTTGATACAAGCATACTTGTCTTGGTATTCTGTCAGTGGATATCCTTTCAACACGATCCTGCCAGTTCTTTTGACAGTCCTTAATTTCATCTTTAATATTATTTATATTTAGTTTCTCCATTTCACTACCTTTCACAACTAATCTGAGAAATTTCATGTATGCCGCTTCTATCCTTCTTCGATTCTGAATCACGAATCCTCGTGGTCCATGTTTCACTGCCGTTTAACAGTACAGGTTTTGAAAGAACATTGTGAAATCTAATTTCTACATCCTTTTTCATATTTTTTCCAAGATGTTTCCTTATGATTCCATTTGTCCTGTTATATTTCTGCATGTATTCCTCAAAATTTAAACTGATTTTACGTTATATGGCATCCTAGGTATTTGAAAATTTTCAAATGCTCCACATTGTGTCCCTCTATGTATTACTATTTTTACTCTCCATTGCTATTACTTTTGTTTTGCTTCAAGATATTTCCAGGTTATAATATTTTAATATATTTGTCAATTTGATTACATTATATTGAAGGTTGTCCTCTTTTCTAGCTAACAGTACTTGGTCATGCGCAAATAAAACAGTTTTAATCTCCTTATTTCTCCCTATTTTTATACCTCTTAGCTCCATCAACTTCCATTCTTCCAAAATTCGGTTTATGTAAATATCAAAGAAAATATGAGTGAGTTCCACATACTTTCGCAATCCTGTATTTGTCATTGTGCTCAAATTTGATTAAATTTATTTTGCATTTAAATTTATGTTTGATCATACAAGAACTTGACAGTGTTAATTAAGCTATATGATACTATATTCTCTAAATATTATCCATGTTTACGCCAATTTACTCTATCAGATTATTTCACATACACTAAAAACAGCAGATAGAGGGGTAAATTATTATATTCTATCCGCTTTTATATTATCTGTTTTATGGTGAAAATGGCTTCAATGCAGGACCTCCCTTCTCGGTAACCATACTAATTCTTTCTGTGGTATATTTTCCTCAATTGGTTGCAACTTTTATGCTTAAGTTATTTATCTTAAGTTTCTATCGTGCTTAATTATCATTGTGCATGACTCTTTAAAACCGCAGAGTGAAACCCAGTTATTGAAATTGTTCAGGAAACGTCACTTCAGAAATGATTGAAGTACCTGGTTCTAGAGCATCGTTACCTGCCGCGTTTGTGTACGTAAAAGTCACGCAAGCTGCATCATCATTGTGGTTTTTTGTTGAGGTCACCTACGTGACCGTCATTTCTCATTCCTCTTTGCCTTGCATATCCCTTCTAATAGAGGGACAGCGTTCCCTTTTGTTTCCCTTCTTGCTCTTTCACATTTCACGGGGAACAATGCGTCTTAATGTGGAAGTGAGAAGAGGGTGCCTCATGCATACGTAATTCTGTGTATTAGGGCACTATAGGTCAAATGTCATCCCCAGGACCGAGCGCAAATATTCGGATTGCAGCCTCTTCTAGGAACACAGGACCTCAGCGGGGATGTTAAAATTAAACTCGGGGCCCCAAAAGCCAGGCAACAGAAACAAACACTGCGATAAATCGATTACGGAATCAACAAAACATTTAAGTTTTAAAATATCATCATGCCGTAAATATTCTTCTTCATCACGGTTCTGTTCCGGCTCCAAATTCCTAGGTCTTCCCAGGTTTCTTCTTCCTCGTGGTGAATAGATGTATGTTGCTTTTGGTGTTCAGTTTTCAGTCATCCTTATCAAGTGTTGTTTCCAGTTTCTTATATATTTCACTACTGCTGTATTTGGTTTCTCTACGTTTAATTCTTGCCTTATTTCTGTATCATATTTTTGTGTCTTCTTTGATATCCTGCTATTGATATAGATGAGTTGTGACGTTCTAGCCCATGTTTCGGATCCTTAAGTTATTGTAGAAACCGCCATTGTCTTGTATAACTTCATTATAGAGTATTTTCTGGATTTATTTTTCAAAGTTCTATTTAGTACTTCTGTTATATAATTAAACTTATTTAGTTCATTATTTATATCTTATTTTCATTGATATTTATATGGTATTTCACAGCCTAGAAACTTAAATGTTATCACTTGTTCTGTTGGTTTGTTTCTTGCTATTATCTTTCACCCAACTAGACGAGAACCCTAGAAAGTTATCGCTTTTTATTTTTCAGATGTTTCCATGTTATATTGTTTTGACATTTCGTTTAATTTATGTATCATTCTTTCTAGTTCGTCTTCTATTTTTGCTATTAAAATCTGGTCATCTGCTAAGGGTAATGTTTTATCATTACATTTCCTAAGTTAACCCCCCACGCTCTTATTTTCCATGATCTTATCATGTTATCAAAATATATATGAAAAAGAGCGGTTGACAGTGTTGACCTTGTCTAACTCTTCTGTTATTTTTATTGGTTCCCTTTGATTTATTTTTATTTCAGTTTTTTGTTACATTTTAAATTACTGCTGTCAAATTCTGTGGGATTACTTTTTTGTTTAATATATTCCACAGTTTTGGTCTAGACACTTTATCGAAAGCTTTCATATAATCTGTAAACAGAAAATGCATTTCTGGGTTAAATTCTTTTCGCTTCTCAATTACTTGCATGAATACATTATCCGTACAGTTTCTTCCCTTCCTAAAGCCTCTCTGTTCTTCTGATATTATTGCGTAAATAAATGAATTACAAATTTGGTGTGTTGTTTTCAATTTACTTTCAATACGTGATTACAAATTTCCATGTGCGATACAATAAATAAAGCGATAGTCAGATTCTTAAAGAGCGGAACGCTATTTGATACCTTTGAAATTCCATACTCTTTGCATAATCAGGAGGGGAAAAAAACAAATAGCGGCTTACTATTTCGGAAAAGTTCAAGTATTTTAAAATTAGAACCAATAAAAATGAGTGTTTCGGAAATGTTTAATACCACAAATACATAGTTATGTGCTTAAACAAGATGTACTTACATTTTTAATGTTCCTTTATATTCCGCCTTTAACACAGAAGGTCATATCGGCGGATTTTAATCTCCTTGAACAATTTCTTTATAGCAATGGTGTTCACCGCGTAGCGGTGATTTTGAACTTTGGGTACGCATTACCTTGGATTAACTTATTAGATACCTCAAATTCGTACACACGCACCCACGCACACACGTTCACACTCTAAGAGGGGATGGCGAATAATCCTAGTTAAAGAAAAATTCTCACACTCCAGATGGGAATCGAACCCAGGACCCTATGCACGGCACGCAGGTGCTCTACCGACTTAGCTACGCGGCCAGTCTGCTCACATTTTTATGTAAGGTTTTGCCTATATGCAAAAATTTATCAACTACATAAAACTCATTCTGAGTAAAGAGGAATTCCCAGAAAATTCAAGATATTGCGTTTCATTTGCCATAGAGTGTTTCAAACATTTGTTAATTGAATCAAAATAGTTTCAGAAATTTTTTATAGAATCCAAAAAAAAAAGCATTCGTCTGGTAATGCGTCATTTGGTAACGAATTTCCTATTAAGCCCGGAAATTAGGTTGTATAGGTGTCCCGTGTCAACGCCACAATATTAAAGTTGTGGCAGCCGCAAATTTAATGGTGGCTAATAGTTCAGTATTACTATTCTTTTGCCTGTTGTACAAATACATTTTTTGGACCAAAATGATATTTATATCACCGGCGTTACAGCATGATTTACGCAGTCCGTTTAACTGTACAATACTGCAAGGTATGGCAAACCTATGATTGGGTTTTGTGTTGAACCACCCATCATCAAATTTTGCGACAGCTATAACAATATACTTTAGTTACACTTTTATTTTAATATTCAGGACCACAAAATGTGTATTTAGTTGTACTTACTATATGATGTGGTAGAAAAAGTAATAAAGGATAATAAAATAAATTTTGTCAACAGAGCCATGACAATATTAGCAAATTATTAAGAACAAATTTCTGATGGAATTTTAATACAGAAAGCTATGAAGTACTTCTTATACAAAGTTTCGTGTAAGGTGTAAAGCATCAAAATGAAAATTAAGCCTTTGAAACTCATTAAATACAAAGAAGTTTTAAAACATTTGTAAAGATCTTCCTTGCGTTATCGTGAGAAACCGAGACGACAAATGAACCCTAAAACGCTATCAGTTGGTGCTTCTGTGAAATTCCCCAAAGAAGAGCTTGGGAAAACATTTACAGAAGAAAAGTCTGTAGAAACAGAAAAGCACTTTCGCTTCGTGATATTTGGTTACTTAGGCAAAATACTGTGAGAGCAAACATCTGCCCCACTAAATGTGACGGATGGTCATTTACTTGCTTCTACATTAATATAATTCAGTGAGTGTGAAAGGAACGTTCCAAGTTTGCTGGAGGGAAACTTTTTCTTTCTCTTTTGTACGAAATAATGAGAGGATGGTGGTATTACTGTCTACATCAACATATAAAAGGAAACCGTTTATTGCGTGGCAGAAAAATTTAACTGTACGAAAAGACAAATTATTAAGAGAGAAGTTCGCTCTTTTTAAGAGAAACTTTTTTCTTAAAGAACAACTGCTTATTTCTTACTCTATATTTCGGTTTATTTGTTATCGTGACGATTGGTTCGAAAACGTCACAGACAGGAAAAGGGAAAGAAAGCAAATGTAATGTGTTGAATCACATATATCCTCTACCATTCTTCAAATACCTACATTTTCAAAACCTTATTCTTCTCTCTACTTCATGTTAATGAGAGAAACATTTGTAGAAATGGCTATAAGTATTTCCTTATGAGGTAAATACAGTAGTCTTAAGCGATAGTCCAATCCTTTTTAGACCTAGTTGTTATGTAATGGTTTTGAAATTTCATTCTATTTGCATGTCCAAGAGGAAAAACAACGAAAAAGCACTCCCCATTTGAGAAAAGTATTGGAAAATCAAATCAACGTCAAGAAATACCACGTCCCACCTCCAGTACCACATCCCAGTCATGACGCCTGTGGTGGATGGAGGTGGGGGTAGCCTTGGCCCGGATGGACTGTTGCACTACGGGGTTACAATTTAAATTAAAATCATTCGACATTTTTCTGAAAATTAATTAAAATTTTCAAAAACGTTGCAATGTAAGGAGTAAGGTTGGGAAATTTTTCAAAACATCTTTCGCATCCTTGGAAGATAGAGAACTTAAACACTGAATTTTTTGTGTTAGCTGACTTTTCATTTTGAGTTACGCTGTTCGTGGGTACACACATACACACACAATTTTTTTCCAAAAGGGTTCTTTTTGTTTTGTTTTTGTATTTCTTTTTTTTTTCCTTCTTCTTCTTCTTCTTCTTCTTTTTAAGAGAACTTATTGGAGGTACGTCGAACCGAATATTTGCCCCTCATACTGATTTGCGTTAGACTCGGCCAGCAGTAGTTCTCGATCATTATGGTGGTAGTGGGGATTTTTTGAAAAAAACATAGTCATTGGTAATGGAAGAACCCACGAAGAGTTACCGATTGACGCCTTCCCTGGTCTCTAGAAGCAGGCTTCGACTCCGGTGCTTTTTAAAGTGTAGTTAAAAGCAACAGCCTAAATCAGTAGATTTACTGGCATACCAAAGAACACTTGCGGGACGAGACTCCGGAACACTGGCGACGCTGATATGATCCTGGTAATTGACAGGATTGTTAACAAACAGAATACTTTTTTTAATTTGCTGGAGCTGCAGAAGTGAATGTTTATAACAATTTGTGTGATGTATTTAATGAACAGATTTCTATGGAAACAATAGCATTCATTTTGCATTGTGTACCTTGTCAGTGTACTGGAAATATTCCATGCTTTTGTTCCTCTAACATCCGATTTCTAACTACGCCTCATACAGAGGTAACTGCAATATAATTGCTTTATTACAATCTGCTTTGCTTGTTATTACAAATAACAACGTGTTACGCAATCCAGAAATGAAGTCTGACGCAATTGTTAAACCCTTTGGACTAAAGTAATTATGATTTTCATTTACACTTCCACTGCTTTGCAAAAGTAGGAATATTCCCGTTTATGCCCAGTTAAATCCAGCTGTCATGATATGACTAAACTAAAGCTTCATGAAAACGTTTACATCCTTGTCAGAATGACGTGGATGGTTGAAATGAGCAGCAAAGTTCGTTGAAGTTGCTCTTCTATGTTCTTGCTATGGGTTATTGACACAGTTGATTAAATGTTATTAACAGACCATCGACAAATGGATTTCATTTTTTGTCACTGAACCCTGCTTTTTATTTTACTATTTTTTGTGAAATTGTTTTCTGCTTCTTAGTGTAACATTGTAGCACATTAGAAAAATATTACATGAGCCGCCACTGTAAAGAATTACAATTAACTAATAGCGCATACTTATTTATGCAAATATGATTGTACACAAGTGTTACTGCATTGAATATTCGGTATAATTTGCTCCTTGTGTGGTAATGATCGTGTCGATCATTACCTAATAGCAATGATGTAAGTACAATTTCCTACAGCTATGGCATAAAATGGGTGTTTCCCGTTGTAATGGTTTTTAGATAAAATATGAAACTATTGGGATATTTTGTTTTCTCAGCAACGATGATACTAAATCCGCTCTATATAATCAAATTTAGAATAAGATCTGAATTCATAATTAACTTGTCATGCTGTGCTGACTATTCCACTCAAACGTGACTTGGTTTAAATCATTATCACCTCTGTGAATGTTGATTATGATACTCCCTCTGCTTTTCTTATGTTACGATCGGATTAAAGAATCTAGTTGTGCTACAGATGTGCAACAGCTTGCGTAAGTTGATGCAACAGAGCCGTTAGGTTTAAATGACAAAAATGGTTGAATCTCGCTTCGTGAAGCATCTAATGCTGCAATAGATGAAAAATGCGCAAAGGGAAACAATACAAAGTACAGCAGAAAATATGTTTGGAATCAGTTTGACAAATGTATTGAACGAAATTATAAATTAAAAGCAAATACTCCAATTATTGGCATTACCAACATCTTAAAAAATTGGAGTATCAATATAATCATCTTAGAGACTTTTAGTAAGTTCAATTTGGAGAAACTCTATTCGCAAATATATGCAGAGCTATGCTCACTCTTACACACACTATTCTTGCAAATGCTTATTTCTCTATATACTACATTTTAATCGACATAAGCATTTTCATAAATTACCTTATTGTGCATTTTCATGTAGGTGCAGGAGGAATATGGGAATAGGGTAGGGTTTAAGCGATAGTGAAATGTAAGAGCTGGTTGCTATGCGATGCCTTTGAAATTCCGTTCTCTTTGCAAGGCCAAGGAATTAAAAAAGCGAATAATATATTCCTATTTGAAAAAGTATAAAGTTTGGCAAATTAAAACAAATAAAAAAGAACATCTTGTAAATGAAGAAAGAAGAAGATGAAGTAATCGACATAAATTGTATGTTTTAAAGCGGTCCATTTTTTTGTTTAGTAAGTTTTTGTCTGTTTCTTACTGTTTACCATTTTGCAAAAATCATCCAGAATAAAGAGGTCTTCGAGGACATTCCCAGAAAATTAAGGGTATGACTTAGAAACTGCCATGAAATCGCTGTTTGTGTCCGTCATTGCATACTGAGTGTGTGTCCCTCCGATGGAGGAGTGGAATGAGGAATTGCCGCTCACTGCATAAGATTCTACAAAGAGAGAAGCCATTCGCTTCTCACCAAAGCGGCCCGGGTTCGATCTCAGGCGACCATATGTGGGATTCGTGGTGGACGAAGCGGCTCTGGCGAGGGTTTCCTCCGGGTTCCCCGGTTTCCCCCGCCATTTCATTCCAGCGATACTCCATCTTCATTCCATGTATCATCAGTGTCACCCCCTGCGATGCCGTATGTTGTAAAAGCGGGCGTTAAACACTACAAAAAAGAAGTCTGTCTAGAAACTGGAAGCGCTGAACTTTGAACCATCTCGAAGCTGAGAACTTAGGGTACCTACATAAAAACCCCTAACGCAACAGCCCATGAAGGGCCAAGGCTTGCCGCCCAACCGCTGCGTACCCCACCTCTACCTACTACAGACGTCATTGATGTGGTGCAGTATTGGAGGGTGGGACGTGGTCAGCGCCCCGAGCCCTCCGGCCAGTCATACGGCCTTCTCGACCTGGAGCCGCTATTTCTCCAACAAGTGGCTCTTCAGTTGGTCCCCCCGTGCCAGACTTCCCACAGGGAATAAAATCCCCATGCTGGTACCGGGGATCGAACCCGGGTCCTCCGTGCCAGAAGCAAGCCTGCTACCAACTGCACTACGGAGGCGGTCCTCAGGGTGCATAAAGGCCCGCTTAATCTAAGGAACATTAGTGTTCTGTATTGTTTATTTCCCTACCAATGTAACCCATACTGTTGCTAATCCTACCATTAACTACGTCATTTATTTACTGTACCAAAACCACCGAACTATAGTTTTGATAGACCGCAACTCTAGTCGTGCCATAATAGTCAGGATTGCCTACTTGTTGGTGAAATTACTATTTCATACTTGAGGTTTGGCATTTTATCTCTGTCATATAGTGGCTTCAAAGGAAATTGTGCAAGTTTGATATCAAGAGCTTTTGTGCAAAGGTATCTCCAGGATGAAATATGCTTCGTGCAAGCTTTGGCTTTAATCTTTTTTCTCCTTGTCAGTATTCAGGTCATTTTTCACCACCTCAAGAGAAACGTCCCCCTACTTGCTAGCTACCCTTAAGTCATTTTGTACATCTGGGCTTCATTGAATGTACAACGCAGGCTTTATAGCCACTTTTCACGCTATTTAGTTATAAAAATAACCCCCGCTTCCCCGTAATTTCGACTCGGCAGCAGTTTTTCTTCTTTTTTCTCTCTGCCGTTGAGGAACGTAGCTTAGCCGGGCTCTTCCGTGCCGTGAATGGTTCTATTTGTGGCGCACACGCCATTCTCTTCAACCGACGTATTTTATTCTCTTCCTCTTTTGCTCCTCGCCGCTTTATAAACACAAGCATTGACCTCTACTCCGGGTTTGTTTCCCCATCTCCTATCGCATTCCTTGTAAGGGGAGTGACAATTGCGGAATATTGATGAAATATATTTTTATTAGCTGTGCTACAGCGTATAATAAGTAGGGAAGGCATTGTATTCCTCTCAAAAATTCCATGTAGAGATACCACTGCAAATGCAAATACACTGAAAATTCACATATTGAGACTCCCAAATCAAACAAATGCTTTGTTAACAACGCTGTTAATTCTTCGAATCGTATGAAAATGGTGGTGTGCTGGAATTTTGTCTCGCAGTTCTTTTGCATGCCAGTAAATCTACTGACTGTCGCTCTTAGGCAAGTTTAAAAAGCATCGAACTGTGCCATATTTGAACCTGCGACCTTGGGATCAGTATGCCAGCGCTTAACCAACTGACCACCCAGGTCCACATCCAAACATGGAGGATACTGCTTAACTTTAGAATTTTACATCATCAGCAAAATTGGTGTCACTGTATCAAAAAGGGAATCACACAAAAACTTCAAATTATAGAGGTTTTAGCATGTTAAACATGCCTACAAAGTACATTCAGGTAAGAATGTTGCAGAGGTGTTGCTTCTGAAGAAACAAAATTGTTTTGGAAACGGAAGCTCATATGAAGATAATGTGATTACTGTGCGGCAAATAATAAAGATAAGAAGAAAATTTAAGCTACCACTTATCTGACTTCCTGAAACAAAAAACCCCTAGCGCAACAGTCCTTCGTGTCCAAGGCTCACCGCAGGCCGCTGCGTCCGCCACCTCTGCCCACTACAGGCGTCATGAGTGGGGTGCAGAACTAGGGCGTGAAACGTGGTCGGCGCCCCAAGTCCTCCGGCCGGTTATGTAATCTCCGCGGCTTTATCAAGTAGCTCCTTAATTTGCCCCTCAGGAACCTAACGAGGCTGAGTGCACCCCTTGCCAGACCTCCCAGCGAGGAAAAGTTCCCACGTCGATACCGGGGATCAAAACCGCGTCCTCCACGCCAGAGGTAAGTGCTCTACCACTGCGCTACGGTCCATAACTTTGATATAACAGTACATAAATGACAATGGCATGAAATACTTAGCGCAAAGTAAAATTGCAACTGAAACTCAGATTTTGGAGCAAGTTCATTACTGGAATCTTCTAGGGAGTTATTTTAGTTTGCTGAAGATAAATACGTATATATTAAATTACAGATATATCAGACTATTTGTGGCACTATAATCAGAACATTAAAAAATACACGAGAAGTTACAAAGATGAAATTCTATAAGGGATGACTGTACTCGTTCTACTGTATGACGGTGAAGCCTGGGTTTTGAGGAGAAAAGATTTTAGTAACATTCAGGCATAATAAATAAAACTTTTGCGAGCAGTCAAAGGTAGAACTTCTAATGAAACTATTAGATAAGAAGTGAATATTTTTGCACTACCTAAATGATAAAATAGAAGAACAGAAGAAAAAATCTGGTGTGTTGCACTCACATGACTTTCTCTACTCTTATACTAACCATTCTTACAAACTCTTATTCCTATATCTTCTTTCTTGTTAGCTGAGATAAACATTTGTACAAATTATCTTATTGCTTATTTTCTTGTTGGTGCAAAGGGAATATTAGAATATAGTAGGATTTGTGCGATAGTCAAATGTTTGAGATTCTGTTGTCTTTGCACACTTGACATATAAAAATAATGAACAGCGATGATCCATTTCACGAAAGTTATAAGTTTTCCGAAACTCACACACATAACAAGGAATATCTCCGAAATGGTTCACCCTACAAGAAAATTTATTGAGACATAAATTGTGTATTTAGCAAGATCTACATTTTTTGTATAGTATGATTTGGTCTATCTCTAACGGTTTACCAGTTATGCAAAAGTCGTCCAGAGTAAATACGACTACAGGGGCTATAGCCAGAAAATTCAAGATATATATTTCATTTGTCATAAACATATCTCAAACATATGATGATTTTAATCAAAATCGTGAGAGCCATTTTCAAGAAAATCATAATTTTCGAAAAATTCTCCATGTAAGGGGTAGTTTAGCGTGGGGGTATTTTCTTCAAAATCTTTGTGTCGCATCCTTGAAAGACATTAAACTTAAATACCAACTTTGGTTTTTAACCGACTTTTCGTTTTTGAGTTATGCTGTCCACAGACTGACACACAGACACACCGACTGACAGACACACGGACCTTGGATTCAGGGGGCCTCAAAACATATATTTCCGGTGAAATCTCAACACCGAATTTTCGGTTGGAATACAATACTTCCCCTACTTACCAGCAGAGAAAGTAAAAATTGTAGGAAATTTGGAACGAATGGAAGAAATAGGGATTCCGAAGATGGCGTTTCAAATATAAACCTAAAGGAAAGAGGAACATAGTCAAAAAATGTGATGATGCCAGAAAAGGTCGCCAGGGATAATCTGAGAAAGGTACAAGAAGAAGAAGAAGAAATAATTTTCTAAATATTCCTTCTTTGGATTAGAGATCTCAAGACATTTATTAGTCCAATGAAATGTAACATTCCACTTTTTGACAGCACTCCTCTGTCACTTTAGTAAGCTAGTAAATAAACATATAATGTTACTTGAGATTGAAAATCCATACTTCAATTTCACCTGAAGAAATCACTACAAAAAAAATTGCTAACTTCAAAGTTATCTCAGAAACCGCTGTTGCACGAAGTTCTCCTGTTGTTTTTTTTTGTTTGTTTGTTTTTGTTTTTTTGTGGTTTTTTTTTTTCCGCTTTTTCGCTTCAAGAAACCATATCGCCAACAAGTTTATTTTTCCTTCCCTTAGTTTACTGAAACTTAGAATTTGAAAGCAGATACAGGAATATTTAATTAGTGCACTTCTCCGTTTTCTCGATATGAACCTTACAGCTAGAATATAATGAACCTTGAGAAGCCTTCATAAATATTATAACATAGCTTTATTGTATTTCCGTTCCAATTACGGCTCTAGGAACTACCACAGAGACTCGACTCACTTAACTTTCTTATTTGATTTTGTATTTTTTATGGGTTGCGCCTTTGTTCTCATCCCGATCATAGCAGGAGAGCGCCTACGCAGGATTTAGATATGCAACCCGCGAGGTACTGCTGCCGAAGTAGTTGCCGAGTGCTCAAGGCTTGTCTTCTGTTTTCAGCCCAGCTCGGGAGAAACTGGTGGTAAAAAATTACGAAGATATAGTCTAATTTACGTAAATCAGTTATATAAACCTTGATATCTTTATAAGAATATACATTTAATTCTTACTGAAGTATTAGTAAAGTTATACTCAAGTAACTTCCAATACGTTTTGCCATCTGAAAATGTATTGTAAAAAAAATTATATTCGGCCAATGCCATTTCGAATATCAAAGTAGCAAAAACCACAATTTGACAAATACCACTTCTGACACCACAGTAGCAAAAACGACAATTTGACAGATATCACTTCTGACACCAGAGTAGCAAAATCGACGTTTTGACAAATACCCCTTCTGACACTAATGCGACCAAAACGCCAAGAATCAAGTCCAATTACTTTTCTTTATTTTCGTCCCAAACTTAATGTACAACACAGTTGCCTTTTATTGAGGTTAACGCAATCTAAACTGTTTCATGATATTACACCTCATAACCATTTTCTTCTCATAACTTAGATTCAATCTTTTCTGTCTTTCTTCACATTCTCTGTCTCAAACAGCTAATTTGGGCAATATATTCACTCTACACGCTCAACTGCTTCGCTATCTTCCCTCACGACGCACCGGTTCTCACACGCAGCTGGCACACACTAAAACTAAAAGGTGATTGACTCATGCCCATAACTCACTAGTAACTTCTCTCGCCGGCTCACCTCCCTATATAGCACGAATGACGTAGCATGACGCTTTCTCGAACTTCTACAAATAAACCGGCGGCCGGAAACTTCTCGATTGCTCTAGAAAAATCTCTTTTGGTTCTGCCGCTCTGATTGTTGTCACCTGTTCACAGCAGTCGCGCGAGGTAACCTGACCTTGAGTGCCTTTGATACATGCACCACCAGTGCAGTGGTGTAGACCGTGCCCGACCGTCCTTTGTTGTGTGCCGCGTCACAGTATTTAAAAGTTATCAAAGTATATCAGCCTTGGGGAGTCCAGTCACAGCCGCCACAGAGACAACATGGCAGGAAGAAAGAAGAAGAGAGTCACCGCAGCAGTCCAAGAACCCTCCGAAGTACCTTCTGAGGAAACTGAAAACGCCAGCGCCGCCCCTGCCTCACAGCCAGCCTCCTCGCCAACTCCATCTCCATCTACGCCGTCCGAACACGGTATTTCAGCCTGCAACACCACGCCGAACCCAACCACCCACCGCACACAGACGACACAGCCAGAGGTTGAATACCGAACGTCCACAGAGTCATCCTAACCTCACGAGGCTGCAGAGTTACAGCGCAGTTGTGCGCGGAGTACATCGGCAGCTTCCGGACTCTCTCCTCCTCAGCGCAACCCGACGTCGCTGGCCTTCTCTTATGAAAGCGACGCGCATCGTCGCCGCTGGTGCGCCTGGAGTTCTGGGATGGGGCGAATTACCGTGCTGCTTTGACGGACGGGCTTCCTGCCCTTGGGCAGGTGCTCCCAGTTGAGGCTAGCCGTGGTGTCCGCCCTATTCCCTGCCGACGCTGTTGCCAGTACGGTCACACCGCCGACGCCCCACGCTGCCACTATTGTGGCGCTGGCACCTTCACCACATTCTGCACCAGCCATGACCTGACACGTCGCCCCGTGTATTGTGCCACGTGCAATTGCACTGGCCACTTCACGGGTCAGGCGACGTGCCCCAGGAACCCACGCCGTCAGCCGCCTGCAGCTCACAAGAGGCCCACGCAACAACCACTCTCCGCCTCGCAGTCCATCACCGTCACACACCAAGAGCATGTCAACACCAACCGCCAAACCGCCGACCAACAAGACGCCGCAGACAACCAACTTTACACCGCTGTACTCCACAACACCGCCGCACTGCAGAAACTACAAGACACGCTCCAGACTCTCACCGACCGGGTTGCAGCATGGGAGACAGCCCTGACTCGTGCTCTCGAGGACGTTCAGGATACCACCCATAACCTGCAAACAACGCTACCTGCCACAGTCCATCAAGACAACAATAGCCTCCGTGACCACTTCAACAAGCAGCTGGAGAAAGTAGTCACCTACATCAACGACTCACGCATACACAAGGTCCATAAGACGTTAGGAGAGATACTACAAGGACACACAACAACACTAGAGACCAAACTCAGTCTGATTTACGAGATTCTGACACTCCCCAGATTTCCAATCGGTCCTCCAGTACGACCCATATTCCCCCCAAATCGCAGGTCAGTGTCAGGGCACCCGCCATGATACTTGACCTGCCTAAGTCAATGATCCACCTTTAATACCCACCCACAATTATCCGGTTTGCTTCGGCGGTACCGGACACACACCACCACTGTTCAAATAAATAGAATAACATTAGTAAAGTATATAATAATAAAAAAATAAAAAATCAGCCTTCGTATGCAAACCGCTCCAAAGTTTGGATCTTTTATGCATTGTTGATGTTACTTTGAGTTACGATTTTCTAAGATTATTTGATTTTGGAAAACTAAAACGTTACGTTACGAATCAAAGTACCCGAAATGCCCTCCATTTAGTATGAGTGGTCATTTCCTTAGCGCGATGATACTTGATTGAAAAGGTAGCGGTCCCTAACTGCTAAGACCACCGGTTGGGAGGGACCACGTCCCACCTTCTAGTACTGCACCTCACTCATGACGCTGTGCTGGGTAGAAGTGAGCAATGCAGCGGCCAGGTGGTAGGCTTTGACCCGAAAAGACTTACTGCACTGCAGGAAGGCACACAGTTGGATTTTGGGATGAACTTTTCAAACTGTCGGAAATTCTGAACAAAATTACACATTATTCAGTACCAAAATTTATGCTAGAAACATAAAAGCACTAATACGCTAGCCAAACATAAAAGTGCAGCTTTTATGCTTAAAAGTCTATCCATGAAAGACATTTTTCTTACTTCTTCTTTTTTTTTTTTTTTTTTTTTTTTTTTTTTTTTTTTTTTTTTTTAATAGTGCTCATGCAAATAAAACATGATGGTAACAGATAACCAATGCCGTTTAGTTTAATTTTCTTGCTTCTAAAATTGGCAATGTTTTATTTGCAAATAATGTGTTAAGTTTGTAAGAATATTTTTAGGACAGAGAGCTGGAAACTAGTCCCAGCACTTTTAAACATTGTAGCCAATTATTGTAAACACTTAAAACGCAGAAATCTTTATTCTCAGGAACCACTCAAAGCATCTATCCGAATTTCCGCTAATTTTTTATAGAATATACCATAAATATATGATTTAAAATACATCAAGCCCTTTAAGAAATACAGTATTTTGGAGATTGAGAAGCTTAAATTGAGCATTACTCTTTCTCTTAACATTTGATCCAAAATACGTCTCCCATTAGTTAGAGACTTTTTATAGTCGGATTGCATATTTCTAAAATTATTTTTTGTAGTCAAGCAAAAAAAGAAATAAACGCGAAATAATTTTGGAAGAATTCTCTCTAACCTACCGAAAAGTGCAGGGCACAAATCATACTTTGAAATTGACAGAGTTTTAAACTTTTAATCAATATAAATTTGTATTCTAACCAGTGGTAAGATGCATAATGTATTGTTGTAAATAAGGAGCTAGACAAGAAGTTGAAAAAATCGAGTTACTGTAATGAATGTAATATTAAAGTGGAAGTATTGTCATATATCCTGTCATTGTTGTAATGGGGAAACTTAAAACTTCAAGCTCTCACATGATACCATCTTAACCATAAGGAGTTTATCACCTCCTTTACAAGAAAATGGCTTCACAATTCTGTGCTCAGCTCGACCCATATCATGGAGCATTAGGTTTACGTACTCTGAATTCTTAATGGCGTCGTCTAGAAGAGCAAAATTTGTAAGGCTACAAGCTTCTATGCCATTCCAGTTTGAAAACTCGATAACACAGTAATAATGTATTGCAACGCAGTTGGGTCATAAATCAAGTTAGTGTCCAATATATTTCCTATTTTTACTTTTTTACCACATACCTATAGTAAGGAGAGAGATTATTGTATTCAAACAAAAAATCTATATTAAATTACATCGAAGACACAATTTGACTTCCCCTCAATAAAACTCGATTCTAAAATGAAATTTACACAAATGCCCATGTTAGTGAGAGAGAGAGAGAGAGAGTGTGTGTGTGTGTGTGTGAGTGTGTGAGAGAGAGAGAGGCTGGGAGAGGGGGAACGGAACGTTGTAACACAAATGTCTGCTAAATACTACATTTAGTGTTTAAGCTCTGTATCTTCCAAGAATGTTGAAAATTCAAACTATCCCTATTATTCTTGACGTTCAGCATTTCAGCTCGTTTTGATTTTTAGCATAGGTGTTTATTGTCCATTCTCGCTCCATTAGCACCACAGGTGGTGGACACTGATGATAAAAGCATTCACTTCAGTACCATAGCAAGAGAGAGAGAGAGATCGGATGATCGGTTTAATATAAACAGTATGGAAGACCTTGACACAACGGACTTTCGCGGTTGTGTCAAGGTTTTGAAACTTTTATAAAGCTATCGCGAAATGAGACGGTCGCAAGTTAGCTGCCACACAGGCAGAGGGTGACGTCATTGCCCCAGTACAGTGACAGCACGAAGTATACTGTCTACAGCGCATAGTATCTCTTGGACATGTTTCTCATTCCGGGTATAAACGAATGAAAAGGTTTAAAACACAGATTCCTCTAGCTATCCCTGAATATTAACAAAGTATGTATACTAAATGAGACATCTCAGCCACATAACTGCTAAATTCCGGGGAAATTCATTATGCTACGGCCTTAAATAGAAGTAAATTAAATATAGAACAGCATCCAAACCATCGATAAAATATGCATGTGAGACATGGGTAATTAAAACCAAGGAAAAATCAACACTGGAGTATCTCAACTGAGATTTTTAAGGTCCTTATTGGACGTTATTAGAATTTAGATAGAGAGAAGAACTAGAGGAAGAAACATTGTGGAAGACATTAAAAGATATCAGAGCAAGTGGAACGATCACGTTAAAAGAATGGGACCTTCTAGATTGTCATGGCAAGCACTATTTTACAAACCTTTAGGAGGAAAAGACTTCCGACGACCCTGAATGATGTGGAAAGAGCTGTTTGATTAGTCTCGGAACAGTCTGAAGGCCTAATCCATGTTAAGGAAAAAGAAGAAGGCTTAAAGATATGACAATCAAAATCTTTAGACCCGTTTTTCAGCAAATCGAGATATTTCGTTTTTCGACTTATGCTGTTCTGAGACAGACAGGCAGATCTTTTTCTAAAAACAGATTCTTTTATTCAGGTAGTATCAAAACTTCCTTTGTGAAGTCTTGGCATCCAATTTTTTGGGTTGGAATACAATACTTCCTCTGTTTACAATAAGCCCATAGTAGACAAAGTAAAAATGACCTATTGGCAGGGTACTCAATGTTTAAGCTCCAACCAGCAAAAATTAGAACAAGGATGCCATATATATCGCACTCATTGGTTGTCTTATGGAAGGATGCATTTAATATCTTAAAGCAGCAGGAAGAAGCCACTTGGGAGGGTAAGGGAAGGATGGAAGGAAAGGTACCCCTCGCGTGCAAAGCAATTAAGCCCTCCTTACCTATCTAAAGACCTCGGGCACATTTGCACCCTGCCCTCCTTCTTCCTCTTCTGCTGTATTTTCTCTTCTTTTTTCCCCACGGAGGAGTTTTTCCACGTCACGACATCCGCAGAACATTTGCGTGTGTTTGGGAGGTCTAAAAATAAATCTGGAAATGACGTATGGGGGTGGACTCTGTAACCTAAAGAGCTCGAGAATTTCGGTACTTAATTTCAAATCGTGTTATAACTCCACCTTGATTTTCCTTGCACCATTTATCAAACTCTTGCTCGTCCCTGTGAGCTATGAAGAGCCGGAAAGGTGCTGAGAAAAAAGGGAAGAATTAGTGTCTCTTCTTTATATAGGAGTAATCATTAACTCTTTCCTCTTTCAATATCACTTGGCTTTCTCTTAAACGTTACTTCCAGATTATATCCGTCTGATATATGCACTTCAGTTAATTTATTTAGTATCCACTTCTAAAACACTTAATTAGAACATTAATAGCTATGATACTATGACAACGTTCGGAGAGGAACCTAGTAGTTCGACCTATGGAAGAGATTTTGAGCCTATGTTCATGAAGGAGCGCCCAACAGGAGGGGTGATGCAAGAGGATACTAAGGGTGGTCGAACCTTAGCACAGGCCAAGATAGGGTCTCTAATAACTACGGATTTAAGCTCCCCGGTGGCGACTCATACAAGTAGCTTCCCTCATGCCCTGAGCCTCCTACCATATCCCCTGGGAGTTCCGGGATCCAGAGGAGGAGGATTCACAGAAAGAGACTACAATGAGTGCCGAAACTCCCGCCAATACTTAGGACCCTGAAGTAGCCAATCAGGAGGAAAGTGAGGTGAAATGGAGGGATGTAATTATCCTTCCCAGTATTATCCTTGCGAAAAGCCCATGGGTCAGGAAGGTTGGTCAAGGCAATTGAACCCAGTCCAGAGCGCACCCAGTAGTAAGGGGAATTTTATATTCTACCAAAAAGTGGATATTGGAGTTTCACAAAAAATACACGTTTTAAGGACCGCTTTGAAAATATAAAGTTGTGCGTATATCTTCTGTGAACATCATTAGCTTAAAATGGAAAGTATTATCAGTACCGAACAGAAAACCTTTTACAACAACCGCTGTTATCCTTAAGATACCTAATTTGCACCATACAAATAATTGAACTTCACATGCTATGTAACCTTCTTCCGTAGCGCGTAGGCCTGACGGCCTATTCCGTCTTCAGTTATAAGCATCATTCTACCTTTTCCTTCCAAAGCAAATGTTGGAACGCACGCCCATTACGATTAACGTAAAGAGTGCATCGGCGTGCACTATTCTGCCGTACTCTCGCACAGACAGAAGCCATTTCTCTGGTTTAAAAGTTTGTCGGTCTAATTTTGAATAGTAAAGCTGTGATTAACTGTAAACAATGAGCTGTTTGTGTTTTGTTTATGTCAATACTAATTTGCATTGTTGATTTTGCTGTAAATACTTAAACTAGGTGAGGGCAGTATCTCGTCTAGCGCTTAAACCAAGCATCGCAGCAACAACCTTTCCTTAATAAAAAGTGTTATCTGTCAGCTCCCAAAGTTTGTCGGTGTAATTTTGGGACAGCCTTTATACAAGCGGGATAAGGTTAATATCTTGTATGCATGTATGTGTCTGTGTGTATATCCGGTATCACAGCGAAACTGGTCGCCCTCCGGGTTCTAGTTGCCACTTATATCTATCTAAACAAGATTTCTCTGTGACATGACAGTGTTTCTGGTTTCACGTGAGCGTCCTCGCTTTCTTCTTCCCTTTGTAAAGTAAATTAAATTATGTTGTTGTTTAACGACGCTGTTAATTTCCAGGATCACATCAGCCTTGCCGGTGTACCGAAATTCTGTCCCGCAGAAGCTCTTATATTCCAGTAAATCTACTGACATGGAGCTGTCGTTTTAAGCACACTTAAAAACCATCGGTCTAGGCTGGATTTGATCAGTAGGCCACCGTCTAACCAACTGAGCCACCCATCCTTCCGTTGGGAATCTACTTCGTGATCATATGTATTTGGCAGTCTTTCTTCTCCCATTCAGCATACATGTCCACGGCTTGTTTCTCCTGAATTTCTTCTTTAATAGTTTGTTCTTTTTTAGCTAATCTTCATTTTTTTTTTTTTTTTTTTTTTTTTTTTTTTTTACAATGTGGATTTCATTGCAGAAAGTCCATTTCTGTTGACAATACTTTCTTTTCAATCTTTCCATTTATTTTCCTGACTTCACAGCCTTATAAAAGTACTTTTCATCATGGAGTTATATATTATTATTTTAGATTTACATTTGTAACTTTTTGTCAAAACAGAGAATTTAACGCTCCGGTAATTATTTTTGCTTGAATTATTCGTGAATGTATGATTTTTTCATGTGTGCCATAAATATACAATTTTGTTCCCAGAAAATTACATACTAGAATATTAATCTGGGTTAATATCTTCCGTATGGAAATAATCCTTTTAAACTTTTTTGTATCAGGAATATTCAATTGAAATACACTATTTCCTTTGTTCACTGTATTAAAATAGTAGAGGAAGTAAAGCTTTACTTTATTGGCATTGCGCGTTATTTAGGAAATTTCCTGTGCCTCATAAAGGTTATAAAAAGCAAGCGAGAGAATGAAATGTAAAGGACTCTGTGACAAATGTTTATGCCGCGTCGTTTCTGTCAGATATGTTCACAAATTTATCATAGGGCTTTTGAAGTTCTTGAGACACAACGTTATTAATGTCTTCTCCTTGCTAAAGAAAGAGATTCCCCGGAAGAAGACACCGGTACCGTAAATTGAAGCAGCAGGAAAGCTCGGCGTTTCCGTCGCTTTGAAGAAAAGGGAACCCCTCTCTCCGTCTTTGCCTCCATTTGCATAAGAGGAAGTGAATCATTTTGCCTGGCATCTCATTACGTGTTTGCTTGCACACACACACACACACACACACACACACACACACACACACACACACACACACACACACACACACACAGAGCTGACAGCTGCTCCCACAGAATGGGGTTTGGAGAGAACGGTTCACTTGCTCGTCTTACCAGAATAAACCCCTTCTCACACACAGATGGTTGTACCACTTTTCCACTTCACTGGTAGAACAGTTTCCTCGCATGATCGCCTTCAACAGCTAGGCTAATTGAGAGGACAGGCTTCTATATGATATCCTCCTTAGGTTATAGCTCTGCCTTTGAAAGGATCTTTCACAAACTTCGAAGGAAGTTTGCTCCGTACCACAGCAAACTGTATTTTTTATTTAAAAATGAAGTCCTTCCTTAAGGGCTGCTTCTGCCCAAAGCTTAGTAAAACAGGTGTGAACTCGCAACTAGTTCCTTTTACAATTAAATGCGTAAACTAAATTGAAATACGTCTATATCCTCTAGGACAAAGTTTCATTAATTAATCAAGTGCTCTCACAGCGCTAACAACCAATTAAGGAAGATGCTGCAACTGTTGATATGCATGAGAAAATCAAAACAATACTAATAAGATTTTAACTAATAACCATCCAACATATTACATATTTTGAGTAACGTGTTAACTCGCATGAGTGGTGTGACGTAATTAATTGTCTTATCCAGCAGAGCACTGCTACGATCTGTAAGGTAGGGTCGAAATTAGATCTTGAGCAGATATTGTGACGCCGGGTGCGGTACAAAACAAAGGACTGTCGGGGCTAAGCTGCTTCTCGCCACAGCCAGGCCGGCGAGCAACGGCACAAGATCAAGTTTCCGTCACACCACTCATGCGAGTGAACATCAAAAATTGAGGCGACTACACAAAAGGGGTTTTCTCCAGTGCCTTCGAGAAGGATTTGGTTACCTAAATGCCGGGCGTGTTTGAAGGTTGTGTGACGTCATCCCCATATATGAGGCCAAAAGGCAACGGAGTTGACAGTTACAGTTACAAGTTGGTCAGTGTGGCAGTTGAGCGTGTGCGTCGCAAAGAAGATTTCACGAGCGTAGATGATTGCATCGTCATTGCTAGTGTATAAGAGACAGAGAAAGTGAAGAAAGACACTGGAAAGATTAGGTTAAGTTACGAGAAGTAAAAGTTGTGAGTTGTGATAACATGAAAGATTGACTTCTCGTCGTTTATTTCCGTATAAAGTTGTTTATACACTTCAATGTAAACTACGTAAAGCTTAAAAGCTGAGGCAACGAGGTGAGTCAATTATGTCACTATTTACTGTCAACAGCAATAGAGCCCCTCATAATCCAATCAACAGTGGCCTAAACAATCAGTAACATATATTTGCTTGCAATTGGGACAACAAATGCAAATATTTACGTACGACAGTGTTTGAAATGTACAATTAAGCCAGTAAATGCTGTATTTGTTTATTCCATTTTTACCCTCGGCGATCAGCTACGAGAGATGTTACGATTATACCGTTATCTATGAGAGAAGACAGTACATTGTGAAGACTGAAGTAGATTAGGCACTTCTTTCTGAAAGAAGCTATCCTAAGGATTCACCCTCCACTGGGTTTGAACCCGCGAGCTCAGTAACTCAGTAACGCGTTACCCCTAATCACGGAGGAAGAATACACGTTTTTAAAACTGCTTAACTATAAAAAAAGCATTTTGTGAGAAATATGAGTTACTTAATGTGTGTCTATCTGTCTGTATATCTGTGTTCTATCTATGAAGATAATAATACGAAAAGATGAATATGTATTTAATATCATACTTGAGAAGAAAATGTTTAGGAATTCTCCAAGAGACTTTGTGTAGCGTTCATCATCTTTAATTTCTCAGAAATGTTCTATTCTATTACATGTAAAATGGTTGAGTAATTAATATGATGAGTTAAATGGTAGCTTCAGTTTCCGTTTAGTACCCTTGGACGTAGAATTGCGCTATACCAAAACTACGGTTTAGTAATTTTGGCATAGTACATAAATGCCGTAGTAAATGGTAGAATTACCAATACTATTGGTAGCATTGGTAGGGAAAGAAATATAGTACAAAACACAACGAATTAAGAAATTCTGTGACAAACTCAAACATAATGATCACCAAAACCTGTGATCATGACATTGGTCACTGTGATCAAAACAAAAAATTGCACTTCTGGGTTCAAAATAACATTGCTCGTGATCAAGATCAGTGTTTTTGATCTGAACTGTGGTAACTGTGGTACACAATGCTCCGTTTGTTACGCAGTGCTATATGTAGCTTCTCTCTGTTTTGAGAAAGTTCAAAGTTCAACGCTTCCCGTTTCTAGAGGTATCTAGTAAAACATGATCAAAGAACGGAAACAACGTGATCGATATAAGTTAACGCCCGATAAGTATGCAACACACTTAACGTACAGATAATGCGGGTAGGTTCTTAACTGACCGATTCTACCAGGAAAACTACCGTAGTCTACACCTAATTGCGATAGTCTACGTCAGAGAAATCATAAGAAATATACAGAAATTCACCACAGGAAAGGTCTGTAGCTTATTTAAATAATATGCGTCAAATTTTATAAAAGTGTTAGGAGTTTTCGAAACATTTCATATTGTAAGTTTATTCTCTTCCAAGTGAGTGCGTCACGGGGCGGAAATATCCAAACCAGCGATGCCCAACCTTGTCTCTTAAGCTATAATGACATGACCTTGTCACTTCATTCATTCGGGTAACAAAGCAATAGAGACGTTTGTTTTTGAGTCCCATAAAGTGAAAGTAAATACACTGATTGCACAAAATACATTCAGGGACAAAAATTACGGCACTTTTATATTTGCTTGTATGTTACAGTACAATGGCTTACCATAATGGATTATGGTGGGCATTTGTTGTCATGGGGACATGTAGGTTATATTGAATGCGTCTTATTTTATAAACAAGCCATTATAGCTGAATATGTGTGCGGATAAGTGTGCAAAAAGCCATAAGTTTAGTCTATATGGGTTCTGTTGCTACTCTCGCATGTACACAGCTGCAGGCGTCTGCTATGCATGTGTAAATAAGACGGCTGCGTGGTACTGGTCAATTCATTCATTCTCCATGCGCAACTAATCTGTATAACTGCACATGGCTCCGCGCTCTAGTAATTACCACAACTGTGTAGAAAATCTCGGATATAGTACGTTTTTCCTAATTATTTTGTGCTCCATTATGGTTTTCAGTTTTACATGTGAGGTAAGTGGGAATATAAAATTTTAACATAAAAACATGCAGCTTGAAGATGTAGCTCGAGCGGTAGCCCTGAATGATGATGGACGCACTGTACGTTACATATGACGTATATGGCTAGAAGCACAATCCACGATGTCATAAATATATTTAACACTAGAATATACCTGAAGACCAGGTTCGGTTTAAAAGTTAAAAGTAGTAGTGCAGATTTGGCTTTTATCTTGGACGGCATCATTCTTTGACAAAGATTTACACAAACTGGTTTCCCATCATAAGTGGCTAAATAAGGGTGGCAACTAAGCGTAGAAGTAGTGAAAGGTGCAAAGTTATGAATAATAATAATAATAATAATAATAATAATAATAATAATAATAATAATAATAATAATAATAATAATAATAATAATAAAGTAGGTGGAAAATTATCAGCACTTACTTTAAAAATACGCCTCGTAATTTAGGTTCCTAGTAAGAGAAGGTTTTAAGTGGGTATTCTTTCATTTTATAAAAATTATTAACAAAGTATAATAAAATATATAACTGTACGGTTTTCCCCCCTGACTTCATATTACAGAGCACTCGAATTGCAGATTACGTCCACGAAAGAAGACTGCTATATATTCGTCGTTAGTGGTAAGGTTAAGCCTTCATTAAGACCGACTGGGGTGACAGTGTAAAACTCGTGCAACATATGAGTGAGGTGCCAAGAGCCGCCTGCACATGTATGTTCTCACATCCATCCCCCGGCAAGGATTGAAATCTGGTCTAGTCGCATTGACCCAGCTTTGACCCTTGACATCTGGTAAAGCGGTTTTAAGTTTCCGAGAATGGGCAAGAAAAAGAGATGAAAGATTTCGCCCCTTCTCGGGTCTCCGTTTCACTTCTTTATTGGTAAGGGCAGTTTCAATTCTTCTTGCTTGAAATGTCTAGCAAAAAGCGTGATAATTGCTATTATAAAGTGAACACCCCTTGTCCACAATACTGGTGCATTTAGTAAAATATTACTGCTTAATATTTGTTTGAAAATATTTGATTATCGCATTAGCGTATTATATTCTTATAATAAATACATAAACAAGCCCGTAAAATCCATTGAGGACAAGGGCCTCCTACCAATTGTGGAAGGATTAGCTCAATATTACTCGCAGAATGAGCTAGTCTCTGCCAGTTTGTTTCCTCTCCACTTTTGTCTTTTGCACTAATCATCCAGAATTTGTCATTTCCAAACATTTTCCTGCCTCTTTTAATCGACTTTGACTATTCGAGTATGCTTCTTGTTTGATTGAGGTTATATTTTCGCATGAATACTTATTTCCCTCTTAACTCTTCTGTCTAGCTGTCCTGTTGTGAAACTTCCTGTTTGCAGCTTTCTCTTTCTTTCAATAAGCTGATTGTGCTCTCTGATAATTTGTGTCTGCTCCTAATCTATGATTTTTTGAAGGAACCTTCATCCGCCGATTCAAGTATGTGGCTTTGCAGTGCGTCATATAGTTCTTGTACTTTATTTGCTGCGTCTCCTTGCATCTGCTGCATTTTGGATGTGGATTTTATCTTTAAATATTTCCTTGTTTATTCGCTTTGCTATAGGTCAAGAGCTGCTTCTAACATATTTCTTCTGTGTTGTTTAATGGTTTCCCTTAGCATTCTATGGTCTGAGTCAAATTTTAGCACGTTTATCAGTTGTATATGCATGACTTCTTCCCTGCTGTTGCTTAATATGAAGTCAATTTCAGCTCTTATTTTTCCGTCCGGTGATATCCATGTCCATCTCGCTTGCAGATACTTCTTGTAAAAGGAGTTTAGTAAAAAGAAGTTGTGTTCTTCAGTAAATTCTGTGAGTATTTCCCCTCTGCCATTCCTTTTCGCTGTGACATATGGTCCTATTAGCTCTTTGTCATCCACTCTTGTCCCTATCTTGCTGTTGAAGTCTCCCAATTGAGAACAAAATATACGTACTTACAACAAAATGCCTAAATGAGTAATGAAGAATAATCTGGATTATATTAAAAAGAGGCATGGAACTGAATGGCTTAGGTAAGCCGTGACCCACGTTGGGGAGATCCCCATGGAGGTTCAAATCCCTTGAGCTGACCAATATGACTGGTGCTTGTTCGGGCTTTTTTTTTTTTTTTTTTTTTTTTTCGTGGTTTCCTTTAGTCGCCGAGATAAATAGCGGCTCAATTTAATGACCCAAAGTTTCACCTCAATTCTAAAACAATAGAAAAATATATGATCACGAATTCACTGCCATCTATCCACAGATGATGAAAGCAGGCATACGAACGGTACCCTAACGCCATCTGTTCTACACATTTAGAAGAATAAGTACAGTTGCAAGTACTTGAGCCTCCGTGGACCTGTGAGGAAGTAAGATGATGTGATTAGCCTAGGGGACTAACTGTCCGTCACACACCAATATGTAATTCATTCGATTTTTTTTCAAATATCGCTAGTTTTAAATTCTATTATAATGAAAGGTTTTATAACTTGTACTCTCTTGTGATCTTCTGCTCTTAAAGTGTGCATTCGAAACGAGCAGGCAAAACGTGGTTTTATAACATAGGGACACGTTACAGCCAAGCTTTCGGAAAGACCTTAATTACTTTCGACGGCGGGAACAAACTAGTCATTTCAATTTAAGCTTAATGAACTCGGCATTCAGAACAACATCTATAGAGCAATGCAACACAAGTTCTCGCCGCTGAAAGGGGGTGAGTTGTGCCCTATTGTTTACGGAAACGTACTCCCTTTGTTCATCACTACCTTAATTGCTGCATAGGAAATCCCTAGTGTTAATGTTGCTTTCTGATTAAAGAGATGACACAGCAATGGAGTGACAGAACAACTGTTAACCTGAAATCGAGCAATAAAGGAGGAGAATAAAGAGCAAAGTGTTGCTTTGTGAAGTATTGAAGCTAAAGAGTGAATGTATTCCACAGGCTAACAATTAAAATCACAAGCATTTCTCTGGTCATAATAATTTCACATTTATTCTATCAATACAGTGATTATAAAGACAATAAATTTGTTTGTGTAAGTCGGGCTACTAAAAAAAACCATGATTTTAATCATTCGTCCAGTTGAAAAGTCCAATTTATATTTACGGAGAAAAGGTTATAATTTAATTTCATAAGTGATTAAAATGGGATTTACGAAGCCATTGTACGAACACATTGGAGTCCTAAAAGAAAATGCTTACGAAGGTGGCTTTTTCTAATATTTTATTTATATACCGCTCATATCGGCAGTTTTTTATCTCTTGGAAGAATTGCTTAACAGCGATGGTATTCGCTCGCTTAATGGTGGTTTTGAGTTCCCATTTTGGTTAACTCACTACATTAAATTCACACACACATACACATACACACACACATTCACAGTCCCATTCAAACCTTCAGACTCTAGGGAGAATGGGAAATAATCCTCGTCAAACAAATATTCTACCCTCCAGGTGGGAACCGAATCCAGGACCCCTTGTACAGCAGACAGATGCTCTACCATCTGAGTTACGGAAAGGAAATTAGAGTTCATCTGTTGTCGACTATTGGAAATGGAGAATGAGTATCCAGATTTGTTGGAGAAACTGCTGACGAATCACTATCTGGGAAGAAAATGTTTGTCCGTTAACACGAAGCATGCGCTGCAAGGTAAAATTTCGGAACAATAAGGAATTGCAGACAGCTGTCCAGGAGATGGTGCGCAGTACACACGACAATATTTCCGTACCATAATGAAGTTTCCAGGAAGTTGGCAGCAGTGTAATGATGGTGGGGAGTATATTGAGACATCCTTTGTGCCTTGAATCATTTTTATTAATATATAAGGTATTACAACGATTATAGTAAATTATTTCCGAACTTCCGTTGTACATACATATTCTGTAAAATTATAATATAGGTTATTCATTTATAGGCTTCATTAATTACACTCCCGCAGTGTTTAATAAATAGAAATTAAAGAAAAGAAATATAACACAGGGTCAGATGTTCATTTTTAAACTCTTCTTCTATTTGTTGAAATGTTGCATCATGGCCATCTGTGTGTATTTCTTGCATTAAAATGCAACTAGTTGTGGATATGTGAGCTTAATGGTCTCAAATACAAATGATTAACCTTCTATTTTATTAATTATTTTGCTACATAAGCCACGCTTCTTCTAATTCCTGAACCGGTTTAGAAACCGCTGACAACAAGCACATTAAAGGAAGTAATTCGAATAGACATGATTGTTAAAGGCCAGACGAAATAAACCGGTCATTCATTAGGTGCAGAAGTGGTGAGTAGGGTTTGAACCTTTAAACAAGTATCGCGAAATGGGGTGATCGCAAGCTACCTCCACATGGGCAGAGCGTAACGTCATTGCTCGAGTATAAGACAGCACAAAATACACTTCGTACATTGCACAGTATCTCTCAAATGAGTCCACACAGTAAAATGCCTGCAGCACAAAATTGAAATGATCACGTATTTCTGAACTTGTACAAGAATATTTTACTGCAAATGGTGACAATGTTGAATACAAGTTATGCAAAAACTTCATCTACATAGTTCCTACGATGACTGTAGCTTGACTCCTGTGTGCTGTGATTATGTAACAGACTGACCCTTCCTATTTCCTATAGTCCAAACCCTACAACCTTTTGTTTCCTGTGTAAAGGTTACGTCAATATTGGTGAGTTTAATTTCGGCGACCACAATAAAATGTGGCTGTAGTAAAAGATGTGGGAATAACCAGTGAGATAGTACATTAGACTACAGCTGTATGGGTTTTAATTTTTGAAAAACAAATACTTAAACAAATTGATACATTTAGGATATAAATAACCACCAATAGCTTTATTTTATTGTTAAATGCCACTATAATGTTAAAACAACAAAAACACTATTACAGCACCCTAAAACTTAGGCTAAACCAATGCAACACTATGCACTAAATAGTGATGCAGGAAGTCTTTACTCGGGAATTGAAACACGGCCTCTAAAACACGAAAGGTTATGCCTCCTAAGGATCAAAGCGCAGTTCTGCTCTTGCCGGTGTTAAATAATACAGAATAATACAAAATTGTACACATTACCTCCTCATCGACTGGTTCTGCTGAATAATTCATTGGCTCCGGCCGAGCACGCAGGCTACGGTCTATATTTAGGAATCAACTTCTGTGGAACAGAAACTATGTCTAAATTTGTTATAATGACTCCAAATAGCTCGGTGCATGTGAACTGACGTACTGCTCAGCGGTGTTTTTCCATCTGGAAATACATCTGACAGCAGCTAAATTCAGAACAGACAAGCCCTCTGGTTATTACACTATCCTGCAACTCATCACATTATTACCAACAGCTAAAATTATTTTTCTCATCAGAGGAGGAATTGTTTTTATACATGACATGGTCATCAGATTAATGCACGCTTTAGCTAGTTCCGTCTTAAAGGATTAGGGTATGATGCCTTGCAGTCACATGACTTTCTCTGCTCATGTACTATTCTTCCTCTATCTTGTTCATGTTAGTCGAGACAAACATTTGCAGAAATACCTGAAGGCTTTGGAATTTCGTTCTCTTTGCACGGCCAAGATATAAAAAACTGAATAACAACCTTCAATTTCAGAAAATTCTAAATGTTGCAAAACTTTCAAAAATAAAAAGGAATATCTTCGAAATGATTCACTCCACAAAAATGCATTTGGAAATAGCTTGTGTGTTTTAACCGGATTTGCACTTTTTGTATAGTAAGATTTGGTTCGTCTGTCAGCTTTACCACTTATGCAAAAGTCGTCAAGAGTAAAGAGGAATACATAGACTGTAGCCATAGAGTTCAAAATATAAATCTCATTTGCCATAAAAATAACTTAAACATATGGCATTTTAATTAAAATCTTAAGCCATTTTTTAGAAAAATCAAAGTTTTAGAAAAATATTCCCTCTAAGGAGTAGTTTAGGGTGGAGAAGTTGTCTTCAAAATCTTTGCGTCGCATTCTTAAAAGGTATTAAACTCAAACGCCAACTTTGGTTTTTAACCGACTTTTTGGTTTTTAGTTAAGCTGTTCTAGACAGACACACAGATATACACCGGCATATATTTCTAAAAATCGTTTTTTTTTTTTTTTTTTTTTTTTTATTCAGGGTGCCTCAAAACTTTCCCGTGAAATACTGACATAAAATTTTTGAGCAAATAAAATACTTTCCCTTATTGCTAAACGTAGTAAAGAAAGTAAAAACTATAGAGTACATATTAAAGCTCTGCTTCAAAAATGTGACAGCCTGAGGCAATTCTCTTTAATTGTGTTTTTAGTTTACAAAATTCTCTCTACAAGTTGTGTGCAAAGATTCCTGCCGCAACACACCAACCGCCATTGCCTAGCTGTACAGCCCTGAAACACATTAGATATAACAGATGAAAGGAAATAATGGGGACAGAAAACGATATACAGTAAACTCTTAATAAAAAGAGAACCACCCCAGCATTTTCCTACTGACCCGGGGGACACACGAAAAAACCCATGGTCAGAGTGGCCGGGAGATGAGACCTTCCGAACGCTAGTGCCACCTGTTACCGCGGAGGGGTAAATGCGACAATTCACCATAAAATATCCTAGAACATGTACAATCATTACATAAATAATTAAGGGGCTAATAAACGAATTAAATGGTTCTTTCAGGTTTAAAGAGGAACCTGTGCAACGCACAGTAAATCGAGTAGTATGAATAATTCTATTAAGCTTCAAAACGGCGATGGAGTTTAGTGGCGGATAAAGTTATCCAAAAAAAAAGATGAAACAATGGCGAAACCAAACCAAAGAAGGAAATTCCCAGACCATGAAAATAATTCAAGCATGTAGATGGCTTAAGAGTTTCACGAAGCGTGATAATAATGCGGTTTTAAGTCAAGAATTTAATTTCTGCTTTTTAGAAAAGTGGCAAAGAATTTAAAAGGATTATACCGGGAAGTCACCATATAATTCAGACTGCGATAAAAGATTCCTAGTATGGAATTTGACGAGTTCTTTAGTAGGTACAATTATTGCTTTAATTTATAGAGGCTGCAGATATTGCTCAGCAATAATTCCGTAATATAGCTTTTTGTGACAATTGTGACAATTTTAGGCTAACACACACAAAAAGAATATATATTTTTGCATTCTCTACTATGTACGAGTACTTTAACTGGAGAAAGCTTTATCTAAACTAACCACCAGCGTAAGAGTCCATAAAGGCCTAGACTTACCGTCCGACCGCTGCATCCCCCACCTCTGCCCACTTTAGGCGTCATGAGTGGGGTGCAGTGCTGGATGGTGGGAAGTGGTCAGCGCCCCGAGCCCTTTCGGTCAGTTCTGTGGCCTTCACAACCTGGGGTCACTACTTTTCGTCAAGTAGCCCCTCAATTGATCCCTTCGGGACCTAACGAGACTGAGTGCACCTCGTGCCAGACCTCCCAGCCGGGGAAAAATCCCCATGCCAGTATCGGGGATCGAACCCGGGTTCTCCGCACCAGAGGTAGCTTTATATAATAAATTAGAAATTTAGAAGATAGCCGGTTAAAAATATGTACGTCATTTCTATACTGAGGGACTCGCACAAGAAGCAATATTATTACTTCCTCTACCACATAATTATAATAGACAGAGGAAGTATCACAGGCTTTAAAATATATGTTTTGAGAGCATGTTCCCAAAATAAATGCATTTTTAAGAAAACCTGTATATTTAAGTATGAATGAAAGGAAGGAGGTGAGAAACAAATTCCATTTTTCAGCGTGACACTTTTTAAATACACCAGGCGAAGATTTTGAAGAAAATCTCCCCATTCCAAAGTAGTTTTTACATATAATTAAGATGTCTAATATTTTGATTAGAATATATATTTGAAATATTAATGAAATAAATTAAACATAGTGTCTTGTAACGTGGTTACCAAAATCTATTTTCGTGGTTTACTTAAAAACTGTTATAAGGAAATGAAAACTTGAAGTGGGTGTTGTATAGTAGTGTGCATAGCTATAGTATTATTTTATTATATTTAACTTCATTTATAACAAGAAAAAACTGGCTATTTTAGAGAACAGTCGTGTAATATGGCTACCTACAAAAATAATATTTGATAGCACATTTCACATACAAAATCTCTGTCAGTCAAATATTCATAATGACATCAAAGGGTGCAAGACACTTTTACTTCTCCGTCGTGGTCTTAGCTGATGAGCCCATCACAATATACACTCTTGGAATCATCTGTACTACGTGTATATGCGTTTTTGTTTTCTTCATAATTTTTCGCCTTTTTTAGCCCTTCTTTCATTAGTAGGTATATACCAGTGAATTCGGCATGGCGGCTTCTTTTACTTCTGTCTTTTTCTACTTTGGTACAGGAAACAGAGGGTACAGTCGCTCCAGAAGAGGAACGTCATCTTTGCTGCTACTAAAGTTTCCGACATATTCTTGTTAAATTGATGCATCTGTTTTGAATCTTGACCACAGGACACCTGGACGGAGCATAGGAAGATTCGGGGAATCATACCTGTGTTGAGTGGCATCAATCCGCAGGAACCAAATCGATTCACCCAATTAAACAATAATGTAATCGAATGACACCTTGAAAGGGTCAAATAGCTGACGACATTACAAGAAAGCATATGTGTATGGATTTCAGGACCTAGCTCATAGATATTAGCACCAACTCACAAGCACAAAACATTTATTGTTCTCGAAGCTTACACTTTTACAATGCTAGCCACATTTTGTCATATAAAACCCGTAGATTATGGCTCACAGACACAGGAAAACAAAATGGAGACTGTTTATCCTTTAATATGTGACGTGATATATTTCCTTATTTCACGCCCAAAACTGTCAGATGTTTCTCTCAAGAAAGTGCGCCACACGTAAAACAAACATGGCGATACTTTTGCAGCGCTTCGTCGTTTCTATCAGCAACCACGAGGGCAGCAGAAGTTAAATATTAATTATTGCAGCTTTACAAGAATTGCAATACTACAATACTTGACCTAATCCAAATTGTTGAGTAATAGCTCCTATATCCTCTTTAGAGTAGTTGCATTTTATATAATATTCTATGACTATAAAATCCTACGATATAGACCAAATTTATTGTAACAAACATGTAGGATTAACAAAAAGTGAGGCTGTAATGCCACCGCATATAACATATCTGTATATAACAATTTGTCAAGTGTTATACATAAATTGTTATACACAAATTTTAATATTTAATATATGTCAAGTTATTAATCTTAATCGGTGTAATCATCTTATGATAATGCTGCAAGTGTAAGAGTATAATTAAGTGTATAAACATTCAATACAAGTGCAGCATATTTTATCGTAAGGCAAAGAAAGCTACCACTTGAAGAAGTTTTGTGTCTTAAATTCGACACCAAGCGAGAGAACTTGGAGTTTTATAACGCGAAAGAGCGCAGTAATCAGATCGCAAGGGAAGGCGGCAAAATGCGTCTTCAGACAGCACTGTAATCCCTCCGGACTTGAGTGGATCATCACATAAACATTGCTGGTTGTATCACTCCGCCAGTAAACGTGTTGCCGTTCTCTGCACTCAACTGTTTACGGCTTACTCAGGGTTATCGTAACCACGACATCCTTCTCCGCAGCAGTGCGGACATAGAATTGCACTCGCTCATACTAAACTAACTAGCTCAGAAAATGAGCGAAGAAAATTTAAGAAATCAAATTTTGTGAGTAAGAAGAACTCGCGTTAATCTGAGTTGCCACACAGAGACGCGACGCCTAGCTCGGGATTAGATGTAGAAAAGTCCAAGTTTATAATCAATTTGGAAGATCTGGGTCACTGTTCACTAAAGAAGGCACCTTATCTGTGGCAAGAGGACCGTTGTTTAAAAATAAACTATGCTCTTTAAGGCACACAGCACTTTTAACAAAATCATTCGCTTGACCCAGAACACTAAATAGCATTTCCTTCCTATACATTGTTCTTTATATCTACTGTAGAACTCTATGCTTTTAAATTTCTTTTATCAGTATTGAAATGACGTATATGCGATATTATATACATTTCATTAGTAGTACAAATATTGAAAAATGTACCGATGTAACTTCGAGTGAATTAGCTAGCAGTTACTATGTCACCACAGCTGTTCTTGCTCTACCACTTCCTATTACAATAGCGCTCATTGTGATTTACTTTTTCAGCTTTAAAGTGTACTATTATATGATGACCATTATTGCAATGATGTTTTGTAGAGTTAATAAATACCACTTGTTTTTAAAAGTTTCTAAAAACCGAAGTACTTAACGCTTTTAATTTCTTTTTCTTTCAGGTAAGTTGCAGTTTGAAGTTTGTTTCACTCACGATGTCACAGCATTAAGGTAAAGTTGAATATATATTTAATTATTTGTGTTTTTATTAGTCGTATTTATTGCAGGCTTTATGTCTAGTCATGCTTGTCAAGTCTGAGCATAACCGAATCGTGTTTTGGCGAATGCTCTTCGAGCTTCCCTAGACTCTCACTCATCCATCGTTATAAAACTATTTATCCATCTTGTTTCATCACCAGGCATATGAATTCTTAAGCAGTTGTCTTCACGTTATCTACATTCAAACCACTTATTACTGCAAAAAGAGCAAAACGTTAGAGGTCAAGGATTACTGATAGGAAAATAAAAACCTGTTCGAATTCTATCTGCAAACACCGAAGCAAAGTATGAAGAACGAGGGAATGTTTTGTTACAAGGGCTATTCCAGAAGTACCTGATAGTATAGACAGCGGTTGTTTCAAACAACTGACTATGGTAGAAAGTACCAACTTTAGAGCTTAAGCTTGAAGTGTAACAATGCTGCGTTGTTTAGTCTTTGTTTGGCAGTCGTCATTATTGTTTGCTCTCAGCGAATTTGTAAACATGGATAAAACTGGTCATCGTTATGTGATAGAGCAGCTTAATTTGAAAGGTCTCTGTCCAACAAATACGAGTAAAGATGAACAAGATTCTACTCTGAGGGGATCTGCTCCTTCGTTTACAACAGTAAACTATAGGGTGGCAGAGTTTAAGCGAGGCCGTACGAGCTGCCAAGGCGAACATCGCAGTGGTCGGCCAGATGAGGTGACCACGCCAAAAATTGTAAAGAAAAATCCACAAACTGGTATTGGTTGGCCGCCAACTAAAAGTGCGCGAGCTAATATACATTGCAGGCATTTCAAAAAGTGCTGTACATCGGATACTGACTGAAAATTTGTACATGCGCAAGATGGGTACGGCGTTTGCTCGCAATGGAACAACAGCAGCGTCGTGAGCAAGTGTCAGTCGAGTGTTTGACGATGTTTCGCTACAGATAAAGCTGAGTTTTTGCGTCGGTTCATATCCATGGATGAAACATGGATCCACAATTTCATACCTGAGACGAAGGAACAATCGAAAGAGTAGATTGAAATGGAAGAATCGATTCCAGAGAAGGTGAGGACAGTTCCTTCTGCAGGCAAGGTCGTGGCGTCTGTTTTTTGGGATGTACATGGGATGATTTTCATGGATATTCTCCGAAAAGTAAAATCAATCAATGATGATTATTATGCGAACTTGTGCAGCGCTTGAGTGATGAAATCAAGTAAAAACGACCTCAGTTTGCGAATAAGAAAGTTCCGTTTCATCATTATCGCCATGGCTAAAATAAATGAGTTTAAGTTCGAATTGCTTCCTCATGCACCCTGTGCATCAGATTTAGCCCCCTTTGATTATTTTCTGTTTCAAAAATTGAAGAAATAGCTCGCTGGTAAAGGATTTGCCAACAATGATACACTGGAGTCTATAGTTGATGGCTATTTTGCAGAGCTCGAAAGTTCTCACCATAAACAGTGTATCGAAGTTATTGAGCATCACTGGGAAAAGTATATCAGCTAAAAGGAGAATACGTGGAGAAAACGATTTTTTCCCAAAATGTTACTTTATTTGTTAGTTCGGATATTTCACCCCTCGTACTTGAGCCCTCTCTGTGTAGAGCCAGTGACAATCCAACCTTATTTCCTTCGACCTGGCTTTATTTCTTTGAAAAATTAGGAATAGGCATGGGACTTCCTAATTACTCCTGGCAAAACTATGACTACGCTTTTCCTTCAACTGTTTCCCAAATGCATAATGAAGCTGGTATTATATTTGGGCGTGTTTTATTGCGTATGACTGTACAAGTTGTTGGCTGTTTTACAGAGCAAACTTGCTGTAGTTACCAATGAAATAGTTGATTTACCTGGTGTTATTTATGCAGTTTATTTTTAGAAAGTAGTACAAAGTAACAATGCTTAAGTGAAAGTGAGGGACATTTTGGGTGGATTACAATATCATTGTACATTACCAGATCGTAAATGGACAACATTTTGAGCATTTAATTATTTGATCATTTGGATCAGTAACAGTTATGAATGTTAGATTATTATTAGAGGATGATACATTTGGGTATGGATAACATAAAAATACTGTAAAACCTTTATTACTGAGCTTTATTTGGTGAAACTTTACGTATACAATACTGAAAGATGGAAGATTCCTCAGGGATCAACAGTATCTAGTGTCTTCAACAGAACCCCTTACGAAGAAGTCAGGAGAGCTTAGATCCGGGGAGTTTGGGAACCAAGCAATGTGTTCTACTACACGACCATATCACATACCACTGAAAGTGGGATTTAAAATATTACGAACCTCCCAGCCCCCCCCCCCCCCACCATGTCCAAAGACGGATGGCATCATCTTTCTGAAATATGTTTACATGTTTATCTTGTACAAGTTGTGGCAACAGAAATAACTGCAAATTACAATACCAAAGCACACATTTTATAGCCATTTTAATCATTTACGATTTTAATTTGTCCTTCGAGGTTATGCATTGTTGGTTGTCACTCAAACTCCCATACCCAAAGGATCACTTTGTATACATTACGAAAACTATGTCACATAACTTAGAATGAGTTTGTGGATAAAGATATTACAGAGACATTTTGGGGGGAAATGGAGGCTTCCATATTCCCCTCGTTGCTGTTACTCGTAAGTAGCGCTGCCATCAGGTTTACAATATAGCTCATGCGCAGCAAAGTGCTCTCGGAAATGGGTTTATATCAAGTGCACGTTGTGGGTACACGCAAGTCCTCGATGGAGAGATTATAACTCCGCTGTAGGCAAGGCAGAATAACTTGGTCCCCCTAAGCTTATTAAGGTTTCATGCGTTTAGATCAAGTAAGGGGGTAACGTGGCCTGCGTTCTAGTGTAGGTAATATCATGGAAGTCAGCTAAAGATGCAAGAGGAATGTCTTTAAGTGAAGATAAAGGAAAACCGTTATCTACTTATCTAAACTAGTCAAACTGAAGATACATTTAAATAAGTACATAACTGATTTAATTATTTTCACTCATAGTAGCCACCTTGAAAATTAAAGGAAAACTGCATTCTTATACACAACGAAAACCCATTAAGTCATCTGGTTCAATATCACCTATCTAGAGTGGCGCTCTACCAAGACTACACAGTACATAAATGACGTAGTAAATGGTAGAATTTTCGGTACTATTGGTAGGAAAAGAAACAAAATAAAACGCGTTAAAAATTTAATGAGATATTGAAACATAATGATCGCCAAAAACTGTAATCATGACTTTCTCACTGTGATCAAAATAATGACTATCACTGTCTTCGATCTGAACTTCAGTATACTTAGAGGAGCTTCCAAATGGTTTTGTAGACACTTATGTTCCATAAAGTTTAACGCTTCCTATTTCTACAGGAATCTAGTAAAACATGGTCAATAAACGTTTAAAAAAAACGCGATCGATACGCCCGATAGGTAAGCAACACATCTAACACAGGTAATGCGGTTAGGTTCTTAGCTGCACGATTATTCTACCAGGAGAACTACCGAAGTCTACAATTATTTATGATAGTCTGTGCCTAGACCTAACAGGTTAATAGAAGTTAAAGAAATGCTGCATTTGCCCTGAAACTGTTTTTTTTTTAAACCAGCCAATATATCGGGATGTTTGTATTCTAAGCTATTGTTAACGTATGCTGGGATTCGTAGCTTGGTTGCTCCAAGCACTGCATATTATTTATTGGCCAGGATTTCTATTTCAGAGGTTATTTAGGATCTACATAACTTAAAAAGATTAGTAGTGAACTCTTATACGAATACACTTTCTATTTTGTTTTAAAGTTTTGTTAGTACACTATATTTTGACGCATATGATGGAAACAGGTGAGGGATAGGGCAGCGCTAGGCCTTAGCTGGAAAGGACTAATATCTTTCAAGGATGCGACATGGATATCTTGAAGAAACTTTCTCCGCCCTAAACTACCCTTTACATGGAAAATGTCGAAAATTATTTCCTCAAAAATTACTCTTACGATTTTGATTAAAATGCCATATCCTTAACGTATTTTTACGGTGAATTAAATTTATATTTTGAATTTTCTGGCTTTAGCGATGTACTCTTGATGACTTTTGCATAACTGGTAAACAGTAAGGGATAGATCAAATCTTACTAGGTGTTAAATAAGCGCGTTACTTCGCAATGCACCTTTTGTGGAGTGAATCGTTTCGGAGATATTCCTTGTTATTTGTGTGAGTTTTACAGTACTTAAACTTTTCTCAAATGGAAGGTCGTTATTCACTTTTGTATATGCTTGGCCGTGCAAAGAGAACGGAATTTCAAAGCTTTAAAAGATTTGACTATCGCTCAAAGCTTACTGTATTCCCATACTCTCCTTTCACCTATAAAAAATCAGCGGTAATATAATTTCTGCATATGTTTTATCTCGACTAATCTGAAGAAGATAAAGGAATAAGAGTTTGTGAGAATGGTTAACACAGGAGTAGAGAAGTTTATGTGAGTGCAACATATTAGATTTTTTTATTCTGAGTTGGTTATTCTGTGTCTTCTACAAATCTTCAAGGCCCGACCCCAGTTGAAAACATTGGTGTAAACAATGAGGGGAAGAAACAGTCTGATAATGAAAAAGTATGAGAATATGTGATGAAGTAGAACACTTGATTCCGGTTTTGGTAGACTATGCAAAAATGAGCACCAAGAAAACAAATTAGCTGAAAGAAGAGTTGAAGAATTTCCTCGGTGTGCTTAAAACAAAAAAGTTACATAAGTATGAAGCTCATTTGATACCCCTGCTAAGCAACGTTTTACACCCGAACTGGAATCCGTGCAGGGGTGGATTTGAGTCTCTAAAGGACCTCGTACAATGAGGGATGGCGTCAGCCATACCTTGGCAGCCGTTCAAACCGGCGCCGACCCGTCGGGACATAGAGTTCTCTGGACCACGCGGCGGGCGGGGACGACGGGCGACCTTGGGTGACCCACTCACCCCCGAAACTACACCGATTTCGACAACACTCCCTCTTCTTCCCCAGGCTTGCAACAACGAAAACAAGAGCGGGGAAAAAAGAAAGTTTGTTATTTGTACGGGCTCCATCCCGTCGTCCTTAACTGCGTCCCCCCTGGAAAATGAATGTGTTAAAACGATAGAGTATGGCGTCGACCAAGGATTCGGTCGTTTCCCTTCTATCTGCTCTCATCGAAATCGATATTGAATCGATATGTTAAACGGTGGCGTTCACCTTTCACAAGTTTAAATTCAGTTAACTGTGTCATTTAAACCAAATATCCCGTGTTTAATATACATTCATTGACCAGCATAAACTGATTGTTAAATAGAGAAATAATGCCTTCTAAAATATACAACATACATTAATCGATATATTGTGGAAAGAGAGTTTGCAGTATAATACTACATCCTTTTACTGAAGTATTTAAAGCTTGAAATCATGTTTATAGAGTTATGTTCAGATTTTTAAAATGTGCTGCACATAACTGTTGAATAGAAACAGATTTTTCATTAAAATTACGATAGCACAGATTTTGCACGAGTTTTTCTGATACTTTTTCTCATAGGACACTTATAAATGATATTGTATAACAGGCAAACTTTGTTCATAGTCTTTTGAGACAGTGGAAGGGGAAGATAGGGACATCGCGTGGCCGGCGCGTATATAGGAAACAAAACAACCCATTTCTGACATTAGTCATTTTGGATGACTTTTGCATGACTGATAACGGTAAGAATAGACAAAATCTTAGTAGACAAAAAATGTAGATCTCTTCAAAGCACACAATAATTTATCCCGTCTTTTCGTGGAATTAAGTATTTCTGAGGCACCCGTTGTCAATTGTTTGATGTTTAAAACTACACTGTTCTCAAAATGAAGCTATTGTGTTTTTCCCCTTCCCTGGTCAAACGAAGAGAACGAAATTTCAAGGCCATTACATAGTGACCAGCCCCAAAAGACTTTATTGTATCTGTATAATAGACTGAAATTAAAATTTTAGGAGCGATGTGATAAGGTGTTGGCTCCAAGAAGCATGGTAATACGCATAAAAACTAAATAGTTGTAAATAAAATAATATATGAATAACAGTTTAGCACAGTTCGTTAAACTTTTGTGTGCACTATATGCTTTACGTTCTGACTGTATGGTAAAAATTGAAAGCATTCATAGGGGACCTGGATTATTGTAGCTGACACAAAATTTAATGGCGGATGGCTCACATAACATCCAGTCAGAAGCTTGTCACGCCTTGCGGTGTTGTACAGTAAAACATGCTGTGAAATTAGGCTATAAATCCAGTGATAAAAATATTATTTGCGACCACAAAATGTATTTGCACAACAGGAAAGAGGATAGTAATGGTCAGGTATCAGCCGCCATTAATTTTTTTGTCTGCTAGTTGGCACTTAAGTTCAAAGTATTCCAAGGATGCGACACCCCTACTCCCAAACTATCCTTTAGATGGAACAATGTTTGAATATTTTGATTTTATACAAAAAGTAGGGAAGTATTGCATTCCACCGAAAAATTCAATATCGACATTTCACCAGAATTGCATATTTTGGGACTCCTTAATCCTAAAAAAAGAGCATGTTTACATGTATACATTTAATTTTCTGGTATTGTCCTCAAAAGTCCTCTTCATCCTGGGTGACTGGCATAACTTGTAAACCGTAAGAGATAAACATATCAGTACAGAAAAATGTGGATCTTATTAAAACATGACTAATGATTTTGATTAAAATCACATGTTTGATATTTTTATGACAAATGAAAAGTATATTTTGAATTTTTTGGCTATAGCCTATGTAGTCCGTTTACTCTGGATGACTTTTAAATAACTCGTAAACTGTAAGAGATGGACCAAATCGTACTATACAAAAATGTATATCTCTCTGAAACACACAATCTATGTCCAAATAATTTTTTTTGTAGAGTGAACCATTTCGGAGATATTCCTTTTTATTTCTAAGCTTTCGTCAAATGCAACATGGTTGTTCATTTTTTTATATGTTAGCTGTGCAAAGAGGACGGAATCTCATAGCTTTAAAACATTTGACTGTCCCTTAAAGCCTACTTCATTGCCATATTCCCCTTGTACTTACAGGAAAGTAAGCAATAAGATAATTTCTGGAAATGTTTATCTCCACTAACACGAAGAAGATATAGTAATGAGAGTTTGTAAGAATGGTTAGCACAAAAGTGGAGAAAGTCATGTGAGTGCAAGACATCTGATTTTTTCTATTTTTGTTTCAGCCTCTCTCACGATAAATTCCAACACTTACGAGTATTACTACAGCACAACATGACTGATGACTATCCTAATACCAGGGCTTCACTTTTCTACTCTCGCTGATTGCAGCTACATGCCAATTTACATTGCTGCACCAGCAAGGCAGGAGAATTTGTTGAAAAGCACTTTCTATGCTATTGCTATTACTGTCGAACCTTTTGCACACCTCAGTTAAGCTAAGGGGAACAAGGGACGTGGTAGAAAGTTATTCATCAATCGATTTTATTGTGGGTTCAAAGTTTCACGGTGTGGTGTATGAAGGGTTGGAGAGTGTGACGGGAGGAAACCACTTACCGCTAAAGAACCCCCCTAGTTCGTGCACCACTTGTTACAGCGTCTAAAAATAGCTTCCCCAACGCCGCTATGAGCAAATATAGCGCCAAGTAACCAATCAACATCATCGTGCGAATGAAGAAGGAACAACACTAACCACATGAGCGATTTTGATCAATTTTCCAGTGCCAATTGCTCACAAACTTGTCGCATTAGGTATTCGGTTTAAAGCAAGAATAGTGTTCCATTAAATGTGCTGCAATCGCTTAAGTGTACCATAAATTGAAGTACTTTAAGTATTATGGAGACAACTATGACATTTTATCAAGTTATCCATCGTTGTAATTCAAGCGTTCTAGAATTATCTAAACAAGAGCTTTTGTAGGTCACATGTTTACATGTTGACTTCTACAATTCTCTTCAAAAATGTGCATTTTTATTGTTTAACATCACTTTTAAATCCATGATTTTAATACGACAGTTACTATAAGTGGACTACTTCATCTTAGGCAGTGTATGATTGGCAGATGGCTTTAGTTGCGCAATCGCTTTCCTGGTTCATTCTGTTTGTTGGCGGCATGTGGACTGTAAGATCGTGAAAGTGTAACACCTAAAGCTAAATCAAATCTTTATTCCATATATATGCTTTCTTTTTATGTGTCCTTTATTAATTGTACATAAAATATATCACTGTTCTTCACTTTAACAATAATTGTGCTAAATACGTCTGAACTACTGACAAACGTAATTTCTTACCGTTATAACGATATAACTTGTATTATAAGATCGTTTTAAATAAAAAGTATAGCTTTTTATTACTCAATATTCAAAAATAAAAATTAAACTAAAAGAAAAAAAGTGAAGCATATAAATTCATCAAAATGTTTTATAAACAGTTAACACCGCGGATGTACAGATAAAACATGAATTAATCGTGCACCATTAAATTAAATAAAAAAAAAATTAATGGGATGAAACTTCTGGTTTTTAAATCCTAACAAAAAGAAAAAACTATGATATAACATACATTTTATGGCGATTTTCATAACTTCAAATGGTGTTATTTACTATCTTTTGACATTTTTGCTGAAAATGTCAACTTCTAATTTGCCATATGTTCAAAATTAACTTATATGGATTTTCTAAGTATGGAAAACTCATCGAGTTCTAATTTAAATAGCAGGAATTTTCAGGTAGTACGTGGACAAATATGCTCTTTCAAGTGCATACAAGTTAAATATGAAATAACCGCATATAAAAGTTGAAAAAAAAGTATTTTTAACATTCCAACTTTATAAAATCTATAAAATTTAAATTACTGAAAAATCCAAACCAGGCAAGCTGAAATTCCAATTTTACTTTGTATCTTTTAAAAATGAGCATTTTTTTCATTGTTTAAGGTGATTTCCGAAACTTTTCTCTTCTACTGGTAACTTAATTAGCCACCATCACTATGCGTAGCAATGAGGGAGATGTTTCTCATGCTTAAAAAAGTCCGAAGTGTTACACTGTTGTAATATATCTTTTCCACACACCAATCTTTGAAAATGTTATTTTATGATGACATCACACGTATCATTAAAGGTACAAAGGGATACATAAGTCTAATTTTAAAAAGCAGGTGCCTAAATGCCGACACTTAAATTCACTACTCTGTTTGGGAGATATCACGATTTCCGGTTATGTTGACATTGCAGGTAAATGAATTATCCCGTATACACATCTACCAACTTTACCTACTCTCCTATATTACGTACTTTTAAGGCCTAGGCCGCTGGCATTTTCACACCCTTAACAACACTTTGATTAATACACATATAAAATATGTATAGTCAGATCTTGTAGTTGATTTTTACCACCACAATACTTGTTCTCTTATTTATATTGCATACGTTATAATCTAAAAGAATAAAGCACTGGAATCTGTCCAACTTTGATTGTAATGAGATCGAAGATACTATTCAGTCACTGGATCTTAATACACGTTCCGCGAGATAAACAGAGTAGGCCGTGGACAAATCAATAATTACCCACAGTAACATGGTGGATAACGTGAGCGAGTGTGTTGAAATCGAACAAAATTGGAAAATTGGCATAGCTAATGTATACTAGTTAAGTTTAACCACCAACACACCGTGGAAAGATGAATATTATGTTTCAAGGTTAGTATTTCACATTTCATTCCTATGCCATATTAATTTACTATTTATCTCCCAAAAATTGTATGCAATATACGTGTGTTAAGTGGTTATAGTAATACTCGGAACTTTTCCTCAGTCCAGTAAAAATCACTTACCATCCTTATATCCCAATATACTACGCCACATCACGAGAAACTAAAGAATGGGAAATAACTCCTACAAAAATGTAATCCCAAAATTGTATATATAGTTATAGTTTACAAGTTATACAAACGTTTACCTATTGAGATAGCTCCGTGTGTCGAATGAGGCCTTATTCGTATCCCGTCGACCACCCACTCTGACCTTGAGATTTTCGTGGCTTTCCCTGGTTGATAGATATATGGGGCAATGTCTCATCTACTACGATTTCCTTTCTATCATTGCCTTTTATTCCCTTTCCTTCTCAACTTTGAAGCGATGTTTTACTTTGGTTCACGGTGATGTGAACTTTGAAGCAGGATTACATAGTGTTATCGGTCAAACGTTATTACCTGTTTGAGGATAATACTTTATGCTGCCTAATAAAGTCTCGAAGTTCCTTGGAATCCGCCCTTTGCCGCCGATAGAAGCTATGAGATTTCTCTCTCTTTCTGGTGGGTGGTTCTGAAAGGATGACACAAATTCTGATTATAGCTCTTTTAATAAAGCATCACTCTTTCACTTTTTTCACTTGAGACGTTGCCGAGTAATATACGTGTATTATCATATATTTCACCAACTAAATGACACTATTCATATAATTATACACAAATAAGCTTTTCTACGATCACTTTTGTGTCCGCCGGTTTTTACGTACTTCGATGATCCAACAATTTTACATCTGTTCTTACGAGTTTGTACTCTGACCCCACGCTATAAAAACCGTTGAAAGTTACTTTGCCGTTCAAACTCGTGAAGCTGCCCTCTGTGTTCGTTTTCACTATTCATTATTATTTATTTGAAAACTATTATTCTAATTATTTTTATTCTTTTTAAATGATTAATGTTTTAAGTATCTAAAATTTCGGTATCAACACTCAGGTGTGCTCCTAGGTTTCGTGGGGTGTGGTAGTGCCGGACACTACTTGTGGACACCAGAGAGCTGCTTGGTCGACGGGTCACTCCTTACAGGTGCAGCCCGAAATTGTTGTTGTTGTTGTTGTTGATGATGATTATGATGATGATGTAATTTTAAAGGCGCTCAAGTACTTGCTGATCAGCGGCCTTATAAAACTGATCACGGCAAAAGCCACAGATAAATCTCAATATAAAATAAAAATACTAATAAAATGAAATATTCCTTTTCCGTGTTGTTTCAGGAGAAATAACAAAAACATCCTTTTTAGATGGGCCCGTGTACCAAACAAAGACACAAGTCAGAATTGAAACAAAGTTATAAAAAGAATAAATTTTAAATATTAAATGTCGACATCTAAAGTATTAAATACTCAGATCCATGTTTACCTTTATTAAAAGCTTTTCCCGCCGCTTGTTTATCGTCCACCAATACCTTTGGAAGTCTGACAAGCAGTTGCAGAGAGTCTCGAAAGTGCGCTAAAGAAACACTAGCAGCACGCGACGGACTGACAAAAGGTTGTCGCACAGCGGACAAAGAGGAACAAGGTCCCCTTTAAAAAGGTAACCATGCGTAAAATAGCAGTGGCCAATGCGTAACCGAGCCAAGACTATCTCCTCACGACGAGATATGCGAGAGGAAGTTACTCAGTTTAGCGGAAGTTCTTTCACTTCTCTAAGCTTATTACCGTGGAGAGCTGACCACTCTGCGTGCCAGCACGACAGCATCGCTCTCGGCACTTAGAGCCTAAAGTCTTCCAAGATGGTAATGCTGGGTTCTGTGGTGGCCGTCTTTGCTGCCAAATTAGCCATTTCATTCCCCGGCAAACCTACGTGACCAGGGATCCATGCACACACCACATTAATGCCTGAAGCGTGTAAAACATGGAGGGATCCTGGATACGTTGTGCAATAGGGTGATAAGTATACAACTCACAAAGGCTCTCAAGTGCACTGAGACAAATGCTCACCCAATTTGTGACGGCGCACACATAAAACAGTTCGGTATATTGCACACAGCTCTGCGGTATAAATGGAAGTGCTGTTACGAAAACGGAATGTATGTGATTCGGTTCCATAAGCATAAGTACGTCCAACACCGCTGGTGCTCTTTGATCCATCGGTGTAGATCAAACGTCGGTCAGTGGTTAAGTTTGGAATGTAGCGTGTTTGAAAAGGGCGCCTTAGCACATCAAACGAGAGTTGGCTCGGGTCCCACTATCTAAAGATGAGGGTCGCCAATGCCAAGTTCACACATCCCGACCGCTGCGTGGGCACTGCACATTGACCTATTTTAATTGCCAGACATCACAAACCACTGGTTATGGGGAAGGTAAACGTGTCAGCATCCATCCAGTGCGTTTAAACCAACTAACAAGTATGTAAACCTTTGTACTGCAACACTTAGCGGCAGATACTCATTATGGCGTAACGAGCAGTGCGAGTGTCATTTAAGGGACAGTGAAATAACAAATCTGATGTGTTGCAGTCACATGACTTTCTCTACTCTTGTACTAACCATTCTTACAAACTATTATACCTATGTGTTCTTCGTGTTAAGATAAACATTTGTACAAATTATCTTATTGCTTATTTCCTTGTAGGTGCAAGGGGAATATTAGAATACAGAAGGCTTTGAGCGATAGTCAAATCTTTTAAAGCTTTGAGATCCCGTTCTCTTTCCACACTTAACATACAGAAAAATGAACAACGATGTTCCATTTCACGAAAGTTATATTTTCCAAAACTCCACACATAACAAGGAATATCTCCGAAATAGTTCAACCTACAAGAAAATTTATTCAGACATAAATTGTGTAGTTTAGGAAGATCTACATTTTTTGTGTAGTATGATTTGGTCTATCTCTAACGGTTTACCAGTTATGCAAAAGTCGTCCAAAGTAAATGCGACTACAGGAGCTATAGCCAGAAAATTCAAAATATACATTTCATTTGTCATAAAAATATCTCAAAACATGTGACACTTTAATCAAAATTGTTAGAGCCATTTTTAAGAAAATCAAAAATTTTTTTTTTTCATGTAAAGAGTAGTTTAGGGTGGTGCTATTTTCTTCAAAATGTTAGTGTCCTTGAAAGACATTAAACTTAAATACCAACTTTGGTTTTTAACCTATTTTCGTTTTTGAGTTATGATGTCCACAGACTAACAAACACACACGTACGCACCTTTTTCTAAAAATGCTTTTTTTGGATTCAGGGGATCTCAAAACACATATTTCCGGTGAAATCTCGACATCGAATTTTTGGGTGGAATACAATACTTCCCCTACTTACCAGAAGAGAAAGTAAAAATTGCGAAACTTTGCATCTTCAGATCGAAAACAATTCTGCGAGTCTTTGTGATTCAGAGTATGCAAGGTTCATTGGCCATTTAAAAACTAAAAGAACATTTAAATATGCCATGAGTCGGTTTAATTTTGTAGTGATTAATTTTTTTAAAGATTTGAATACCACTTAAGTCCCGTGCATCATTCTTATACCTACAACGAAATGTGCAATGAAACTGTTTTACAAATGTTTATTTCGATTAACGTGAAGTAGATAGAAAAATAGGCTTCTGTAAGAGTTGTTTGTTGCTAAGGTTTTCAATTTTAGAAAATATCGTAAGTATCCAATATACTCGTATGATCCTGGATAGTTTGTTGCATTAAGTATAAATAAATATAATTTCAAAAATTGGTGTATCTAGGAGATACATTTTATTTTAATTAATAGCATTTATACAGTAATTAATGTATCAAAAGTATATATATTTTAAAGTTTTGTACACACACACACACACACACAGACAGACACACACACACACACACACACACACACATACACACACACACACACTTTTCCCTTAAAACCCTGAAGGAGCGACACAATGGCTCCGCGGCTATCGAAGGACATCGTTAGTATGAACCCAGCAAATGAATTTTGAAGAAGATAACCAAGAAGGGACGGGGGTAAGAAAGAATGATATTAAGGACGCTGTAAAGAAAAAGCTGTTTACGAATGGACGATGATGGATGATGGAAAATAAGTCCACAAGGAACGGGAGAGTGCATTTAAGCGGTAGAAATGGATATTATAAGCGGAAGTTGATCGCTGCAGACATAGATGGAGTGTGGGAACGTCAGATGATGTCCAGTTGCAAACAGGAAAAATACTCTTACTGGAAACTTTCCATTGTATCTAATTTCCCTTACCTTGAAGTTACGTCATACATATTTTCGGAAGAATGTTAACGTTGATGTGCTGAAAGCAGCATAATGCATGTATGGGAAAAGGATCAATCAACTGCCTTCGATATGCAGCGAACAAACAACAAGGGGGCGGCCAAGAGGAGGACTTCATTCTTTCACGAAGTTGTATAGAGTGGATTTTTTTCCATTTAACAAGCGACAACTTGTGTACACAGAAGACTACCTACAACATGCAGCATTTTGATTATAGGTCTCGCGAGAATATGTTTTAAGCAGTACCTAAATCTATAGAAATCAGCTTAAAGAGTACACAACTGAATATTATGTGATTTTCTTTCTAGGTTTCCATCCAATAAAATTCAGCTGAAGATTTATTTTCAATCTTGGGGGGGGGGGGGGGGGGGGGTTAACTTTCAGTGTGATATCTGATTTAGTTTCCGAGTTATAACATGAGAACTCTATATTTTATTATCCTAGGGCAAGTGCTCCACATAATGCAATTTTAAAAATTGTATTATGTTTATCTGATTATGACGTACAAATCTATCATTAAGTTTCTGTTTTTATTAGCTTTAGTTCAAAAGTTATTACCTTCTCTACTGGTAAGTAGGGGAAGTATTGTATTCCACCCAAAAATTCGATGTCGAGATTTCACCGGAAATATATGTTTTGAGGCCCCCTTTATCAAAAAAAGCATTTTTAGAAAAAGGTCCGTGTGTGTGTGTGTGTGTCTGTGTGTCAGTCTGTCTGTGTGTATGTCGGTCTGTGGACAGCATAACTCAAAAACGAAAAGTTGGTTAAAAACCAAAGTTGGTATTTAAGTTTGTCTTTCAAGGATGCGACACGAAGATTTTGAAGAAAATAGCCCCACCCTAAACTACCCTTTACATGGAAAATTTGCATTAAAATGTCATATGTCTGAGATATTTTTATGACAAATGAAATGTATATCTTGAATTTTCTGGCTATAGCCCCTGTAGTCGTATTTACTCTGGACGACTTTTGCATAACTGGTAAACCATTAGAAATAGACCAAATCATACTTTACAAAAAAATGTAGATCTTGCTAAAATACACAATTTATGTCCCAATAAATGTTCTTGTAAGGTGAACCATTTCGGAGATATTCCTTATTACATGTGTAAGTTTCAGAAAACAACTTTCGTGAAATGGATCATCGTTGTTCATTTTTTTATATGTTAAGTGTGCAAAGACAACAGAATCTCAAAGCTTTAAAACATTTGACTATCGCACAAAGCCTACTGTATTCTAACATTCCCCTTGCACCTACAAGGAAATAAGCAATAAGATAATTTGCCCAAATTTTTATCTCAACACGAAGAAGATAGAGACATAAGAGTTTGTAAGAATGGTTAGTACAAGAGTAGAGAAAGTCATGTGAGTGCAACACATCAGATTTTTTTAATTTTATTATGTTATTATTGTTATTATTATTATTATTATTATTATTATTATTATTATTATTATTATTATTATTATTATTATTATTAGTAGTAGTAGTAGTAGTAGTAGTAGTAGTAGTAGTAGTAGTAGTAGTATTATTATTATTATTATTACTATTATTATTATTATTATTATTATTATTATTATTATTATTATTATTATTATTATTATTATTATTATTGTCATTGTCATTGTCATTGTCATTGTCATTGTCATTATCATTACTATTATTACTATTATTACTATAATTATTATTACTATTATTATTACTATTATTATTATTATTATTATTATTATTATTATTATTATTATTATTATTATTATTATTATTATTATTATTATTATTATTATTATTATTATTATTATTATTATTATTATTATTATTATTATTGAAGGTTCAGATAATCCTGAACAATTCGACCATTGAAATGAGCAGTAACAATTTGTTGCAAAAAATTGTGCAGGTAGCAGCAAGGGACTTAAATCAATAAATAATTATTTATTAGCTCGCCAGTCACATCTGTCACAAATGTAATTGGGTTTTATGTGCATAAGCTTAAAACCAATACGCTGTAACAATTCTGGCGTGTAATACTCGCACGAGCTTTCCTACTCATTCATACATACAATTTATCATGTAGGAGATAAAATACCCGGCGTTGCCCTGGTTTGACGATTTTATCTCTACAACTTTTAGACATGGTTTGGATGTTATAAAGAACCCAAATAAACAAAATAAATAAAAACACCAGGAAAGCACTATGCAAAAGCGCTGTTGAACAACCCCAAATACCACAGAAAGAAAGCCACGAAGAGAAATCTGTGCGAGTGTAAGACTTCGAATCTCTATGTCAATCATATAGTAAATTTAATGAATTCTAAATATAACGATGTGAATCTAATACGTTGCATTTGAATTTCAAACGTATGAAAAATTGTATAAATTATATGTGCGGATAATTATATAAAAGTATATATAATTATTTATATCTAAGCTTGCAATTTCAATTTACTTTAATGGAATGGCTAATAAAAATTACTTTTCGCAAAATGTAATTGAATTCGATTTAACCAAATCAATTCTCAAAATCCACTGCATTTTCTTTTACAAAAAAGGGGGGACTTTAAATGTAGTAGATGCATAGTATTAATCACTCACGTAGAGTATTTGTCACAGGTAAAGACAATTTTTATAGCTTTTAATTTCAGTACGCTCCTTTCAAAAACTATGTTTATTTCCCTGAACGGGTGACCTCTATTCAAAGAGATGTGAAAGAGGAACATATTGGTTTTACAGCATAGACAATATAGATAAAAATTGTATGCTTAATATGATGCTGACCGAAGCGGTGTGGTTGGCTGGAGTCACGTTCAGTGTGAATATCGCACTCAGAGCCCGAGTGCTAATTAAAATAATCAACTTCCAGCACAAAAGGACGTGCCTTCATTTCTTTCAACTGCAGCAAATTCCCCTAGTTAATTACATTTTACTAGCATACGTACACACATACACATAGCATTCAGTTGATAAACTTAACGAGAAAATTGATACTTCTTTTTTTATTGAGGTCAAAAGTATAGGCAGTTTTACAAACTAGAGTAGCAATGTCCAACATTGTCTCTTTTGAGACCTTGTGTAATTAGCTGCTATTCCCCCACCTCCCCTTTCATCCGGAGGATGAATCAGCTCACAACTAGACAGTCAGTATCCAGTGACGGACTGGTGATTCTTGCATAAATGCTTAACAAAAAGAGACAGACAGCAACTTAATAACAAATGTGGACTTCGTTGAAACACAATTTATATCAAACACAATTCGTTTTTCTTTTAAATGAACCATTTCCGAGATATTCTTTATTAGTTTTTTGAATTTGCCAATACTTATACTTTTCTCAAACATTCATTCTACTGAATGAAACAGCCTAAAAAATAAAATATTTAGAATGAAGGAATCCCTATAATACTGAAAATATAAATTTTGTCAAGCAAATACCTTAAACAAAGGGTATTTCAGTAACTGTAAGTTACTTCTAAAAAACGTAAAATACGTAGATGGAGATATCTTTAAAATAAATATTTCGAAAATGACTAACATAAAAAGTCCGCATTGGTTTTTTAAAGTGGCGGTGCTATTCAATTCTTTGTGGCAATGACCTGGAAAGAGTATAGAATTTCAAGGGCCTTTTGTATCTAGTCACGCGTTTTAAACATTTGACTATTCTCTGTCCTTCATTATCTATTACAAAATATGCAGTGCAAACTATTTATGGAAAATTCACCAATATGTTTATACAAAACAATACACCACGTATTCCAAGTTAATAAAATGTGCGTAACTTGCTTCAAATGACTTGAAACTAAATTTAAAACTGGGTAGCCATAATTTGCATTTCAGTACCCGCGAGTGTCTAGAAAGTGGACCAGTTTGCGGGGAAGGCGTCATTTTAGCAATAGGCAAATTTACAGCATGATCTTAAATATGCATATACCTTACCTTAATTCTACCGTTCAGTCAGCTTTTGCTACCTTTGTTTTCTGATTTTTTATTACTATATGGATATATGAAGCATTGATAAATAGTGATTTAGTTGAAATGGATCGTTTTCAGTGCTTAATATGAACTATTGCATTAAGGCAGACATATTCAACCTGGGGTATGCGAAAGCTTCTTAGGGGATACGTTGCATTTAAAACGCGCATAGAGTCAGTATAATTTTTCTTGAATGACCACAAATAACGAAAAATATTCCAGTCAGAGAAATTTGAACCCACTTTATTTACTCTGCCGGTCTGTCTAATACCTTAAAATTGCGCTGGCTAATAGTTCGTATTTTATATATAATCTTTCAGCACTGAGAATATTTTCGTGACTGCTATGTGCAGAATCAATTCATTTAAGGTCTTTCATCTTATTTTTTTATTTTGTGAACTAATTTTCAGATTGCCACCGTTAAATTTCTTTTTGTTATTTTAGCAATTGACAGCGTATTTTAAGATGTTTTGCTATACGAGTAAAACGTAAAATCAATATACAAAGTGAATCATTCCATAAAATCAAAAGAAATTTTAAGAATGTTCGTTGACAGTTCACTGGAGGAAGAAAGGAAAAAAATTTCAATTTGTTATTTCTGGTGTTATGCTTGCAAAGAGTACATTAAACTTAGTCGTACTGACATTACACACCTTCTTCCATTCCTCTCTACTTGAGCAGGGTTTCTCTGTATTAACAGCAAAGAAATTTTTTGAATCACCATTGATTTTGAATCACGCAAATGAGGATTCAGCCACGAATAACGAAATGGTATCTAAGCTCAGCAACCTCATTAACGGATCGCATACAAATATAAATTCGCATAATTCGGTGTGTGTATTATCCGTGACGTAGTTCCTGTATTTATTTAATAGTAGATTTATAGCATAATCCTCCTTTTCGTAGTATAATAAGTTTATTATTTTATAATCTATTTAAGGTATGATTATGTACAGTGTGATTTAAGAATAACTCTAGGGAAGACTAAGGGGTACAGGTTGAATACCACTGCATTAAGGTATAGTATTTATGTGACACTCGCCATGCACGTGGGTGTGTTTATGTGGGAAGAACGGCAATCTATCTGCTTCGGGACTTCTCCGCAATTTGCCCCCAGCCTAAATCCTGTTACCCAGAGGTAATGCTATCTCTCCAGGAGCAAGCCTCACAAATCCAGCTTACAAAACCCTCCTAATCGAACTCCCACAAAGACAAAGAGAGAGATTTCGTGTTCGCCCTACGCATTCCACTTACGCTGGGTTCACACAAGAAAAATAACGTAACCATTCCAAATTACTGAAATTCCGGTTATAACTTTGTTCTAACGCGATCATTGTGACATTGTCACGTATGTGATTGATAAGTACCTATTTTATATTAAGTTATAACATTTTATTAAGCTTCTAAATTTGTGATAAATCACATTTTACAATTCTTTTAACCTGCTGCATCTTTGTGAAGATGTATACGTGACAGGACATAAATGGTTTACCACTAGGGGTAGTTCCTATGGACTTTTCTATGATGTTCTTCCGCATAGCAAGTGGTGGAACCATGTTGCATCATGCAACATGAGAGATGTCACGTGTCTTAAGAATGTTCTAGAACATCCTGTTCATACCAAATATGGTAAAATCCGCCGTTACAATTGCAAGACCCCTATAGAAAACAGCACCCGATATAACCGGGCTCTTAGAGCTGGCTCGGGGGAGACAGTTTCAGGAATTGCTGCGCTCTGCTCCAGACCGCTTAGGTGGTGGTCGCTATCCGACGGATCAACCATGTTGATCCGTCTCGGCTTAGACATCCTCTGTACTTCATCAACAACTTGACATCGCCCGTAATGGTAAGCCTATTCAAACCTAGAGTGTAAGTCTACACTATAATTGACAGAACCCCTTTTATTGTAACCAGCACTGTTTTGCTGTTGTTTTAATATCAATAACAAATAGAGATCATTCAAGCTAAACAGTGACTTCTGCTCTACCATCTGATTACCAAACCTACACCCCCAGTCAATATTTATGTAACCGGTTATTGACAACCAGATCTAAAAGCTGACAAGGGAAATGAAATGAGGTCAGGATGGAAAGGAAACCGTGGAATGAAAGTAACCACCCCAGTATTCGCCTAAGTGACAAGAAGAAACCACGGAAAAACCAAAAGTCAGAGTGCATGGTTGGCTGGGATCGAACCCGAGACTTCGCGAATATCATTGCGCTACCTCGCTCCGTGCAATATGGATATATTTTAGATATGTCCATGATATATCAGTTGGTATGTCTTGCGTTTTCTGCGAACAGCCTGTGCAGTCTTCATTCTGAATGAACTATGAACGATTTTATGTAACGGTTGAACAACTAGAAAATATTCTAGCAAAGCGGCAGAATTTGATATCCTGTTACTTTTCTAACACTTTGTCATCTAAATTTTACCACAAATATGCAATTTCCTTCTTATTGTTAACACAGTTTATGGTATTTTCTACTATTGCGATTCAATTGTTCTTCTGATACCTTTCTCAGTCGTTCAATGTCTTTTTCCAGTTTCTCTGTCTCTTATGTCTTTGCTATTACGATACAATCACTCGACGACGCATAAGTAATCACTGACAGGCTGGCCGACTCGCTCTCGTAACTAAAAACTAACTTACACGACGACTTACACCAATAAACAACCCTTACTCAAAACTAAAATGCTACTGACTAACTCTAAACTGATTCACTCGCTGCTCCCGCAAGCTCTATTTATGTTGGAGCCGGTGTCACCTTTGGGAACCCTCCATACAACGTGTAATTATGACTCTGCGGAATTAACGAGAAGCTTCTGGACCCTATTGGTGTTATCGCGCTGTTACGTCACGTACGCACACAACCGCTCCAGGTCGCCCGGCTTCCTCTCTCGCCCATGAATTGTTGAACGATGCAAAGCCACAATATACTAGATAAAAGCTTTAGTATCCTTATGCATTTGGTATGAAGGATTTAATGTGTTAAGGTACAGAATTATTAAGACCAAGCAATTACTGAAACGCACTCTGTTTTGATATATTTACACCATACCTGGAAGGAAAATATGAACACATCTATGTAATTAGTCACTACAAATGGGTGTTACCTGGTGACAGAGTTAAATGTACGAATTGAGTTTTAAAAAATAACTGCATTAACAAAGCAATGCAATGAGCAATAAACAATAATATTAATAAAAGGATTCTATCTACGAACCAGATTAATATAGTCACCAGCTTATGGTTTTGTAATATAACAGTTTTTGAAATCATGAATTACTTTACTAATTTACTTCCTGTTAGTATAACCAATAAATGCAACACTAGTGTGTACAGTATGTTCATAAAATGTCCCACATAAACCTTTAAAATAAATTATCCGACATTTACTCTATTTAAATGTTTCCTAATTTTTTTCAGGGGCAGAGGACAGCCCTGAATGTATGCTACAGGCAATTCATTCCATTCCTCAATGAATGTAATACAAAAGAGAATTTTGTTACGTCGGTTCTGTGCCTTCTATCCTTAATTTTAAACAAATGACTGTTTCTTGCGTATTATGATTGTTCTCCAATTTTTCACTAATACCCACCCATAGATTTGAACGAGTTAAATAATGCGCATTACCTGTGTCTTCTACGCCGAACCTTTAGAAGCTCCGATTTCTTTTAACTAGCACCTTATTCCATCCAGGTAGACAGTAGAATTTTCAGGCATAATGGAAGCAATCAGGCCTGAGAATGCTAATAGTTCGTTTACCCCGAGATGAGACCTTGGCTTGACCTTCTGAGGTCCACACGAGCCGCTCCATTTCCGTCATGAAGAATTAATACGGATTAAAATTAGCCGCACGGCAGTTTCAGTAGATGAATCGATCGTGCGGTGTGGTTCACGCAGGAGTTTGTGTTTTCGTGTGGCTTGTTCAAGCGAACGCGATTGATAGCTACATACAGCACCTGTAGCCTTACAATGCCTTATCTCTTTAAACTTGTAGGTCAACTTCAAACACTCCTGCTACTTTCACTGTTTGTAGCTTACACGAAATCAAACGTGTATGTGTGCTTGAAATTAAAGGGCCTGCTGAAAGAACCAGCTGACTCCATTCTATCTCATTTTGAGATAATAGAATAAAACGAAATAAAAATGTTTGTTTTATTTCGATTAGTCTTACACTTTAAATATTGATAGAACTGGATGAAGAAGCTATTGTGCAGTGAAATTAAAATATATTGCACTAAATTTAAATGTATAAGAATGTTGGATACGTTGGTGCTATCTGGTTTGTTCACCAAGGACACACTATTTTTAGGTTTCGGTTGAGAATTCTGTACTTAATACCAGAATGTCTGGTGAATGACCAAACAAGTGTTCCTCAGGTTATTCTAAACTAAGTTCTCATTTTCAAACAGTTCTATCTTCTATGAGTAGTTTGGTTTCATACGTTGCTATGGTAACCATATCATGTTTGTATAAACAGAAGAATACAGACAGCAGTTGTAGGAGCAATGGCTTTACCTATACCAGTTCGAATTGGCATTTAGTGCTATAGCGTGTAACAAATAATATCCATATGCACTGAGAAGATATGGAAATTTAAATGGATTGAGTAGAGGAATTTGCTCCGCAAATTCATTTTGCAAGATCGTGACGGACGGGGGAACATATTGCGTTGCTAACTTTATCAAGTCAGGAAATTTGGCTGCCTTGATTGGAAGTGCACCCTTAAGAAGGTACTCCTTAGGGAATGAAATATTGGTATTTAGGCATTTTATTGTAAACTGACATTGCTATCAGTCCATTTAATGTTTTGCTATACTGAACCACTTGTTTCTTATCTTGAGAGCATTCAAAGGTCTGTACTGGGAGATAGCAAGTTCGTTGAGGACACTCCCTTTCAACAACGGTTTCAAGTATCCTGCAAAATTTAAAATCATGTTCTAAGCAACCGCAATCACAATACAATTGTTGCAGCTCCTTTCACTCTCCAGCAGGGTCCTGTTCTATGCAACCATTAGGTTCTTAAATCAAATGAAAAGGAACTTTTTTTTTCTACCAGGACCAATATACAACTCATTTTGGATCTACCTAGTTCTTTCACCAAGCCTTTCGATTGAACACTGTTCGTCCTTCGTATGAACTATTAAACAGCATATTAGAAGTAACGGAAAAGGCTTTATGTGGATATTAGCTTCTTGCCAGGGTAGCTCAAATGTGCGAGTATCAGTCAAAGTTCTGTGTTTCATGTCTCGGCTATGCCATTGACTTTTACTTTCTCTTCTACTTACCTAACCGATACATGACTATTTTTGTTTTCGAACTTCTTCCACTAAAAAGTATCCTAGCTTGGTCTGTAACATGAGTGCGACAATGGCTGCTTGTAAGCAAGAAACGCTCAATGGATTCAGAGCCACACATAGCTACTGGCATTGCATATTCTGACGAGGCTTGTTAGAGCCTTGTGACGTATGCTGGAATTACGAATTAAGCAGCAGGGCATAAGGGTAGTCTCCCAAGGGAATGGCCAGTTGTACTAGTAAAAACAATGCAAAGATTCCTTCATTCATACTTCCAAGTCTGGGCTTGGACTTCAACACACCCACTCGTAAAAATAGCTTGTCAGTGTAAATTTATGACGTCAGAGTCTACTGCCCGTTATGCTCCACCTGGAGGAGATGGGGGTCTCAGAAGGGAGGGGGTAACTCGGTCTTCACTCACACCTACGCATATTCCGATTTTCGCGTAGCATTTTTGTTTTTAATCTGTGCACCTGAAGTAATCGGCATTGTGTTCAAAAAGTGTTGTAGATCACTTTGTTGTGTAGGTCTTACTGGAAATAAAAGCCTTGACGTCCACTGGATCCCAAAAAAGCAATTTTAGAGAAATACATAACTGTTTACAGTTTTGTGATATTGAAACAAAATGTTTTTGCATATTTGTATATTTTTCCTACATAAAAATAAAACTAAAGCTTTTTAGCACATACAAATTCGTTCCCTACTTATAAGAAACAGAGTATAGAACTGGCTATAAAAATACTCAAACAATTGCGCTAATGCAAAATCCGAAGATTGTTAGTTTGAAATTATGCAGGCTGTTAGGAGTATATGTGGTGCGATTGGTAGCATAATATGCACCCACTTCTGTGTGTTAGTTATTTTTCTCTACGTCAAATAGGTAGTTGCCCCACAAAACAATCACAAAGGTTTCTACCTGATGTCTTTTTTTTTTTTTTTTTTTTTTTTTTTTTTTGTATGGATGTAACTGCCTCGCGTAATGAACAACGTCTGTCGTATAGACCATCCGTTTTGTTTCACACCTCAACGCATGACCTATTAGCCTAGGTATTGCAGAAAGTACTGGAACTCGGTCCGGTACACCATTCGTTATCACGAGACCGGGCCACTCTGCGTCATGGCTTCTGTACCACACATAATTAGAGGTACTGAACAACGTGAAAACACATACCACTCTTAATAAGTAAAATTATAAGTTCGCAGATGAAGTAAATATACAACTTGATTACACTGTCCTCGACTGCCAATAAAAATATATACACTTAACGCCTAACACCTTATATATCCGGACATACGAGTATTTTTGGAACGGTTCATTCTCGGAACCCTTACGAATAACGGTTACGTTTACCTGTACACCACATGGATGGCAAGGCCACGAGTTGACGTCTGGAGTCTTGACGTATGAAAGTTATATTTTTCTCCGAAAAGCCTCTCTCTCCCAATTGTTGTATTCAATGATGCAAGGCGAGTCACGGTGTTGTAATGCATTGAGCTTTGTGCTAGAGAGGGCAATGTAGAAAAGGAAGGGATAATGTGGGGGAGCCAGACGGACTGGCAGCATTTCTCTTTTCTACCATCAGTCAATTTGCCTCTCCACTTCTTTTTCTTGCTTTCGTCATGTTTACCAACATTGTGTTTGCATCGTCATTCCTCCCACCCTTCAGATTCTGGAAACATTTTGTAGCACTCAGAAAGGATATTAAAACTGCGCTTTGATGCCGTGTTCATATACGTGTTAAGGAAGTGAGAACGAATGTAGGTGTATTCGGATTTGTCAACATGATTTTAAATGGCCTAAAGTTTAACATTTATTTATTGAATATTTATTTAACATTCTTTTATATCCACTAGATTTACTTTTATAGCTTAGTTTCTTCTTCTAGTCATATTTAATGTCTTTATTTTTTCGGAAAAGTTTCAGTAAACATTTGGTTGTAGTTACATAAAAGCACACAGGAACCAGTTACAACCATCATCAAAGCTCACTATGTGTATCTTAAAATTAAATTATTATGTTGTTTAACGACGCTGTCAATTGCCAGGATCATAACAGCGTTCTTTTACATGCCAGTAAATCTACTGACATGGAGCTGTCGCTTTTAAGCACACTTAAAAACCATTGGCCTGGGCCGGATTTGAGTCACTGAGTCACCCAGACCGACGTATGTGTATCTTGGATTTGGTATTGCTGTTTATATGAGAGCGACACTGAACAATTTTAAAATCCTATGTTTCTAAAAATGTGAAATTTGTTGGTACTTCACGATTTATAATACTGTGCAAGCTGATTGCCGTGTGTTTTTTCTGTTTCCTCTAACAGTCTGTTAATTAATACTACTTAAATATTTTGTGTTTACCTAAAAATGAATTTGTCTGAAAACATTTAATATTTAATCCTTTGCAGCTTCACTATCATTCATTATATCAGTGACGGCCTCCTGGAATATTAAGATTTTAAATCGTCATTAACCTGTAAACAATGTGTAGATAGGCTTAAAAATAAATTGACCGAAGAAGCCCGCTCTAAGCTAACAATTTATAATTGTACAATGAATTGATAAGAGATCAGTGTTTTATTAATGATGAGTTTTGTTGCTGCTACTGATGAAAGTATTGCCGCAGTTTCAGCAATGCTTCAAAAAGTTCAACGGATATCTTCTGAATAGGGCAAGACAATTATTAACGATTTTGCATATTTTTCTTAGGAAGGCTGAAACATTGCTTGCATATATGGAAAGATATGACATCAACTAACGGTTAAATAAAAGCAATTTGTTAAGACGCTTTTTTTTTTTTTTTTCATTTTCATAATTTTTGTACGGATAAATTTTTTTCTAATTTTTTGGATAATTTTGAACATTTTAACACCTTTTCGGAAGGGTGGGAGATTATTTGTATTTAATTCAGGATTATTATTATTATTATTATTATTATTGTTATTATTATTATTATTATTATTATTATTATTATTATTATTATTATTATTATTATTATTATTATTATTATTATTATTATTATTATTATTATTATTATTGTTGTTGTTGTTGTTGTTGTTGTTATTGTTATTGTTATTGTTATTGTTATTGTTATTGTTATTGTTATTGTTATTGTTATTGTTATTGTTATTATTATTATTATTATTATTATTATTATTATTATTATTATTATTATTATTATTATTATTATTATTATTATTATTATTATTATTATTATTATTAAACAGCATTTTTACTGGAAATTCTTTATTCTTTGGTTATATGTTAAGCTTTTTGTCATTTTTTGTTATTTTAGGGCATAAATGCATTTCTTACCAAATTATAGGACATTAAATGCATTGCCCTACTTATGAATTTATTCAAGCGACATTGCGATACATTTTATATTTACAGTTAGGCTTCAGAAAACTTATTGTTCATGGATTCCACTTAAACTGATACCCCATAAACAATGCATTGATTGGTGCAAAAAGATTCTAAACAATTTTCAAGGTGGTACTTAAATTTGGTTTGGACTATCGTTACTAGTGATTAACCTTTCATTTTGTCGTTATCATCCTGAAAAGAAAAGTCGATCGGCTCAATAAGTCTTTCGAACAGAAGCTAAATCTACAAAATTTATACGAATTTGCAGTATTAGTAAGAAGCTGATCACTAGGTTTATATTTTTTTTCTTAAGCGGGCCATCTTGATTTTATAGCACTGGAAGGTAGACGTTCCGTTACTACCGATTGGTACACAAATGTCTGTTCACCGCAAGGTTTTATAAAAATATCGTGGAATAATACCGGAAGGGAAAAATAAGTTTACATCGTGAGAAAGCTTCGTCGCATACAGCAAAAACTAACAACTGAATATCTGGATTCCCTAAGATTTGCAATTTCACCTTACAACCTTAACCTAAGAACTTCTGATTTCTTGTGTTTCTAAAAATTAAAGATAAATGCGTGGAATTACTTTTTGTCATTGCTTTAAGTACTGATTTCGAGAGGATTGTGATTTAAGTATATCAGTTGAAAAGTCAAAGATCATGGTATTTATAGGAAAACAGATAAACAGATCAAAGATAGTGTTAGGCAATAGTGTTAGAGCAGGTGGGAGCATTTAATTATTTAGACTGTAATGTGACATTTAGAAGAAACAACGAAGAAATAAGTAATAAAGTTAGTAAATTCCAATATATTTGTGGAATAATAGGTCGTGCCTTGACAAGGAAAACCCGAAAGGATAGGTACAAGTTTAAAATTCGATAAGACAATGCTCATTCGTTTTATTATTTGGATCGCAGACATGGACACTTAAAAAGAAAGATTGGAGCCAGATACAAGCGGCAGATATGAAATATCTCTGAGCAATAAAAGGATATGCAAGACATGAATCACATATGAAGAAATAAGGAAAGAATCAGACATATTTTCGTTAAAAGAAAGGATACAAATAAACAGAGAAAAATGGGAAGGAATTTGCAAAGAATGGGTAACTCTCGCATTCCATTATAGTCTTATAAATATAATAATATTTTTCTCATAGAACAATAGAAAGACCCGTTAAAAGATGGGAAGAAATATGAGGCCGGAACAGGAGAATTCTCCTAAACCATGAAGAGATGACCATGATTGATGATGATCACTACAGTGACTCAATGCAGCCCGGGTTTGATCCCAGGCAACCGCATGTGAGATTTTTGGTGGACGAAGCGGCGCTGGGACGGGTTTCCTCCGGGTTCTCCGGTTTTCCCCGCCATCTCATTCCACAGATGCTCCATGTTCATTCCATGTATCATCAGTGTCCCCGCCTGCGATGCCGTGTATAGTAAAGGCGAGCGTTAAACACTACAAAAATAGTGACTTAATGACAACTTCCGAAAGGGGACTTAGCACCTCCACTTAGCACCTGCCTATGCCCCGGGAGGATGCCTGAGGCGAATGGATCCTAAGGGCGGCCGGAATGTTCCCACGACACAGTAGGTATTAGGGTCCGTACATGTTCCCAGTTAGAAGCACCCCGGCGGAGGCTGGATTAGCTCACCTCCCTCCTTGGGCTTGTATCAACCCATGAGAGGGCCCAGAAACTAGTGGCTCGCCTTCCAATCCAGGGGACGAGATTTCCAGAGCGCATTTGCTGCCCCTGCCGTGCTGCTGCCACGACGCTCGCCGACGCTTCTAACCCTGTAAAAAAAACTAACGGGATGAATGATGAAATGAAATGATTAATGTAACGAAATGCAGGAACAGGAAATTCGGGGGGATATGGAAATCCTTCCCAGCACTCGCCTGGCGACCCGGGGAAGCCGGAGATCGAACCTGCGACCCTCCGAATGCGGGCCTCAGACGTTACCTCCTGAGCCATTCCGCTCAGTATAATAACAATAATAATAATAATAATAATAATAATAATAATAATAATAATAATAATAATAATAATAATAATAATAATAATAATAATAATAATAATAATAATAATAATAATAATAATAATAATAATAATAATAATAATAATAATAATAATAATAATAATAATAATAATAATAATAATAATAATAATAATAATGTACAGTAAAGAAGTGATTGTTTTTCTTAAATTCTTAAGTTTAATTCCCAACATGCTTCTGGCTGAAGCCTTGGAATGGAGTAAGAAAATAAAAGCTGAAAGTTGTAAGTTCATCACGTTCTAGTCTCGTGCTGCAAGTCTTTGCTCCATGGCACATCCTTAAAGATAAATTATGAAGTAGAGACGACGTTGGGAAACCATGTCTCCAGTAACAAAAAATGCTCTAAACGAGTTCTGTTCAGGGCGAAGCACGTCGTCTGCTCTAAACCGTAAAGAAAAGCATGCTGTAACCAACTGTGGTGACTCATACACCGAAGAGCAATATACGTAAGACACTAAGAGTTTGGAAGGGGCAGACTTATATATCTTTATGTCAGCAATTTCTTTTTTGTTACTTACTAAAGCTTACCTAACTGTCTGGCTGTATTTTCATCCACCTCGGATGGAGTTTCCCCTCTCTTTTCTTCCTCCTGGCGGTGTTATGGGGACGTTCACTCCTGTGGACGTCGCGACGCTCTCCCAATAAATTTTTCCTTCCACCTGAAGTCGCCTATGGATGCATTAGTCTGCAGAGTTTTCCTGGGGTCAGATTTGTTTTTCACCAATGAGGCAACCGTTTTGCAAAGGTAAAGTATTTACTTACTTCACTTGGCAAACTAGTGAAGCGTATCTGTGGGAAGATACGAAGAATTCAAACAAAAAAAATCTGGTATTATTAAGCTGCAGAAGCTTAATTTGTAGTGTTTAACGTTACTTTAACGTATTGTTATAGTTTGAGGTTACCATAGATTCTTGGTTCACCTGAGTTGATGTCTTCACGCACCATCTACTTGAACTTGACGATAGATGACCTTAGTTGCGAAGTCGCATTCCTGTACCATTTATTTTGTTGCTTTTAGTTTTGATGCAATGTGGACTTAGATATCAAAAAATTGTTGGTTGTTCTTTAAGTTCACTGGAATATATAATAAAACTGGACCATACTTAATGCAACCTATAACTAAGAAGTAGCTTTTAGATAAGCTAACTTAAGGGAATAGTTGGTGTAAAGTGACAAAAATTTGCATTTTTCTGTTCTTAATGGAAGAAATCCGTGATTCCTATCTAATTCAGGAGATATATGTTTTATTGGTTGCTTAAAACACAACCGTTTAAAAATTTAAATTGACTATGCGTCTCTTTAAACTTAGACTGTCATACCTACTTTTGCTGAAACTTTTAAGATCATATAGACCATAATAAATAATACTAAGGATTGTATGGAATAGCTGTTATTGAGACAACTCAAACAATAGTTCACATCATACACTTTGCATTAAAATTGTTAGTGATTAGGTGAACTATTCATACATCAGTTAATTATTGTTAATTATTGCACACTTCCCAGATCAGATAGACGAAAGATAGAGACATCTGAAATGAAATTCTTAAGTTCAGTAGCAGGCTACACACTTTTAGATAAAAGCACAGCACGAAAATTAGGACAGAGTTACAAATATACAACATAAAAGACAGAGTAAAGCAAACAAGAACAAGCTGGCTAGAACATACACAATGAATGCCTCAACACAGATTACCACAGATTTTGCTTCAGTATCAACCAAATTGTAGAAGAAGAGTGGGACGTCTACCTACAGGTCAAAAGCCTAAACCCATGAAGCAGCAGAAGAAGAGTGAGTACAGAAAGTCGTGTGAATCAGATTTTCTTCATCTCGCCTGTCCACTTGTTCCCCCCTCCATGGTGAGCCCATAAACGCCATTCAAGTTCGGTATAACTCAGTAGGTACGTTAACCCAGGCGTACATAACCATTACTGGCAAAGGAGTTCAAGCTGTCAGACTTTATGCTTGCTGCAAATGATTCTCATATTTACTCTTGAGTTGATATATCTGTAATCACTTGGCTCTGAAAAGAAAACTTTTCTTGTTTTTTCCCCCTGTTTCGGCGCTCATATCCATTTGTTTTGTTTATGATTTCCATAACGCGACTTCAGAGGCATAAATCTCTCGGAATTGCACTTCCTTTAAATCTTCCTGCTGCACGTCCGAGTGACTTCGCTTCTAGTTATTGCATTAGTGTACTTAAAACTTTTATAGCTTTCAGCGTTTGTTGAGGTCAGTTCGTCTGCGTGCTTGATAAGTGGTTCTTGCGGTGTGCGAGGCAGACATTTTGTCTGCTCAGAGGTAGTAACTTCTTTTTAACATCTTAGAAGATAACTTAGTCCTTAAGTTTAGATAACGAGTTTCTTAGATAATTCAGTTGTGGGTTAAGTATGCAAATCACATTCAAACAAGCGTTTTTCTTTCTTTTTACTTTCTCTACTACATACATATAGTAAGTAGCGGAAATATTGTATTCTACCCAACAATTCGATGTCGAAATTTCACCGCAAATATATTTTTTGAGGTCTTCTAAATCCAAAAATGTCATTTTTTAGAAAGCTAGGCGTGTGTGTGTGTGTGTGTGTGTGTGTGTGTGTGTGTGTGTGTGTGTGTGTGTGTGTGGATGTTTCTCTGTAAAGAGTATAACTCAAACACGAAATTTGGTTTTTAACTGACTTTTGATCTTTAAGTATAATATCTTTCAAGGATGTGACACGAGAATTTTGAAGAAAATTCCTCTATCCCAAACTACCGTTTGCAAGGAAACTTTTTCGAAATTTTTCATTTTTTTTTTTTCAAAAACGGCTCTAACGAGTTTAATTAAAATGTTTTTTATGGCAAATGAAATGTATATTTTGAATTTTCTGGCTATAGCCATGACTTTTGTATAACTGGTAAACTGTAAGAGATGGACAAGGTTTTACTGTGCAAAAAATGTATATCTCTTTAAAACACACAATTTATTCCATGTTCATTTTGTTTGTGGAGTACACCATTTCCGAAATATTACTTTTTATTACTTTCAAGTTACAAGCTCTTGTGTTTTTCTCTAATTGGAATGAATCGTTACTTCTTTTTTTCTTCCTTTTTTCATTTCTCCTGTGCTTGTTTTCATCTCAAGCACTTGTTACCACTATGGGAACACTTGAATATGGTTTACGCAAAATATAGCTATAAAATTGTTGACGAAATTCAATTACGAAAGTCAAAATCTGTAGAAAAGCAATTAAAGATACATTTTGACAGCTGTCCATCAGCGCATTGAACTTCGTGAGTGAGTGAGAGAGCGAGTGAGTGTGTGTGCGGTTTAAGGGCCCGTCGACAACGAGGTCATTTGGGCCCATTCAACTTCTAGGGATTACCTTTTAATCAAATATATAAGACTGTTTCACCTTTAGTTCAATTTGTATTTGTTTAAGAAAAATGTGTGCAAGAGGAGAGAAAGTAATGTGAACGCAACACACCAGATTTTCTTCTTTGTTTCTTTCTTCTTTACCTGCAACGTTGCTTTAACTTCTGGTCATATCGCGATATTCATTGGTAGATTTGTTGGTTCCCCGGAGTTAGCGTGTCAGAAGCTAGCCTTATTTGCATAGTGTCTCTCTTGTGTTATCTGTGTTTGTTACTGTTGAATGTTTGGCATAGTTTGGCTTTGGGATCGTGAAACTCCTGGATGTTCGTTGAGTATACACGTAGTTACTTTAATGTTGGACATATGACCTTAATTTGCAGACATCTTCCTGTACCATCTGCTCAGCAGGTGGAACTTGTAAACATATTGAATACTTCATCAAACACTTACCTTGCATCTAAGGGAAAACATGGGAAACAAGCAGTTAGGTTACAGTGCATGGGACACTAACCCTTACGAATGCAAGCTACAAATGCTACCTTATGAGCCATTTTGCATGGCAGCAGACCTTTATTACACTGGTAGGAAATAATAAAAAGGAAAGAAAGAAAAACGAAATAAAGAAAAAAGAAATTACGAGAGAATGGGCAAAAGAGTATGATGGTGTGGAAAGGAAAGAAAAGAGGGTGTGCGGGAGGAGAGAGAATGAGATGGAGGATGTAAATAAATAGAGACGAATGACAAAAGTGTTCGAGTAGAGGGAGATTAAACGAGGTTCTACCGGCGCATATGGCATTTTGAATATATGAGACAACTTAAGGTTTACCGGGACATTTTAAGCGGATGAGAATGTTTAAGTTACATGCTGTCATTTCGAATTGGTAATTAAGGCCAGGATTTTTATGATAAGCATGTATGAAATATATTACTGATATGCCCCCTATTGACTATTATAGTCCAATTCTGCTAGTTTAAGTCATATTTATTCATATATGGTAATTTATTTCTGATAGAGAATATTTTAGTATGTAAATGAACATATTCGTCATATTTTCACTATTTCACTATACAACTTTTCTGGTGCAATTTGTTTTTTCGTGTCCATTTGGGTTTTTTAATTTCTCCAAATTACACATAGTATTTTGTTCCCTGAAAAATGGTAAAAATCTTCCCTCCTTTCGTATTCCGTTTGAATTCCTGTATTAGTAAGTTTGATAACCCAATCATTTCTTTTTCATTTCCTTCTTTCTTTCGTTTTCTTTCTTTTCTTTTGGATTGCTTTAAGGTGAACTGTTTAAAGCGGTTAACTGAAATTATGCTCAAATGAGCTCGGGTTACATAAAGCTAAAAGATACACAACATTCATCTTTCAGGAAAGGGAAAACTCCGAAAAAACAAAACGTAACCAAGGCTCGAACTCTAGACCTCTTGAATGTGAGGCACATATATCCCACACCATAGAGGTGGGCTGTATACTCTATTGTTACACTACAAGCAGAAACAAAGGTATTTTTAGCCGTAGCGAATAACCTTGCTGCGATCTGAGGGAGTGACGTCATGCAAATTGATGGTGGGTGCAACGCCTCTGTTTACCTTCCTTGAAATAAACGAAGAAAACAGTCAAACATAAACTAAGAGATATTTCTTGTTATTTGTTTTACAATACTTATATTCCTATGTGAGAAAAGAATGTTATTCCTTTTTTATCTCTTGGTTATACAAAGACAACAGAATTTCGAAGGCGACCAGGTCTTATAACATTTTGGCTGTCCTTTAAAAGCTTAAAGGACCTCCTATTATTCCTCTTGCACCTACAAGAAAATTAGCAATAAGGTACTTTCAAAAACGTACATCTGGATTAACATGAAGTATAGAGGAATAACATGACACGATGGACCCGGGTTCGATCCCGGTACCGGCATGGAATTTTTTTCCCCTGAGAGGTCTGCACTCTGGGTAGCACTCAGCCTCGTTAGGTCCTTAAGGGGCCATTTGCGGAAGCACTAGCGGCCACTGGTCGCAAAGACCGTATAACCGGACGCTGACTACATCCCACCCTAGATCCTGCACCCCACTCATGACGCCTGTGTTGGGCAGTGTTGGAGAACGCAGCGGCCGGGAGGTAGGCCTTGGCCAGCTAAGGGCCATTGCGCTGGGGTTTATTTTAGGTCTTTTTGTACATAGAGGAATAAACATTTATAACCATAGCTCCTACAACAGCAGGGAAGGTCATTTAAGTACATTTCACATTGTGTGTGTTTTTTTTTTAAATGGTGAACATTTTCGTAAATTTTAGGCCATAATAGCACGTTTTATTTGGCATCTTACGATATTTAGCTTATAAAATTCCTAGCCCTAGTTACAATAACTGTTGCCTGTAACCGTTAACTTAAAGTAACTGTTGGAAGCCATTAAGTGTTTGTTGCATCCTAAATCACTTAAGAGGTTACACTCTCTTGCTTTCAGGACGATTAATTTAGCAAGCAGTAGCATCTGCTTTCTCCTAGATATCTGATACAAGAGAGGAAATATCTAGTTACGTTCTCAGAAACGCTATCTCTCCTAGTGTAAACACATTTGCTATGTTGGCACGTAATATGATGCTTCTATAAAAGCTTTGATATTACACTGAGAGCTGCATTACCTTGTACTTCATACAACATCTGTGCATCGATTGCATCAGGTATGGGCGAGCGGCGTGTCACATGCAGGAAGGAGGACTGCGGAGGTGTAACGTACCCGCCTCACTATCCGAGCATGGCGCAATGCGATTGTTAGCAGAAATGCCTGTTTGTTAAAATGCAAGGCATGCATTAAATCAAAATCGAGGGCTTTATTCACTATTATTCACACAATAAAGGCTTGAAACTAAATGTCTCGTACTTCTTATCAAATTGAAGAAATAAATATAATATCGCTTACAAAACTGCAGAGAAATCAAGAAAGAATATCACTAGTAATAGATTTTGGAGTAAACAATTATCCACTTTAATCAATTTACGTTGTTGGCTTATTAATTTGAGCCAGAGGTACCATCCCATGCTTTCTTGTAATATTTTGCTTAAAAGTATAAAGTACTTATACTTTTCTAAAATGGGATAATGTATCTGTTGTCACTTCTTGCCACGAAAAAAGAACGGAATTTCGAAGTTATTACATAGCAAGTCTCTCTTAAAACGCTTAACTATCGCCTGCAGCTTATTGTATTCCCCTAACTCCGTTGTGCGTACAAGAAAGTATGCAATAAGACAGTTTCTGCATAAGTGTATCTCGATTAACACGAAGTAGATAAAACAATAAGATTAGTTTACACAAGAGTGAGTAGGGAACGTTATGTGAGTGCAATCATCTGATTTTAAGTAGTGTTTGACAACCCGCATGGCACATATTCCTTATGTTCACACTGGGGGTATATGAAATGAAATAATTTGGAAGGAAATGTTCCACGTCTAAATTTACAGTTATGAGGAATGGAGAATACCTGGGAAAAATCTCAGTCGGGTAGGACGGTTCTTGCAAGATTCGAACAGCAGACCTCCCGTTCATGACTCCTTGTCTTCAGCACCTTTTTTATCCACGTCAGCCTTGAAATTTTAGGCTTTTGCAATGACCATTAGAAACTAAGGAGTGTAGTCTTGACTCTTCAAAAGGTTACACTTTATTTGAAAATTCCAAACGGTAACAATAAATATATCGGAAACGTTTAATGCTATAAAACTGTGTTTTAACGAGATTTATGTGTGCTTTCTAGTACTTGTCTATCTCTTAGAATTTAGTTATAGAAAAGTAAATAATATGCCTTCAGAATGTATAGGACTTCACTGGTTATACGCATAAATTCAAGATATGTATATTGTTTATGATGCAATTATCTTAAAAATACGACAGTTCAGTCATATTGCGAAGTGCATACTGCGGCCACATATAGTAAAAGCTACTACTTGAAAATGTGGATCATATCTTTGGAATTTGGTGAACTCAAATATCAAAATTGGTTTTTATTTTATTTTTTTATTTATTATTGTTGCTTAAACAATGAAGTCATATCGCGACTACAATACATTTTAAATTACAATTATTTAGAAGTATTAAAACACGTATTATGTAACATTATATAAGTTTACTGCTTTTTATAAACTTTACTATATAATGGCACATACAAGGCCATCGAGTAATCAGCAGGAACGCCGCACTAAAGCCCATGCACATTGAAGGAAGAACTGAAATTATGTGCTGAACTGTTGGGAAGTAACTATAGTGCTTACTTGTAGGCTGGGAATCCTTTGCAAGGAGGTAGGAATGTGTAATTGCAGTGTATCCAATACGCAGTATGCTCGTCCGCTTTCGACGAATTGAATAATTTACTGGGTAATTCAAGCTATTTTTGGAGATTACAGTATTCAATTTACTTTTAGATGTGGACTGTTTTCATTCGACGTTTAGCCTTGCTTTATGCTACTCAGCTCAAAACGTGTGTTTCTGGTGAAATCTGGATATTAAATTTTTCAGTGGGAATACTTTTCATACTTTCTATAATTAAGGGAAAGGGCGGTTAAATTGGAACCAACTGATGTTCACTGACAAACCTGTAACAATAGCAACATTTTATAACAGCTACATCAAACTCACAGAATCTTTGGAGAGCAGGTTTTATTCTGTCCAGAGAAAGGGCAGAGAAGCTCTTTCCTGAACTTCTTTTTGATGTCCCCGTTTTCTTATACTTCTTTTGAGTTCGTTAGGAAAGCTTTCTTAACTACCATTAAGAACAAGGTCCCAAAAGCACGCCTCGAAAACTATTTACACTCAAGTGCAAGCAAGTTCGTTATTAGAATTTGGAGCGTCGTGCAAATATTCATCTCCTTCAGGGAAGGCGAAGGAAGAAGATGTGGCAATTTCCATCAACTGGTTTGAATGGAAATTGCTCCTTTGTAAAACTTTCCTCGTACTTGCGTACCCAAGAACTGGCATTTCTTGAATAAAGACGCCGTGGGAACAATTGGCTTTTCGACACTCTCCTTCTAACATTGGTAACCTTGCAAAAGCAAGATTACAATTTGGTAGATCATGGTGAGCTACTTAAAGTAATTAAGAATAAAGTGAGTGGTTTAACAAACTAGAGATGTTAATGGACATTACTTCTAATTAATCAACTAACATCGCGGCGCAATAACTCTTTCCGGCTCAAAGCCTATCGCCTGGCCGCTACGTTTCCCGCTTCTTCCCAGTACAAGCGTCAGAAGTGGGGTGCAGTACTGGAGGGTGGGACGTAGTCAGCATTTCGATCACTTTCGGCCCGTTATGCAGTTTTCGCAAACAAGGAATTAATCGACTACACATTTATAATACCCAGCGGCAGCCTATGGCAGACACAAAATTTAGTGACGGCTGATAGCTGACCACAACTACTCTTTCCTATTGTGCAAATAAATTTTATTATGGTTCAATTCTGGAGTAGCCTTCAACACAGCAGAATGAGTTAGCGTGGTAAAGTTGGCTACGTGTTCTTCTATTTCTTCAGACGTTTTAAGGCTAACGTTTAGGTTTATGTTATCCTCTATGATTTGTTTGAAGTGATCCCAGTCAGTGTATCGGTTACTCAGAGTGAATGGTCGTTGTTTCAAAGCTACAGTGGTGCTCAACATCATTACTATAAGAGAATGGTCGGAAGACAGGTCGAAGCATGACTCTATTGTCACATAATCTGGTGAAATTCCCTTTGTTATAAAGAAGTCTAAAAGATCCGGTATTTTGTTTCTATCCGACGGCCAGTATGTTGGTTCTCCAGTTGATAAGGTCTGTAAATTATTGTTTGCTATTGCAAAATAGAGCTGTCGGCCTCTGGTGGAGGTTAAACGAGATCCCCAATATGTATTCTTTGCATTCCAGTCGCCGCCTGCTATGAATTTATTGCCTAGAGTCTCAAAAAACACTTCAAATGCCACTTTGTTTATGGAATGTCGAGGAGGACAATAGATGGACGATATAGTTAAGGGACCTTTTGGTGTGGTTACATTTATGCTTGTAGCCTGTAGGAAGTCTTTATCGTTTTTAGGCATTTCGTGATGAACAATTGAATTTCTTATTATAATGGCAGTTCCGCCATGAGCTCTACCTGAGGGATGGTTTGTGGTGTATATTGCATAACCTGCTATTCTTAAATAATTTTTGTTCGTAAACCTTGTTTCAGAAATAAGCATGATATCTATATCTTCTGTTTTTAAGAATAATTCTAGTTCTTGTCTGCGTTGAGACAAGCCATTGGCATTCCATGATGAAATTTTTAATGTGTTAATCATTTTGTTTTCTGCTGGCGATGGTCTTGATGAGATCGAACATTCTATCCATCATTTTGTCCATAATTTTTTCTACAGTTTTTTCAAACCTTGTGAACATCTGTTCCATAGCAGAAAGTAGTTGTGTGGTTTCATTATTATTTGAATTTATGCTTCCGTTTGTCATGTCTGCGTAAGTCTTGCCTGATACGGTAGGACTTTGTATGGTGATTTGTGCCGCTGCTGGTGGCGTGTTAGTTGTTAATGAAACACGTTTCTCTCGAAGTGGTGGAAATACCTTCTCCTTATATTCCTTATATGTTTGACATCCTCTATAACTTGCAGGATGGTTTTGGTTGCAGTTTACGCAAGTAGCTGGAGTGTCAAGCTTTTTCTTACAGACGGCAGTCGGATGATCGCCACCGCACTTAACGCATCTGAAAGGGCGATTACAGTGGTTCTTGGTATGCCCATACCTTTGACAACGTTTACATTGAACAATTTCTCTTTTTGTGTGTGGTGGCTCAAAAGTTACTATCATATTGTTTAAGTGTTTCACCTCAAATATTGTTTTGTTGTTAGAAGCTGGTTCTAAATCGATAAAGAAAAGTGGTAGAGGCTCTTTTGTAACTCGGTGCAACACATTTACTATATTTCTTACTGTGTGCCCTAGTGTGCCTAGTTCTTCTTTAATCATGCTTACGTCCTCCGTGTAGTGCATTCCTCTAAGTACTACCCTATACGCTCGTTCGTGTTTCAGCTGATAAGTGTAGTGACTGATGTTTTCTTTTAAGAAATATTCTCTAATGAATTTGTAGCTATCTATGTCCACTGGCATCAATTTCACAAGATGTCCAGATCTCATTGTAGTTAATGTGTATTTCTCTTTAGAAATTACACAGTCCATCACTTTTTTAAATTCTTGGATATTCCTTACACCTGTTACAAAAATAGGTTGAGCTTTAGGTGTACATGTATCAAGCGTTTCATTTGTCTCCTGATTCTCCAGGTCGCCCAGTGCTGCAAATCTATTTGATGTTGGTAAATTATAAGTGCTACGCGATGTGGATGCATGTAACACTCCTGCGTTAAGCTTAATAGATGGCACCTCATCTTGCTGCCAATCCTTTGAGGGATTTAAAGGGCGCATTCGCTTTCTGTTTGGTGTTGTAGGAGAATGTTGGTAATCATGCTCCATTTCATGATTTACTGACTCCGTTAGTGAAGCATTTTCATTCATATCATCGTCTATATTTGACGGTATCATTGCTAGGCTAGTTGTTGGATTATCAGATTCGTGTAATTTTAAGGTTGGAGCACGTATGTAATTCTTAGTGGTCTTGCCAGGATCTAAATCGCTCTTGGTCCTCCCCATTTAATTCCAAGAGGAATAAAAGAAGAAATCCTTATTCGTTTATAAAACAAAAACAAGTTTTGCTTTTGTTTACTCCTCGAAGAAGTTGGCAACAGATATGGCAGCAGCTTATGTTTGGTTAGAAATCTGATATTTTTAGAAACCAAATAACTTATTATATTATTTAAGAAAAGTGTTGCTAACACTTACGTGATGAGACTGGTCTCAAGGCTGTAATCTAATTAGAAGATGGTGGTTATAAAGCCGATACACTGCTTTAAAAAGAAATATTTCACGTAGGCACTAATCTAGCAACAAACAATATTCGCATGGCCTACTCAATAATGATTAATAATAATAATTAATAATAATTAATAATAATAATTCCTTAACTGTTAATAAATATCCACAGATTATTCGTGAAAAAATAAAGGAACGTCGACAACTAAGAAGAAACTGGCAAAATAGAAGGTATCCTAGCGATAAAAATTTATTTAACAGATCTTCACAAGAGCTAAAACGACTGATACAGGATTTTAAAAATCAGAATATCCAGGAATACTTGATAAATTTAACTCCTACAGAAGCTACAGATTATTCGCTCTGGAAGGCCACAAAAAAGTTGAAACAACCAACGGAGCCGATACCCCCACTTCAAAAAAATGATGGCACTTGGGCAAGAAGTAGTCAAGAAAAGGCGGACCTATTTGCCGAACATCTTTCTTCAGTATTTCAACCCTTTCCTTCGTGCATCCAGAAAAAAGACGAAGATGAGATTAAGGAATATCTCTATACTCCATTTCAAATGGCACTTCCAATTCCGCCTATATTATATAGAGAGACAAGAACAGTCATAAGCCAGTTAAATGTAAAAAAAACACCAGGATATGATCTCATCACTGGACGAATGCTTCAAGAGCTACCATTTAAAGCAGTCATATTCATAAATTGTATGTTTAATGCTATATTAAGGACTGGTTACTTCCCTGGAGCTTGGAAAATAGCACAGATTATAGTCATTCTAAAGCCAGGAAAACCTCCACATGAAGTAAAATCTTACCGACCAATTAGTTTGCTCCCAGTGCTTTCTAAATTATTTGAGAAGTTACTTCTCATTAAACTGAAACCTCACTTGTCTTCACTGATTCCCAGCTTCCAGTTTGGATTCCAACCCCAACACTCCACAATTGAACAAATACATCGAATAACTGAAGTGATTAACCACGCATTTGAACGACGACAGTACTGCTCAGGAGTATTTCTTGATGTTAGTCAGGCATTTGATAAAGTTTGGCATACTGGACTAAAGTTTAAGCTGAAGAAATCTTTGCCACATCCTTTTTATGTGTTATTAAAATCTTACATAGAAAACAGATATTTTCAAGTAAAATTCCAAGATAGCCTTACAGAGCTTCATCCTATTAAGTCAGGCATACCACAAGGTAGTGTACTAGGACCAATTCTATACATATTGTATACTGCTGACCTACCAACAAAAGAAAACACAACTATAGCAACTTTTGCAGATGATACAGCCATTCTGTCAGCTCATGAAGATCCTACTACTGCTTCCCAAATTGTACAAGACCATCTTTCTGACTTAGAAATGTGGCTTAAGAAATGGAGAGTTAAAGTTAATGAATCTAAAAGTCACCACGTAACATTTACACTGCGTAAACGCTCATGTCCACCTGTTACTCTTAACAATCAGATTATTCCAGAAGCACAAGACGTGAAATATCTAGGGATGTACATTGACAGACGACTCACCTGGAAAAAACACATATGCACCAAACGCAAACAGTTAAATTTAAAATATTCCAAAATGCACTGGCTTCTTGGACCTAAATCACAACTCTCAGTGACAAGCAAACTAATCATCTACAAAACTATACTGAAACCAATTTGGACATATGGAATTCAACTATGGGGTACAGCAAGCAACTCAAACATCGAAATACTAGAACGTTTTCAAACCAAAACTCTGCGAACAATTGGTAAGATCCCCTGGTACATCAGTAATAAGTACATCTACAATGATTTTAAACTCCCAACAATCAAACAGGAAATCGTAGCATACAGCCTGTCCTACCAAAAGCGTCTCTACAGTCATCCCAATACACTGGCAATAAATCTACTTGACAACAGCAGCAGTACAACAAGCCGACTACAGAGAAACCAAGTCTTGGAATTGCAGTACAGATTTGCACCCAAATTATAAGCAAATTTATGGCCAATGGGCCATAGTTTGAAAAATTAATGTTATCATTGTTACTTATTGTTCAACTATTGAACAGATTGTAATTTTGCAAGTGTATATATATAAAAAAAAATAAATTTTGGGCACATAAATGGTGTTTATACCTCTGGCTTTACAACGTGCTTTTATAGCATGTTTATACAACTTAGTATGGCCTGTGATTGAATACTGTGTTGACCAGTTCCTCCTGCCACCCGCCATTAAATAATGTCAGCCATAATTAAATCGTCAGTGCGAAAAAGAAAGAATCTATAAATGTTTCAAAAACCTCGTGATATTCATATATTTTTACTGTCTCTCCACCTACCTAAAATTGATGTCGAGATTTCAAAGAAATTCATATTTAAGGTTCCTGAATAAAAAAATAAAAACGTAAAAAGGCCCCTGTGTGTGTCTATGAATAGCATGATCCACAAACAAAATGTCTAATAAATACCAAACTTCGTATTTAGGTTCAAAGATGCAACGAGAATATTTTCAAGAAAATTCTCTCACACCAAACCATCCTTTATATGGAAGATTTATAAAAAAAAAATTGTGGTTTAAATAACTGTTAATAGCTTTTGTTAAAACACCATATGTATATTTATATGACAAATAGAATGCATATCTGAATTTTTTGGTAATAGCTTGTGAAGATACTTCATTCGAAAGAAATTTTTAATAATTTTGTATAACTGGTAAATCATAAAAGCACCCTAACATATATCTTTAAAGCGCACATTTCATTTTACTCCAAATAAGTGGTTTTTTTTTTTTTTTTTTCCTTTTTTTTTTTTTTGGGGGGGGGGTGATTAGACATTTCTAAGGTATCGTTGTTCAGAACTTTTCAAGACTGAGTAACTTTTTTAAAATTCTGTCGCTATTCAGTTATTTTTCGTGATGTCATAAGATCTTGGAATTTCTACGCCGGCGTATAGTTCCTCTTAAAAATCTCACTATATATTTGGTTTGCTCTATCCTTATCAAAGCTTCAACAAAACATGTAATGTGTAAACGTTTATCTGGATTAACATGATCTACCATCGGGCAAGATGGCTTCGCATTTGAAAGTTCTGGGTTTGATTCCCGCGGTCCACCTTCCTAACCCATGGGTATTTTCACGGTTTACCCGGGTCGCCGGGCAAAGACTGGAAAGGATAATTGCATTCCCCGAATTTCTTGTAATTTAATTTCATTCCATGACATTTCCATTCGGCTTTCCCGGATTTTGTGTCGACTGCATTGGATAGTGACTGTGCTCACTCAATACGGTTCTCGGCACCGAGGAGGCGTTGAGTCGTCTGTCTTAGGGCGACAACAGTCGAAACCTAGGTGGAGGGCTCCGTGCGCAAATCTCTCGTTGAGATGAACTGCCGATCAACTTGTAGACACCTGTCTTTGGTGAACGTCTCCTTGTAGCTCTCCAGCTAAGTGATAGTTGGGTACCATCACCTCACCCCTGCCACCCGGGATCTGACGTACAATGTCCGAATCAGGATGACCAGTGCGGAATCCCTTGCGGTATGTAATAATCAGCATGAAGGAGACAAAGAAATAAGACTACTAATTCTAGTTTGTAGAAGTTATAAACAAACGTTGTTGAGTACAGAATATACTCCATGACCCATTATCTCAAACGCTTTAAGTTATCAAAATGAAATCACACATGCTAAGTTGATCGTTCTACTTTTATGCAAGAATGTCGTTTATTACGGGATATATGAACCTTTTTCCTAATTTTCCACCTTTCGATGAAATTTTATCAGCATACTAAAATTTAAAAGATAAACAAGTTATCTTTAATTGCTATTTCTGTCACAAAATAGTCTGCTCAAAGTAAAAATGGGGGAAGACCAGCCATATGTACTTGCAAAGAAACAAACTACAAGGTAGGACTTTCGGAAGCTAGTAAATGGTAGCTAGCAATGCTATCAATGCTTAGAGCAGGGACGGTCAACTAGCGGAAGAGCTTCAGCGATCTTTTTTTCTTAATTTACCTGCTAAACATACAGTTATCAGTGCAAGATCGTGAGCGGGCTGCACTCAGATAGCACCAGTTGCCCACGCCTGGTTAAGAGCAAGACGTTCTCCAAAAGATGACAAAATGTACTTCTCGCTTCATAAAGTAATGCCCCTTTCCTTTTTTTTTTTTTTTTTTCTTTTTTTTTTTTTCTCTCTCTTTTTTAATTTTTTAGTTTTCTCTATTCACTCTTGCGCAAATCACTCCTAAAATGATTATTCTTCTATCTAACGTTCTATGTGAACGTTTGTAGAAAAGGTTTTATTACATATTTTCTTACAGGTACAATGGGAATTAAATACAGCACGCTTAAGCCATAGTCAAATTGAGTTAGTCGCTATGCGATGGATTTGACTCCATTTTCTTTGCATGGCTATGACATTCGAGAAAGCTACAAGTATTTGAAAATACCAAATAATAAAAAGGAATATCTCGTTAGCTTTATTTGATATAAAGTGTATGCTTTAACGAGATCTGCATTTTTGAGTACTAATATTTTGTCCCATCTCTTACGGTTTACCAGATATGCAAAAGTCATCTATAATGAAAAGGACTTCAGGTGCTCTTCCCAGGAAATTCAAGATATACTTTTCATTTATCGTAGAAATATCTTAAACGTGTAGTATTTTGATCAAAATCGTTAAGAGCCATTCGCTGGCCACAATTTTCAGCAATTCTAAAAGGTAGAACGGGATATTCTCCTCAGACAATGGCAAAAGAGTCCTCGAACAACGATAAGAAATAGGATCTTGTATGTGCAATACTTGTGCTCATTTCCATCCCGTACTGCAATTTTATGTTCTCTAAAAATGACTGGTAATCTCATTTTCAGAAAGAAATGTCCTACTTATACCGTGTTTATAATGCACATAAATGTGGCGCCTTGCATGATCTCAATATTCTTCAGAATATAAACATGAAGTCGATCGATACTCTGCGTCTTTAAGTACCTCTCTGGGAAGATCGTAAAATTCCATTGCACTCTTATTTTAATGTTGGTAACACTGGGGATATTTCCTCGGTGATCTTCTAATACATACCTCTACCAAAGAGATGCCAATAATCAGGACATAATTCTTTTCCACTAGCCTGTTGTCACTGAATTTCTGTAACCTACTTATTGGAAAATATTATCACAAGCCCAACGTCTTTATTGGTTTCTTTGGGGTTTTAGCCGTAAAAGATGATTCACTGCACTGCACTGGAGCTACAATAGCTAGGACTTGATATATTACAGGGATTTATTTCCAAGTGCTCCCAATATGTTTCGGCTTTCAAAAGCCACTTAAGAAAAGTTTGCTGGCGGTGTAACATAAATGAACGCTGAGCTCAATATTTCCATCTCGGGTATTAGGGTAAAATTGCTCATTTCTGTACATGTCAACGAATTTTATTTAAATTTAAATTCGTATGAGTACTTTAGCAGTTTACGTCATCTTTAATTCACTGTTAAGGGAACACTAAATGGCAAAAATTGCTAAAAGGGTACATTTTTATTTTTGCACACCTAGGCGGACCCGCATGTGGTATTCGTAGTGGACGAAGCGGCGTCTAGGCGAGTTTTCTCCGGGTTCTCCGGTTTCCTCCACACTCATTCCAACAAGTACCCCATCGTCACCTTTCAAATCATCCATTCCGCCTGCATTTCATATCATCCTCTTCTTCACTATCATACCTGGGGCTTGGTTGACCACCTGCTTCCAGGTCTTCACTCTGTCAGGTCCATAGGTTTCTCTGCTCCCAACTCTAGGCACAGGCTTCAAGTTCTAGGGGGTATTAGTTCTACATAGGAAGCGGGTAATCAGATAAAGAAGAAGTTATTAATTGGATACTCCTCTTTAATTTGATACATATCTCTGTAGACATTATACCTGTATTCTAAGTATATTTTTAAAAATCTTATGTTTTTACTAGCATACTATTTTCAAAAGCGCTTTATCTATGTACTATATACTTCATGTTAATCGAGATAAACGTGTGTACTACCGAGCTCTGTATACAAATAGGCTATATACCCTTAAAGAACGTCTACACTTCAAGGAACAGATGATCTTCAAATATTCTCTAGCTGTTTCTTTTTAGGTCTGCTTGCAGTTCTTCTCCCTGTCGCACTTACCACGATATATATTTCGGTAGTCTTGCATCCAAATTATATGTAAGTGTTCCTTCCAATGTCGCTTAAAATCTACAGTAAGACCTTGTTTATCCGGACTAACTGGGACTAAGGCAACCTGGAAAATTAGGATAATCCGGGCTATATGGGTAATAAGCAAAAACAAAGCTCTTAAATTCTTAAATAAGCAAATTTGCTATTTATGACGATAAAAAGTCATGTCTTGTAACAAAATTATGTACAGTACGTATGTAGTATGTGTTTGTTTACAAATACATTTAGATATATAAAAATCTTAATTAAATACAATTTCATCATTTCTTAAAAAAGAATTTATCCACAGTCTTCTGTTTTATACACGTGTGGCGTTTGGACGAAGTACCGCAAGGCAAACGCTATATCATTAATCGTTGAGCTGAAGTGGTGCCGGGCTGACGCTCCAAGTAAGCCATATTTGTCAGCTGGTGCACAGCAACTCCCAATTCAGCAGCTATTTTCTTCAATGTTTCTCCTTTATCAATTCGATTAATAGCATCCAACTTTTTATCCATGGAAGCGAGGCCTTGTTTCACTTTGATGTCATTTTAAACTTTTACACTGAATTACACTCCCGAATACTTTGATAAGGCAGAAAAAATCCGGTTGAAATACGCACGAAAAACTTAATGACACTTAGTGCCGTTTGAAAACAGTAGGAAAGTTGAAGAGCTTGAAGGGGAGGTTAGGGATCAAGGTCAATGCTTTCTTCTGGCGCTATTTATAACTGGTGGGACATACCGCGTCAGCACCGTGTGTTACACTAGTAAATCGTTCTTAAACTCAACAGGTAGCATTTTACAGTACAGTACACTACATATTACCATAATTTATCGTACAATTTATGGAGGAACAGTACATTAAATCAAACTAAAAAGTGAATATTTGGCTAACGAAGCCGCAACTTAGAAGAGTTATAACTGGACATGGAACATTAAGAAATCATTTAAGGACATTGGGACTATACCAAATGGAACACTTGTTGCTTGTGTTTAAAACCCAATTAAACTTATTAAAATGCGAAGCTACAGAACGTGGAAGATACCAGATTCTCTCAGCCACCGCAAAATTATAGAAAGGTTCTAATCTTGAAATACTAAAACTTACTAAGTATGTAGATCTAGACCCCTAGAACCGCACAAAAATATTTTTAGGCTGAGATGCAAAAGGGAAACCTGATTCCAAACGTAGTCATAAGTCGTATATCTTTGCTTCATTATTAATTCAATATAGTTTGTACTTTTTTCATAATTTACTTTTTGTATACCTAATTTACAATGACCCTGTAGTTGACCTTAAATTCTCTTGAGGTTAATTTTAGTTCTTTTTCTCAGTTTGGATATACCTCTGTGGTGTGGACAATGTTAGTCTGTTTAAACGGAAAATATTTTTAAGTATTTACTTTCCATTAATGTAGACTCGGAGCTAAGAGCGTGTCTTCTGTTCCACCACAGCCTTTGAAACAAGAAATATGTAGGCGGCGTATTCCCACAGCGGAGGTTTTATTTTCTCTGAGGCCTTTACCTTAAGACTAGTTTCAAAGTTCTCATCATTCATTCCACTTTCCTTGACGTTATAAAGTTTCGTTTTGTCCTGCATCGTGTCTTTCCAATTTGTTTGAATTAACTTAATTTCTAACTTGCGAGAAAACCAAAGGATTCCACAACAAGATTTTGATGAAGAGACAGGTTTGCCGAAAACTTGAGTCCCAACAAATCTCTCGGCGCAAAAAGAAGCGGTATGATGCACATTTACATCCCAGCTCTGGGCTCCACACAGATCAATACCTAGAGTGGCGCCTCCTCCTCCTCCTCCTCCTCCTCCTCCTCCTCCTCCTCCTCCTCCTCCTCCTCCTCCTCCTCCTCCTAACAAAAGACCTTCATTTTTAGCCTGCTTCCCGTTTTAGACACCTTCCTAATTCTAGCAGGTTCACCAACCTTTAAAATAGCATACAGTTTCGTAATTAAGTAATTTTGGGGACCAAGCTGTGAAAATTATCAAAAATTGGAGAAAATATAGATTTGGGCGTTAATAAATTTTTATGCATTTTATATACATAAGTACATACGTGTTAGTGTACAAAAAATGCAGTATTAAATTCTGAACCACTGCCCTACCATTAAAAGCAGTCCTTTGGTTATAACCGTTTTCAGTGCTTATTAATATACATAGCTCCTTTTCGTGGTGTGAATATTTCAAAACTACTTTCATATTCTTACAAGATGCCTAACTTATTGCTAAGATTATTCAAAAAATGAAATAAACAAATACAGGTTTACATAAATTATTTGTGAATTAAAAGACATCACAAACAATGATTTTTTTTTTTGGGGGGGGGGGCTTTTGAGCTTTTATATGCTTATTTCTATTTTATTTTAAAATCATATTACTATTTTATGATACATGTTCAAAATGTTATATCGCAAGCAGGTTTTCCTATAGAGTATAAATACATTTTTTCCATCCTATGAACTACTCAATTGAGCATTTGGGGTTTATCATTAAACATGTTTAAAATACTAAACAAAGTACTTAAAATATACGGTATTTCCAAACTTCACTCGTTGGAACATTCAAGGCATTAACTTTGTTACTGTTAAATGTTACATATTTAAATTATCATGAACTTTGTAAACATTATTGCTACTTCGCTAAATTCTCACTAGCACTTCACTATTGTTGTCTAGTTCAAATGTACATTGTTATTGACCTTCTTCGTGATGTAGCGGCGCAATGAATTACGCACGACATAGCCTCTTCATCAGATGGCTCACTCTCTGGGGAGTCGAACACAAGACCCCTCTAATAAAGTACGTAGCTACACTGAACTCACTTTGTCGCCCCGGAAACGCTTTCACCAACTTACTTCTTAATACACTCATTGGCGAACGCGCAGGCTTATATAGCCGCTAAAAGTTTCCACATACCATTCTAGAATGTTCTGGATGCGAGATTGAAGGAAAATTCCAGAAGAGCGAGAGCGCTCCAACATCTGCTTATCTTTGTTCATCTCTCTAACTACATGGTGCCAATCTTTGCCCATAGCCACTGCGTGCATTAACGGTATGTAGAATGTTAAATGTAGAGATGCCTTTTTTCTGCACACAGATAAAGCTTTAAAAATTCTAAACTGATAATGAGCACTCCATATAGCCGCGCTCCACCGACTATGTTTTTCGCAAACTTAAAAGTAAAAAAATCTGATGTACTGCACTCACATGACTTTCTCTACTCTTGTACTAAACATTCTTACAAAGTCTTATTACTATATCTTCTTTGTGTTAGTTGAGATAAACATTTGTGCAACTTATCTTATTGTTTATTGCCTTGTAGGTGTAAGAGGAATATTAGAATACAGTAGGCTTTGAGCGATGGTCAAATATTTTAAAGGTTTGAGATTCCGTTCTATTTGCTCGCTTAACATAAAAAATGAACAATGATGTTCCATTTCAGGAAGGTTTTAAGTTTTCCAAAACTGACACAAATAAAAAGGAGTATCTTCGAAATGGTTCACTCCACAAAAAATTCATTTGTACATAAAATGTGTGTTTTAACCAGATCTACATTTTTGTATAGTAGGATTTACCAGTTATACAAAAGTCATCAAGAGTAAACAGGGCTATATGGGCTAACTTAAATACCAACTTTGGTTTTTAACCGACTTTTAGTTTTTGAGTTACCCTTTTCACACGCACACGCGCGGACGTTTTTCTAAAAATGCTTCTTTTTTAATTCAGGGTGCCTCAAAACATATATTTCTGATGAAATATCGACATCGAATCTCTGTGTCGAATACAATGCTTCTCTACACGTAGTAGAGAATGTAAAAATGGTGTTTTGTCCTGACTGAAAAAAATTGTGATTTTGTGGATAAGATCAGTTAATAAATAGGTATGATATATGATTTACCCACCAAACATATCAATTACAGCTTCTTCCTTATTTCTGTATATTGCTACGTTTAAAATAGGAAATGTTAAATATGAAATAAAACTGACGCACCACGAGATCTGTAGCAGTTGTTGAGATGTGATTATTTGTTTGGATCTTGGCGGTCGTATAAGGAGTACTTCAGCCCTCAGTCAGGAAAATTCACCCTCCTGTCCCTCCCTACACTGTAAACACTCACGCAGTTTGCTTTCCTCCAAGCGTCACAATAAAACATGACATAAAACCAGCCTGATCCGTGGAAAGAGCTAACGAAGCCTACAAGGTTACCCAAAAACATTATTTAAGCCTTCGGAGTTTTCTCTTCCTTTTTCTCATTTATTTATGTTTTTAATTTGACGTCGTTTATCCTGGTAGGGCATGTCGGCCAATGAATTGTTGAAACGATGCTCAAATGAACCCAGGTCCATAGAGCTTAAAGTTACCCGACACTTACCTTCCCAGAATAAGGGAAAACCCTTATCCGAGTAACTCGGGACATTTTGAATACATGGTGGAGATACTACCCCCGCACAATCACTGAAGCGGGGCGAGTTTTCTTTTGTTATGAACTGTATGATACCTGTTTTAAAAAGCACCATTTATTTATTTATTTATTTATTTATTTATTTATTTATTTATTTATTTATTTATTTATTTATTTGTTTGTTTGTTTGTTTGTTTGTATTTATTTATTTATTTATTTATTTATTTATTTATTTATTTATTTATTTATTTATTTATTTATTTATTTATTTATTTATTTATTTATTTATTTATTTATTTATTTATTTATTTATTTATTTATTTATTTATTTATTTATTTATTTATTTATTTATTTATTTATTTATTTATTTATTTATTATCATCATCATCACCAACATTATCATTATCATCATTATCATCATTATTATTCCACATAATGTAAATGCTATAGGAACTTTATTTCGTCGCTTATTTTTCTGAAGTTTAAAAAATATTTGTTGTTACATTCAGATGACTTTCTTTACCCGCGACATTCATTTTTTAAATCTCTTCCACAATGTATTCTTATAGAAGTTTATATTTCTATCTACTCATGTTAATCGAGATGGGCGTTTGCAGATATAATTTAACTGCACATTCCACTGTAGGCACAAAAGGGAAGCGGTAGTTTGAAGCTTTGATTAGGTCTTTGTTTTAGTGTATTAAATAATCAATGTCTCCAAAGAAATGCAAGGCTATTGGACAAGTGCAACCTAAGTCCGAAATTTTTAGGGATAAATTTCAGCTAGTTATAAATAAATTTGCTGTTCAAAAGGAAGTAAAACAAGGCGAATTTAAAAGCTAATGTTCGACTATCAAATGTATGTAATACATAAGTATATCAAAAGTTAGTATACCGCACGCACGTGCAGTAAAATAGCAAAACTCCAAGTGGGTAACTTTAACTGTACTGACTGACTGAAAAGTTACAGCTTGAACAGAAAGTGGGTACATTTTTTTTTTTTTTTTTTTTTTTTTTTTTTAAAGAAAATACTGTTGTCGAGAAACATTCTTGCCAAAACATGATAAAGCTAATTTGAAATATAGCGTGAGGTGCTTAGTTTAGTGTGCGTAACCTTCTTCCACGTGGAACGAAGTAAATTATTGTTAATGCACTGATGCAACTCAGCGAGTTTCCTCACTGAGATGAGCTACTGAGGCAATCTCATAGTTATTGTTTCCCTGGAGCGCTTTCTCTTCATTCCCGCTCTAACGACTTCTAATATCGCTTCTAAAAGCTATTTCTCGTCTTCCTTCAGGATGTAAAGAAACGCTAGAAGCTTGCGCATTTGATACCCTTTGGCACTGTGGTTTTAGACATAACTTTACCAAGTGTTTATCTCGAAAACAACACGTTTTCAAAAATGCTAATTCCAGACTATATGTATGTAATTTATCTGAAGAGGAAAAGCTAATATCACTAGATTAAACTAAGGCTCTCTCTTCTTTGATCATATCAGAGGCTTTGACTTGAAAAACAAATTATGGTGCTATAACTCGCTGAACTGTAGGATATCACATTGATTTTTTATCATTTTTAAGACTAAACACAATCACATTCGTTTCCTTGTTTATACTTCCAGGCTTTGTGGGGGGATAAGAATTACTCTGGTTAATGAAAAATGTCCAGCCCCAGCCGGGAATCGAAACCGGGACATCTGGGTTCAGAACCCAGAACACTGCCCACTCGACCGCAGAGATAGTCTTTAAGGTTGCCCTGTTTGCTTCAAAATAAACTTTATTTTTTGTGGGAATTCTGCTAATAATTTGAGCAAAAAGCAAATATTTTCTAACCGGAGCATCTTTGTGGTAGATAGAAGAAGTATATACATCGCTATAGACATGTGTGCGATGATGACCCAATTGTACACAATATTGAATACAGTAATAACCTGAGAGGTAGAACTGGAACTGAAAAATTCAATGCCACAGCCGGGATTTGAACCACAGACCCTCCACTAAACAGGCGGGTGCCCTAACCATTAAGCTACTGTGACAACCTGCCAGAATGACATTGAATTCTCCAACCAATTCGTATTTCTCCCGGTAAACCACAAAGGCAGTCTCACATCAGAAACAATTACCCCAATGGTGACTTACTTTGTAAGCACTTTATGTCCAGGGTTTAAATAACCTTCAGATTGCAATTAATATTTATTTATGTCAATAAACTTACTACTGGTGTTTTTAAATACACTAGCCGTGTGTGGGCAATGTTTGAGAGGTAGAATTGGAACTGAAATGTTCAATGCCACAGCCGGGATTTGAACCACAGAACCTTCGCTTACCAGACGGGTGCGGCTTGTGTGTTTAAAAACACCAACTAGTAAGTTTGTTGGCATAAATAATAATTACAGTAATAACCTATTGATAATGCTGAAGCTAACCCCTTTCCGGGCCAAGGCCTATCGCATGGCTGCTGCCTCTCCTTCCTCTGTCACAGGCCTCATGAGTGAGTTCCAGTGCTGGACGTGGGACGTGGTCAATATCCGGTCTCTCCCAACCGGTTATGTGGTCTTCGCAACCAGGGACCGCTATGCACCCTGGAAATTTTAGTATAACGCTAGCGTTACCTAAAGTATTATGTCGCATATGTGAGGGTAACCCTGAAAGTAATCACCTTTTGGAATTAATACATTTAAAATGTATTAAAATAAACCTCTGAGAAAATTGAAGCCTGTTTCTCCAATTAATCACCTCCAGTAATGGTTATTTAAATTTCTATCCATGAGCTTTAGAATTCCCGTGTTGTAGTTGGCTGCCGCCAGGCCATTAACCCTCACGTTACCAAGGGGTGGGGTACCGTTATGAACATGGAAAGATATGATACCCCTTTATAAAGTAAATTTGTTTTAAAAATTGTTCAGATATTTGTTACTAGTGGTGGCCACAAGATGTGTGCATACAATTTCACCAAGCAAAGAAACGGAAATGTTTTTTTTAAATAAATGTGTTACTTCTCCTTAAACTGCTCCATCATCACCTTTCCATTCATCAATTTCGTCTGCATTTCACATCCTCTTACTCACTATCATACCTGGTGCTGACCACCTGCTTCCAGATCTACACTATGTCCGGTCCATAGGTCCGTCTGCTCTCCGATAGGCGTCTGACCTTAGGCACTGGCTTGTAAGTCCTAGGGGAAATAAGGGGAGGGTAATCAGGTAAACAAGAACAAATTACTTCTCTAGGATTAGACGTCTGTCTTGTATGGTTTTTTGTGTTCACTTGGTCATTCAAATCTTCTGTAATGAATAATGGGCGCCTGGAGTCGAATTTGTTGATTCCATGCTGCACATTTTACACCACTTTCTCGCATTTCTTTCGTTCATTACTGTATCACCATACACATCCTTTAATTGATGGTGAATTTCTGCAAATTTCAACTACCGTGCATTCAAAAATTGAATACTTTCACCTCACAGTTGCTGGGACGTTTTATCATATAATTTTCTTTGAACATTCACAGAATGCGCAATAACTTGTTTGACACTATACTGAGAAAAGATGTTTAGGAAACTTTGATCTTAGATAGAAGCCCAATAGTAATCTATGCGGTGAAATACGTAGAGGGCAGTTAATTTCTGTATCACCCTGGGAATAAAACAATATAAAATCCGCGATTTCTCTTTTTTTTTTTTTTTTTTTTATTCTAGCTTTCGGTGTTTTACGTGCTGTAAACATGGTTTACATCTTGACATCTTATGAACCCTATCTTTTGTGTGTGTACCTATTGGGTGCACTTGTATCAGATTAAATTGCTCTCAGAGCCGCAGTTGAGAAAATTTTCTCGGAAGAAAATCACGATTATAGCTGGCATCGTACATACTTATTTTAACTTCTACCACGTACGAAGGAAAAAACATATTCAAGTTATTTCGTCTTGCTTGAGTTATTACTCTTTCTTTTTCTTTTCTCGTTTTCTGGCGCTGTATTATAATAGTCTCTGCTTGTGTTTCTGTATTTTCTCAGCCATTTCTTCTCTCGAGGTTGCCTCCATTACGGGCAGCACACGTCTTATTCAGGAGGTCTTTCCTTTAAGCGTTTCCAAGACGGTTGTTGTAGTTGTTATGAGTCAGGACATGTTGCCAAGAACTGCAGCCAAGTTGTGCAGTGCCAGATATATGTTGGATGGTGTCAGCACAGCTATGATGAACAACTGGGATTCGGTAAACGCTTCGCTAGGTACAGAATTCTCCTCTACTTATCCCATTTGGTCTCGTTGTTTATTGTTTTGCTGGGGCACTTACTGAAGGTCTTGTCGTCGGTTATAGAGACTACAAATAGTTGTTAGTTAACATTGTTCATTCAAAGTGACTTTGTTTCGAACTCATTTCGTCCTCATTTATCACTCACTTGTTGCGTTCTGTCCACTAAAAATTGGTAAACGAGAAAAGAAAGAAAGAAAATAAATATTACAAATATATACCTTTTTATAATCAACTATTCCTGAAAAGTTTATTCCTCTAACTCAGACCTGGGGAATAGTAAGGTAAAGTACCAAAGTAAGAGATATATTTTCAAATTCAGCTATCAGATCTACCCGTATAAATATTTTTACGTTTCGATGGTGCTTTACATTCCTAAGAGCATCTACTTTCAGACTTAATACAACTATCTGCTATTTACCAAATTCCTTTTTAATGAAAGACAACAATAACGAGGAGTTTCAAAATGGGATCCAAATAAGAGATACGGTCATCAGCTTTCTTACTTGATTAACAAAAGCAAAAACTGCACTAATGGATGATACATGCGTGAGAAAATAAAGGCAATATTGAAAAGTATCATTTGACAACAACAAGTAATTCTCGCTTCAAAAAATAATGACTAAGCAACTGCTCTTAGAACGAAAAGGAATATGAAAGGCCCTGCATCGCCGCTTCATCATGTGTCCTACGACGATATGTCACACATCGTGCCCATTTTTCCCATCACGTGTCTTCAGAATATAATTTAATGTAGAATAAACATTCATATTATTTTAGACCAAATGGTGTCTCTTATAAGGATCTGTAATACACTAAAATCTCATGGCTGCTTAAGTTCAAAGACATTATTGCAGATATTACTAAATGCGCTTATAACAACCTCTATGGATCCTATATTTACAAGTACTTAGAACTCCGCTTCGTAGAGCTGCAGGGCTTCAAAGAATATGACAAAATTTCAAACTTATGAAACAAAGTTTTCTCCCCAGCTTGAAACTTGTTGCTTTACCGGCAGCAAACAACAACAGTGTACTATCCAAACAAAAGCACTATGATACAAATACTTCTATCAGATAGCAGAATGTTATTGACGGAATACACCAATGTCTGTTATTAGGAGGCTATCTCTTATTTGGATACTTTACTTTGCTCACAAGGTGCCAAGACGTTACCCTATTTCCTCCTTCGTGATTAGTAAAGCGGAAATCCGAGGGGAAGATCAAAGGAAATGCCTGTTCCATTTAATTTATATGTGCCAAGATAAGGAAGGAATGGACTATTCTTTTCACGCCTTCGGAGTAATGGTTCCCCAGGCCTACTCTAAATACTCCATGCTAAACGTTTCCACTGCTCGACTTTTCTTACACTTTTGTACATTAAGATTGCTCCATGCGATGTGGTTTGCAGCAATCTTGTTCAAATTTTCAGCAGAAATTCAAAGAGACTGGGCTTAAAAATCTGACACATCTTTTTGCTGCACTCTAAAATTTCTGAAGATACCACCTCATTAATTCGGCTACTAAAAATAATCTAACGTAAATCATAATAAAAGTAAACATTTTTTCGGAAACAACGAAAAGAGTTTTGAGTTACCAGTTACCAGTTTTGAGCGTACTATAAAATAAGGATTAGCTCTTTGTATTTCTGCATTTTATATTTCAATGAAAATACTACGAAAATATTTAATAAATTGTACATAATAACCCACATTTTCTGATTTTTATGTAAATAAATATTTTAGGATATTCGCGTATATTACCAAAAATAGCATAAAGGTAATCTCTTTTAAAATAGTTTTCACATATTTACATAAATCCACATAAAAGCAGAAGCACATTTATTGAAAAGTAACCATTGAACTTGTTGGATGAAAAATTACGAAGACCAGAGTTTGTTATTGGAAGAACTGATATCCTGCAGCACCAAACTTAAAAAGAAAATACCAGGAAGTGTTCCAAAACAATATCGGATTTAACATAATGTATACAACTTTAAATGTTTCTCATGGCAATATGAAGAAATTATTGACGTAACATTCTAGATTATAATTGTGCTAGACTTACTTCTGATGACGGGGAGTGATCATTTTCTAAATGTAAGATCTTTTAACAACCATCCATCGTTCGGGATGAAAAATTTGAGGAATCATATAGTCGTATACTGTAACTCTACAGTAGTAGGCGATTTCTCTGCAGAGATAATATCTCGTAAGTACCTCGTACATTAATAATAGTTCAGCTATTAAATTAAATGTATTTGCTTTGACACATAGTTTTGATATTTTCAGTATATAAAAATAAATATTTCCCAAGGGTTTTAGCACCTCAAATCCGAGCCCTAGTGATTAAATATTGCCGATATTAGTAAATCAAAGGAATTGAATGAAAGTAAAGTATAAATGCAGTAAAACAACAAAAAAAGTTGTTTTTTTTTTTTTTTTTTTTTTTATCTTGCCCAGATACCATTTCAAGGTGCATGTGTTACACTTTTGAAAGGGATCCTAAACCCCTATATAAGAACATTTGGTTTATTCTACTCAGATCTCCAGTCCCGTTGGAACTAGCAAGATCCCATGCTTACAGCCAACGAAGAGAGCATGTATTTGCGTTGCCTGTCTGAATATGTGTTTTATGACTCTCCAATCAGAGAGCGTCTTTTCATGGTGCAGCCGATTAATTATCCATTACTTAATTGGCTTATTGTGTGCGGTTCCATTACGTTGATTAAACGCCCTGTTGTGCAGGCCCAGAGGTGGGCTTTCAATACGTTAAGCTACCAGAAACGGCAACTTTTATTAACTACACCAGATATTTTATTACTTCGCGGATTTGGAAACTAGGACACGTGCAGATTTAAATGTATTGTGAATGTCCTATATCTGTGACTGTAGTACTTCTTGTTGGTGTTTCTTTTTTGTCGAAAATTCTGCGGATATTTCATCACCTGGTGAAAGTCTCAGATGTAACAATCCTCTAGCTAAATTAGACTACTTTTGCCACCATGTACTTAGCAGGTAGCGGAAATTTGTGCTCCACCCGAAAATTTGGTATTGTCATTTCACTTGAAACGTGTGTTTTGAGCCCTCTTGAATCAAAAGCAAAATATTTCAGATCCATTAGAGTGCACTGATGGTGTATGTGTGCGTTTGTGTGTGCCAACAGCACAAAACGAAAGTATCTCCCAAAGATGCGACAAGAATTCCAAGAAAATTCCCCCATCCAAAGAGTCTTCGCTTGAAACTTGTTTGAAATTTTTAATTTCTTCCTAAACTGCTATAACTATGTTGATTAAAATGGCATACATCCTACTTTCAATACTATATATCTATGTATTATATGCATCCCCATAATAACGGGCGTGAGTACCTGCTGAAGGTACAAGAGTTGGTTTAAGCGAAAATCAAATCCATGGCTATGTGATGGCTTTGAAATGTCATGATCTTTGCATGACCAAGAATAAAATGAGTAGCATGTTACCATATGAAAAATCAAACCAGTAACAAAAACATTTCCCAAATGGTTAACGCCACCATTGCGTGCTTTAACGAAATACACATTTTTTGTGTAGTAACATCTAACTCTTACAGATTACCAACTATGCAAAAGTCAGTCAGAACGAACAGGACTTCAAGATCATTCGTAGAAAATTCAAGATATACGTTACATTTTCCATGCAAATATCTCAAATATATTGTACTTCTAATCAAAATAGTTCGTGCCATTTTTGGGCAAATCAAAATTATGAAGAAAAAAAGTTCACGGTAATTTTGTTAAAAATATTCCTGTAGTATCCTTGGAAGATCCTTGGTAGATGGAACGTGATTACCCAGTTTTGTGTTCATCAAACATTTTGAGTTTCTATTCGCACAAACACATACACGCAGATGCAAACCTTTCTTTATTGCGTCTTTTGATTCAGGGATCCTCAAAATGTGTATTTGCGTTGTAATTTCGCATCAGATTTTTGGATGAATTGCAATACGTTCCCTATAACCCTACTAAACTGTACTAAAAAGTAATGAAAGTAAAGTATTTCTTTAATTTTTCCTGCATTCCTTCCTATTGTTTCTTCCCTCCCTCCTTCCTTCCTATTCTTTGTTTCTTCCGTCCTTCCTATTCTTTCTTTCTTCCTTCCTTCCTATCGTATTATTTCTTCCTTCGTATTATTTCTTCCTTCCTATTCTTTCTTTCTTTCTTCCTATTCTTCTTTCCTTCCTATTCTTACTTCCTTCCTATTCTTTCTTCATAAACTCGTTTAGGTGACGAGACTTTTCATGTCATATTTGAATTACTCAGCTTATAAAAAGTGCGGACAGGGTGGGGTGGTAGAGATCATAGTGCAATATCACAAATAGCCTCCGGAACCCACCCCCTCCCCACTGCGCCCAAACATATTATGGAAACAGCCTGTCAATGAAACAAACCATGTATGCTGCTCCCCGGGGCATACTCACCCGGTCGAGTGGTTTTGTCTGCATTGAAAATTAAAATGTTATTCCCTGTAATCTGCTTACAACTTCGGCAAATTTCACACAAAAGTATAGCATTGTAACCTTTTTTTGGTGCCATTTTATCAATTCAAATAACAAATAAACAAAGCTATCTGTAACTGGAAGAAATTAGAACACCTGGTTGGTCTTTTTTATACATCCAATCCTTTTTACCTGGAAAAGTGGATGAAATAAATACGTTTAAATATTCACAGATGACGGAATTAACAGGTAATTGTTTTGAGCAAGTGTATAAAAGTTAGTTTTAAAAGGGTCTATCATTGTCCCTGAAATGTAGACAGAAATAACAGTGTGAAGTGAATGTCACATGTTATTACAACGGGCGCAAGCTACAAAGGAAATAATAAAAATGTCCACCCATTTGGCAAAAGGTTTTACTCAGTCTGACAACTTGCCTACACCGACATGCAACGGCTTAAGGGAACTGAGTATAAGGCCTTCACTAACGTCCTTTAAGGGGACACACTGGTACAAAATAGACTCTTTCCTAATCAATCAATTTCAATTAATGTTTTAGGTTAATTTGCACCAGCAATGCTATATTTGTTATATAAGTTTCATTGCTCTACTTTAAATATCTTTGTAATTAAAAATTATTTATTATGTTTTAGAAAGTATTCAACAGTAATAAAAGGTAGACTTTGCAGTTTAGAATTAAAATAGGCCTGAAACTTGGTATACTAGTGCTTCTATGTCTATTCAATAAAACTGTGCATTTGTTTTCCAAAATATTAATATTTATTAGAAATATGAATTTGTTTATTTAGATCAGAATAAAAAGAAATCTGATGTGTTGCACTCACATGACTTTCTCTACTTTTGTACTAACCATTCATTACAAACTCTTATTCCTATATCTTCTTCGTGTTAGTTAAGATAAACATTTGTACAACTTATCTTACTGCTTATTTCCTTGTAGGTACAAGGGGAATGTTAGAACACAGTAGGGTTTGTGCGATAGTCAAATGTTTGAGATTCTGTTGTCTTTGCACCCTTAACATATAAAAAAATGAACAACGATCCATTTCACGAAAGTTCTAAGTCTTCCGAAACTCACACACATTACGAGGAATATCTCCAAAATGGTTCACCCTACAAGAAAATTTATTGAGACATAAATTGTGTATTTTAGCAAGATCTACATCTTTTGTATCGTATAATTTGGTCTACCTCTAACGGTTTACCAGTTATGCAAAAGTCGTCCAGAGTAAATACGACTACAGGGGCTATAGCCAGAAAATTCAAGATATACATTTCATTTGTCATCAAAATATTTCAAACATATGATATTTTAATCAAAATCCTTAGAGTCATTTTCAAGAAAATCAAAATTTTCGAAAACTTTTCCATGCAAAGGGTAGTTTAGGGTGGGGCTATTTTCTTCAAAATCTTCGTGTCGCATCCTTGAAGGACATTAAACTTAAATACCAACTTTGGTTTTTAACCGACTTTTCCTTTTTGAGCTATGCTGTCCACAGACTGACAGACTGACACACAGACACACACACACGGACCTTTTTCTAAAAATGCTTTTCCGGTGAAATCTCTACATCGAATTTTTGGGTGGAATACAATACTTCCCCTACTTACCGGTAGAGAAAGTAATATTACTAATAGTCACAAAGCAAAAAAGCGCATGCTTGTATTTATGAGTGTAATCAACAAACTAATGCAGTTTTCTCTAACAATTTCTCATATCCTGAAAATTTCAGCGTTATTCATCAATATATACTGCGAAAAACTTACCCCAAAGTACAAAAATTCTTATGTGGTACTATTTAAACTATTGGGATACAGTAATTGGAAACATTGCAATTCACGTATCCACAGGCTTGAAACTTCACTACAATCTTCAAAGAAGAACCAAAATACTCTCAAATTCACAGTAACATACTCTTCTTTACACTCACTACACTGCTAAAAGGTGCCTTTGTGGAATAACTGATCTCTCGAGCTGTATCTTGCAGAGTAACTGAGCTGTTGAACGGTGTCTTGTAGAATAACTGAGTTGTTGAACGGTGTCTTTGTGGAATAACTGAGCCCTTATGGGATGGATGTCTTTGTGGAATAACTGAGTTGTTGAACGGTGTCTTTGTGGAATAACTAAGCCCTTATGGGATGGATGTCTTTGTGGAATAACTGAGTTGTTGAACGGTGTCTTTGTGGAATAACTGAGCCCTTATGGGATGGATGTCTTTGTGGAATAACTGAGTTGTTCAACGGTGTCTTTGTGGAATAACTGAGCCCTTATGGGATGGATGTCTTTGTGGAATAACTGAGTTGTTGAAAGGTGTCTTTGTGGAACAACTGAGCCCTTATGGGATGGATGTCTTTGTGGAATAACTGAGCCCTTATGGGATGGATGTCTTTGTGGAATAACTGAGTTGTTGAACGGTGTCTTTGTGGAATAACTGAGCCCTTATGGGATGGATGTCTTTGTGGAATAACTGAGTTGTTGAACGGTGTCTTTGTGGAATAACTGAGCCCTTATGCGATGGATGTCTTTGTGGAATAACTGAGTTGTTGAACGGTGTCTTTGTGGAATAACTGAGCCCTTATGGGATGGATGTCTTTGTGGAATAACTGAGTTGTTGAAAGGTGTCTTTGTGGAATAACTGAGTCCTTATGGGATGGATGTCTTTGTGGAATAACTGAGCCCTTATGGGATGGATGTCTTTGTGGAATAACTGAGTTGTTGAAAGGTGTCTTTGTGGAATAACTGAGCTCTTATGGGATGGATGTCTTTGTGAAATAACTGAGTTGTTGAAAGGTGTCTTTGTGGAATAACTGAGCCCTTATGGGATGGATGTCTTTGTGGAACAACTGAGTTGTTGAAAGGTGTCTTTGTGGAATAACTGAGCCCTTATGGGATGGATGTCTTTGTGGAATAACTGAGTTGTTGAAAGGTGTCTTTGTGAAATAACTGAGCCCTTATGGGATGGATGTCTTTGTGGAATAACTGAGTTGTTGAAAGGTGTCTTTGTGGAATAACTGAGCCCTTATGGGATGGATGTCTTTGTGGAATAATTGAGTTGTTCAACGGTGTCTTTGTGGAATAACTGAGCCCTTATGGGATGGATGTCTTTGTGGAATAACTGAGTTGTTGAAAGGTGTCTTTGTGGAATAACTGAGCCCTTATGGGATGGATGTCTTTGTGGAATAACTGAGTTGTTGAACGGTGTCTTTGTGGAATAACTGAGCCCTTATGGGATGGATGTCTTTGTGGAATAACTGAGTTGTTCAACGGTGTCTTTGTGGAATAACTGAGCCCTTATGGGATGGATGTCTTTGCGGAATAACTGAGTTGTTGAAAGGTGTCTTTGTGGAATAACTGAGCCCTTATGGGATGGATGTCTTTGTGGAATAAATGAGTTGTTGAAAGGTGTCTTTGTGGAATAACTGAGCCCTTATGGGATGGATGTCTTTGTGGAATAACTGAGTTGTTGAACGGTGTCTTTGTGGAATAACTGAGCCCTTATGGGATGGATGTCTTTGTGGAATAACTGAGTTGTTGAAAGGTGTCTTTGTGGAATAACTAGGCAGCGAGTTTAAACGCCTATTAAACCCGCGTATAATAGTTATAGTCTTTATATCGAGTCCCGCACTATTTACCTAACTTTATTACGAATTAAGATTATTGGCTTGAATTTCGCGAATAAATAAGCTTGGTGTCTTAATCTCTCATCTCAATTGCTCGTGTAGCCTCAGCAATGGTGTGATTTTGGCCGATAGTTCCGCTGACTCCACGATCTTAACCTTTTTAGTATTTTTCTCGTCTTTTGGAGGAACCTTCTTGCAATTCGTTCCGTGATGCTCTACAGTAAGTTCAACTTGGCACAATAGATCTATAAGCACGAGAAACTTCTCCCCTACTCTACCTTGCACTTAACATACAGGCTTCCAATGCTAAACTTCCTCTTCCACATTTCAGCTTGCTTAAGTTACACGGCCAGATATAATTACAGTATAACCAAATGGTTCTTTTACACTATGAAGACCCAATCCTTCTACACATAAATATACTCAAAAATACATTAACCATTTTCCTTCATGTTTTATTTAATTATGTTTTAATTATTTAATTTTCTAAAAATAATATTATTTGTTTTCTTCTGAGAACAATACTAGTTATTCCATTGTTAAAACTGTGGTCTATAATAGCGTTTCGATGCATAATTTTACAGCTGTAGTATGTTTATTTAGTTACTGTAAGTTTATAGTAATAATTACTAAAAGAATACCAGTAGAAAATAAGATTTAGAACTTAAAACTATGACTTTTGTATTAACATTGATTAATTGTAATTCAATGTTGAAGTTGACATAATTTCTGTTTCATCAGTGTAAACTGTAACATCGTGTTAAACTTCGTGTTAACTACCCTTGTGTTAGTAGGTTTAACAGATGTTAGAATTGATAAAATACCTGCCGCAATACAAACTGTTAATGCGGAGTTACTGTGTTTCGAGTCTTTTAATGCTATTCCTGCCAAAGGATGAATTTTGCAAGCGATACAAATTGTGTTCAGTACAGTTATAGAGGAAATAGGTTAGAATAATACAAAAAGAAGCATCTCCTATACTACGAGTCTAATTACTCTCAATCTATATGTTACTGGTACCTTTGGTTTAATGATAGGTGATTGTTTCTGGGTTTATCCTAGCGTTGCGCTCTACCAGAACTACAGTTCGGTAGCTTTTGGTACAGTGCATAAATGACGTAGTCAATGGTAGGACTAGCGGTAGTATTGGTAGCATTGGTAACACTTTCACACGTTTTTCTCTACTCACTCTTTTACAAGTAATTCATATCTAGAATTTTCTATATGATTGAAATAGAAATGCCACGTCCATTAACACGATTTTCTTTACCCGCTTTTCTTCCTGTGGTGTTTGCGGTTGTTCAACACTGCTTTTGCATAGTGTCTTCCGATGTTTTTATGTATTTCTTGTTCTTTATATTATCCTAAAAGTTTTAATTAAGTGTATTAGGTAATCACTTTTAAACGTCTTCAAAGAAACAGAAGTATATTGGGCAAATGCAACCTAAATCTTGACACTAGTGATAAATTGTATAACCACGGGCAACGCCGGATGTTTCAGCCAGATAATAATAAAATACAAGTTACAGTGAACTTCGCCATTGTCGCCTGGGAATTACAATGTTGCCAAATCAACAGCAGTAAGTAATACGATAGATTAGCTAGATGGCTATAATTTAGGAGGCTTTGAATTAATTGTTTGATGATCGATGCCATGACTCAAAAGGTAGTGTTTGAAAATAATAACAGGAATCACAATAGAGGCTCGTTATTTCAACAAGAACAATTTATTTTTACTCTAATTCATGTAAATATATCCCAGTGTGTAAATAAGCCCAGCTTTGTCCCCTGTCTTTCTGAGCCTACTTAGAAATAGACTGTCATACCAGATGAAAAAGTATTTAACTCACTGCTTTTTCAGTACAGGTTCAGAGAAACCTTTGAGCATTAGTTCTACTTAACCCTGGAACTCCCTCTCATAAAGTACATCCCGCAAGCTGAGATTTAAGAACAATGTCAATACACAGTCTGCATGTGAGAAGGTGAATATCATGATGCAGGCACAAAGCTGAAAATCTCGCAGTGACATTTCACACGCACCTGTTGTAATTTCATTTGCGTAGATGAAATGTCGAGGCTTCCCTCTCTCTCATCCCTCTCAGAGAGAGGAAAAAATAATTAAAGTGGCTCAATCCCTCTGTTTTTGACACGGGCACATCAGCAATGACATACTTTTTAAATATACCAACAGTATCAGAAAACACAGTTTCGGTAAATGCTCGGGGCTAGCATGCATCCCAGACCGTTGCATGAGCCATTGTGTGTGTGTGTGTGTGTGTGTGTGTGTGTGTGTGTGTGTGTGTGTGTGTGTGTGTGTGTGAGAGAGAGAGAGAGAGAGAGTTTTCTTTGATTACTCTAAGCTGAAAATATGTACGAGGCTTCGACATTCTTGATGAGGTTAGACCGAAATAGTTAAGGATATACAACACAGGGAGCCTTCTCGCGCAGTGCGATCTATGCGAGACGGTCAGGAATGCTGACACTGCTCAGGTCTCCTGAATACTGCTCGAATACCTTGAAAGAATACCATCCCTCCCCTCGGTACTTGCAATAGTTTATAACAAACATATATAAACCAGTTTTCTAGGGCTATCCTAGTGTTGACTCCGCTTCTCAGACGTGTGAACGCATGCATGATAGCAGTAGTAAGTAGCAGCGTATTATTAAATAAAGCATTCACTTCTTCAGTCCTCTGTTGCGAGACTGTGCAGATAATATATTAAATAATCTTCAATTATCTCATTTATCTTTCACGTAAGATAAATTTGTTGCTGGAATATTTTCTTCACCATATTTTAATCTAACATCACGCGAAATCTACGCACTCATACCCCTAACCACCTGTATATGTATGTTATTCCTTCAGATCTTACTACTAGTTGTAATATCTATGCCACTTTCGTTGGCAACAATATCTATGAATTATCCTTGTATCACTGTGATATAATTGTGCACCACCCTTGTGAATATATGTTGTAGGAAATGCAAATCCCTTGCGATAAGACCAGCATGGTTAAAGCATTCTTAAGTAAACCTTCATATAAAGAAAATAATTGATCACCGTAATGCCTTTGTTTTGAAAAATAAATAAACTATGTGCACTGTACACTATATGCCAGGTGACCCACTTCAACCGGCATCGCCGTAAGTATTCCTACTTAGTAGTAACGCCTTCGTGCGTTAGAAGAGTTGCAGAACGCCACGGGGCAACTCTAGCCATAGAGGCAAATACGCCACGTGTTCTGCCTCTCAGCGAAGACGTGAGATGAGAGGCAGCTGAACTAGCGTGTTTAGTCCGTGATAATAGAGAATAACAGTATAAACAGCCGAGAAGGTCTCACTTTTCATACAGGATCTTTATTTTCCAAGATGCTGTATATGGTGCTATTAACATTACGAATTACAGATTGTAAAGTGCAAGCATTCAAAGAGCCTCAGTCCACGGCGTGGTCCGTGGTTCAACGATTTATCCCTACAACTGTTAGACTTAGGTTGCACTTGTGCAATAGTCTTGTTTCTTTGGAGACATTTAAAAATGTATTGCTTAACACACTTAAACAAAGAATTAAATTCTTAAAATACTATAAAGAACAAAAGCTAAAATAAATAAAAACAGCGCAAAAATACTACGCAAACGAACTATGCACTGTATGAATTGTTTGTAGAAGAGTGAGTAGAGAAGGAGGTATGATTGTGTTTCGTAAAAGAAAAGTGAATGGAGAAAACATTGTGAATGTAATACGTTGAATTTTTATTTCAAACATATAGCAGATTGTATGAATTATATGTTGAAAGGCAAGTAGAAAAGGTAATGTGTTACGTAAGAGAAAAGTGAGTAGGGAAAACCGTGTGAATGTAATACGTTGCATAGTAAAATGAATAGTTCAAAAACCTTTTCCATGAAAAAATGCATATATGTAGACTAGCGGACCCGACAGACGTCCTGTTCGAACAACTATACAATTGTTAGCCGTTGCAGTAATGAGAGGTTACCTATACTTTCTGGGAACACAATACTGTAAACCGGAATTAGCACTAAGCCAAGACAACTAAAATGTAGTGATACGAATGAATTTAAGAGAGCGTCTGTTACCTAAACTCTCAGCGTGTTTGCTATCTGCTCCAAAACAAAAGCTGGAAACACAACAGCATTAGTAGAAAAGCTTTCATCCATGAAAAAAGTGAGTACGTATTTATACGGCGCCCCAGCTAAACATAAGCACATCAAAGGGCGAGAACTAATTACTCTGTGCATATAAAAACGTTTACAAAATACACTCTAGCTTTGTATCCCCGTAGTATTTGTAAATAACTGCAAAATGAAATACCTCTGCAAATCTTTATCTCGATTTATATGGAGTACATAAATTGCAAGAAAAATCTGTAAAAACTATTTTCATTGATAGTAAGAGATAGTTACGAGGAGAGAGTAATATAAACGTAACTCAGTAGAGTTTTAAATTGTCAAATGAAGGGCGTAAGTATATGTTACTAGAAACATACTGTTGTAGATCGTTTGAGATTTTTGTAGTGGTAATAGTTGAGGGTATTAACATAACTTTCAGGTTGACAACATTAGACTGACAGTGAATAGCTCCAATATTGGCGTGAAGTTTAATGTTTCGGTCATAATTATGTTGTTAAGTTTCTGAAACTTTGAATTCAGTGAAAACAAGTTAGCTCGTCCAATTCCTAAGGACTCCTAAACCTAGAAATGATGTCGTGGAAGAACGCTGGAGTTACCTCTGTACAGGAATAGTACCATCTGAGAGTCAATCTGCAAAGTTTCAAGAAGTTCTTGAGCTAGGTTTCGGTGATCATTCGGATCTTAGACTGAAAATATCGAAGGTGTAGGTGTAAGTCCAGACATTACTTAGCCAAGTCACCCTGAAAGATAATATCAAACGCTTAGGGGCATGTAAAACCCAAACTTCAAGAAGTCTGCCCATGGAAGCAGAGGCATAAGCTTGCCATTTTGATGGCTTAGTGAGAAATTGCCTGCTGCACTTGCTTGAGCTCGTTATTCAACATTTTGACATTCAGTAACTGTTATATTAAGACTTGTTTTGTTTACTTCAGAGCATGCTCTCTATTTATTTTCTTGTTTTAATTGGCGAGTTATCTTGCTACGTGTGCCGTTCTTCCACTAATTGCTAAACCAGTTTGCATACCTCTTTTGGCCGCGCCGTAGCCGAGTGGTTAGATCATTTGCTGCAAGGAGATCTGCTTAATTTAGCCCAAAAATCAGCTGTTTTCATTTTCCAGTTTCTGCAATATACATTTAGTTCGGATTAGAATCTTCAATATATGGTTTATCTTAAATGATATGTTCTGACGTAGGTATTCAGATTGTAATAAACATAAAAACGGTGAATCCGTTGGTACAGGTGTAAATTTGAAATTTAGCAGATTTTACAGGAATTTTTTCGCACAGTTTAATGAAAAAACTTTGCAATTAACAGGATATTAATACAACCTAGCAAATCAACACATTTAATGTAATTCTAGCTAGTGACTTGTGTAATTTAAGCGGTAACATCCATCAAAATTTTCACTACCTACATGATCGTAGAAATTCACTGTTCAACAAACATACTGCTGAAACAAAACAAAAATCTTCATTTTCAATAATTTCTAGTCATTCAAATTTTAGGGGTAGTGATGTCGCAGGTTATTTGGAAAGAAATGAACAAAAATTTTGCAGCAAGGAAAAATATACCATAATGTCAACTTTTTAGTACGGATGAAATCTAAAATTTGAAATCTAAACTCATTTTAGGAAAATTGTAGAAACAAATTATCTCCATTAGTTACAAAAAGGAAAATGTTCTTTATTCTCCTCCACATGATTCAATAGCAATATTTCAATACTAACACGCCATGGCTGAAGAGTGATGTCCAAATGATGTTACCTTCTGTGTCTCTGTGTATACAATTAAGCCTCATATTGACAAATGAGTGTGTCGAGAAAAAGGTGTCAGGATTCTTCTACACGCCCGAGGAAAGGTTTACAAGGACTCATTTGAGAAGAAAAACATATTTGATAATCTGCCAATCATCTTTGAAATTGGCTAGCTCCACCATTGTTGTGCTTTACATGTTGAGCAAGAGTCTCTAAGTTGAATGTGGAGACGAGTCACTTCCGCTCAGTTTACCAATCCCCAGGGTTAGGCTGGAGCTTGAAGGTTGAGGAAGAGCTTTGGCTACCCTGACCATCCAACTATGGCAGGTAAACCACGTGTTGGTCGTGCGTGAAGCTGAAACGTAATATCGCTCTTGTAGTATACGATTGACCGAAAACTTGGATTTAATATTTGGCTCAACATTCTTTTGAATTAATTGGAAATAAAAAAGTTGGGTCTACAGGCCGGGGAAGGTAACAGGAACGGTCAATAATACTTAACACTAAGAATAAATAAAACCTTAAAATATACACAATATTTTATTATAGTTGTTGCACTATGTCGTTAAAAAAAAAACTAATCCTCGTCTTGTTGATCCATTATTAGGTGCTGGCTGTTTTCTATTACACCTTTAGATAAAGGATATTCTTTTTTTTTAATTTCAACATTATGTAGGTATGTAATTAAGCCAATAATTATTACTGTAAGAAAACTTTAGATCCTGTTAAAATACTCTCCATTTTTCTATGGAGTATACAAATCCAAAGAATGTATTGGTTTGAAATTTACTATAGATTTTAATACGTCTTTTAAATACCTATCATTCTTTTGTTTCTCACGATGTCCTTCAGAGTGAATGGAATTTCAAAGGCAGCATATAACCACATTTTTAAAGATTTTGCTATCATTTCAGCCTATTGTATCCAATTTATATGTAACTAACTTCCATTTATGCCGTCCCTGCATATTTGTGGGGCATTCTACTGGCCTTCACAGATATATAGCAAGGAGGAGGTGTGTGTATCTGTTTACCTTTTCGGGCATGCAGTGGCGTTGTGTTTTACATGCATAGTTCTAGGTTATTTACACATACATATATAACTTCCAGAAATGTCTTCAAATGGCAAATTGGCTTCCTACATACCCAAACTTCTTCCTTGATGCATCTCCGCAATATTTGCATATATCGCATTAGCAGTTAAAGGACAGAATTTTCTGACCTTGCCTGTGCGAAAGCTTAATGTTCTAGCTAAAACAGTTTTCAGATAATAGAATTAAATTCTTTTAACTATCGAAAAAAGGCATTCAACAGCCTTCACACTTTTCAGAGGAGTATAGTAGTGGCATTTTGTGATACTTATGTAAACTGAAAATAAATTATTTGATTTAAGTTAATGTTATTGCTTGCTTGTTTTTAAATAAGTTTGAGATCATACACGCAAATTTACATAAAGATCAGAGCAAAACTGTAAAAAAAGCAGCAGTGTGGTTAAAACGAAGCGCACGGATGACTTAAACATGTCGCTGTACTTTTAAAAATACTGGGCCGGAAAAATGTTTGGCCAAAATGTTACAGATGTGTGAAGAATATTTGTATGATCTAATTTAAAACGTCCTAACATTCCCCATGGTTGGTCGAACAAGAGCAGAACGCTACACACACACCCTCCCTGCTATGTACGTGCCGGCTGAGAAGGTTGCTAAACTGCTCCGTGATGCAGTAGGGACGCTATATATGGAATCTAGGGTACAAAGAAATGTGTAAAGAAGTGGATAGAAGAAATAAGCGTTAATAAGGTTATATAGTTTCTTTAAAATAAAATAGTGCTAGAGTAAGATGTCAGATTATGGAACTGAAACTGTGGTTTAAATTACCTCTAATTTTTAAAAAACAAACGAAAGTATAGTACTGGGGATTTAAGTAGGTAGCAAAAGGCTAGCCTTAAGATGTATATATATTTACCAAACTGTCCATTTGACGACTTATATTTTTCAGTTAAGGGCTCGTGTATGGCAGTTGAAACGAAGATATGTATAAGCAAACTTTTGTACAATTTGTATTTAAAAATAACTGATGGATATTAAACTCAGGAGCTATATGATGACTTTGTATTTTTTCATGTTATCTTCGTGAAGTGAAGAATGCTGAGGAAACGTTCCATGTAACAGAACATAGGCAGCAAGCTCGCGGCATGAAATACTACATAGGAGTGCAGGGGGCCAGCATTTAGATGGACAGTTCGTGTCAACGAGATGTTCCTAAGGATGGAGAAGTAAATATGTTTCTAGCATCTAATGGGAATTGGTCTTCTTTTCTTCGTCTTTTACACACTTATCAACTGGAATCTCGTAGTGCTAATATCTACAAGTGATTTTTGTTGGTGTTGGGATAGCTAGAGGAATCTGTCATATTAAACGTAGATTTACAGGATACGGATGTGGTATATGGAGGGCTCCCTATTTTGGTACATATTACGGCAGACACAATATTTAATGGCGGCTGATAGCTGCCCATCACTATTCCATTTCCTGTTGCGCAAATACATTTTGTGGTTGCAAATGATACTTATATAATACTAGCTTTACAGTGTGATTTAACTATACAACAGCGCAAGGCGTGGCAAGTCCCTGGTTGGATTTTGTATTAACACACCCGCTATTAAATTTTGTGTCAGCCAAAATGTTAGTGTATATAGATATGGCTATTTGGGTATATGCCAAGCTTAACCTATATGTTATAGTGTGCGCAGAGTGACCTATATCTACATGTAGCAGTCCTAACCTACACGTTAGAGCAGGCTGTTCCAAATCCGCGAGTGTGAACATGAATACACGCGAGTACGCAGCAGAGGTGCGCGGAGCACGGCTCTGGAGGGAGGGCGGCGAAGGATGACAGCCAATACCCACTTGGCAAAGGTCACAGTAACCTCACTCATTGCCTGTCGCAAATCTCCACCATTACCCTCCGCGCCGTGACGGCGACTTGCCCCAGAGCAGAGCTGTACGGCGTGTTGCAGGTTTACTCACGCAAGGCGGCGAGTACGCCAACACATTGCGTTAGAGCATGTGGAGGATTGCTATTAGCCTCAGCCTCAGGCTAAATGCCAGTGCCTTTGAAGGATTGCCTATCTAAGCATTATCAATCCTTTAGAAAATGGAGCTTTGGCTCTGCATAATGTCAGCCTTAATCTACAGGTTAGGTTCCCCATATTTGTATAAAATAGGTAGCACATGGGTTCACAATATCTTTGTTCTTCACATTTTATACTAAGGTGGCTTGCCTAGCTCTGGATATATTCGGTCTTAACTTGTATGCCAGCCTTAACCAACATGTTACAACATTAGGAAGATTACAACTGAAATTTAGCACGAATCTTGCAATCGAATCTTTGTGTTCCGTGGCTTTAGAAATAGCTATTGGCCATAACTCAAAAGGTATTTATTACTTTTTGTATCGCAAATACCTATACTTATATAGGTAAAATACAATACAAATAAAATATAGAATAAAGATATTTTTCATTTGAAATTTTAGGTTTTTAAAAATTATATTTTCACCGTATTCACTTTTTGAAAATGTTTCATACGTTGTAGATTCCCAAAACACAATTAAGACTGGTATATTTTTTTATTTTGAACCTTTTTGAGTTATTAATTTTTAAAGCTGTATAAAACTATAAAATTCAAATGATCAAGTTGAAAAATTATTTTATTTTGAACTAAGCCTAGTAAAAGAAAATTATATCACAGATTTGCAGATAACAATTAGATAAGTATAACAGTATTCTTAAAAACGCTTTCTTTAAAATTCCATCGTGTGGAGTATTTAACATAGGATAATAAAAACCGGATTTAACATTTCGTAACTCGCAGACTATAGGCGATATCACGCTGAAATTAAAAACCTTCTTATGTTGATATAAGACAACGTTGAAAATAAATGTGCAATTGGATGAAACCTTTAGAAAGTAACATTTCCAGTTATGTATTCCCCTAACCTGTATATATCAGACTTGGTGAACATGGGTCTCTCAGCCTTAAGAAAAATGTCACGAGTATGGTGGCTTGCTTATCTGTGTATACTCAGTCTTAACTTGCATGTGGAAGCATTAGATGTCTATATGCCTATCTCTGTGCATAATTGTGTGTTAGAGCGTCAGGATAGTTGCCTAACTAAATCTAATGCTATAATGTTAAAGGGCTCTCCTCTCTCTCAGTCGTAACTAATATATTACAAGTATGATGTCTTGTCTATCTATGTATATAGGTACCAAGTATGTTAGTGTGTTGCATATAATCAGTCTTAAATAGGTATGCCTAGCTGTCACAGGTTTATCCTACATTTTGGAGCACGTACAGTATTGCGTGTTTGTGTATATACTAGCCTTAACCAACATGTTTAGAGTGTGTGCAGCGTGTACAATATCATTCTTAACCTGTACGTTAGTACGTAAGAGAGATTGCCTATCACTGTGCGTACCAACTTAAACTTGCCTGTTAGCGTGGGAGGTTAACTATGTCTGTGTAACATAAGGTTTTACTTAATGTTCTCCTGGAGAGTTCTGACTCTCTCCCTCCCTCCCTCTCTCTCCCCTAACCTATATGTTGAAGTATATGTACTTTTGTCCATTTCTGCATATATTAGCTTTAACTTGCATGAGCATCTACGTTTCTTAGTTATATAAGGGATATATAGGTATGGTAGCCGCAAAATATAATGGCGGCTGTTACTATTCTGTTTCCTGTTGTGTGGTGTAAATGATCATGAATATAATTTGACTTAGAACGTGATTTCAGAGAGTGTTTAGCTATACCAGACAGCAAGGCATGGCAAGCCTATGATTGAATTTATTATAAAGTACCCGCCATCAAATTTTGCGACAGCTACGTTCTTTATTTACATGTCCTGCACTGTTTAAAAAATACTCTTTTTACACAGATTCACAATTATTTATTTGGTCACAACATGCTGTAAAATCAAAGCCAAAATATTAATGTGATTGAATATTAAACAGCCTATCTCCCAGTAGCCTATGTCAGTAGCCTATCTCCCAGCGCCGTATCGAGAGCCTATCTCAGTAGCCTATGTCACAGTAGCCTATTCTCTCAGTAGCGTATCCCTCAGTAGCCTATCTCCCAGCGGCGTATTGTGAGCCTATCTCTCAGTAGCCTATCTCTAGCCTATGTTAGTAGCCTATGTCACAGTAGCCTATCTCTAGCCTATGTTAGTAGCCTATCTCTCAGTAGCCTATCCCTCAGTAGCCTATCTCCCAGCGGCGTATTGTGAGCCTATCTCTCAGTAGCCTATGTCAGTAGCCTATCTCCCAGTAGCCTATGTCCCAGTAGCCTATCTCTCAGTAGCCTATGCCAGTAGCCTATGTCCCAGTAGCCTATCTCTAGCCTATGCCAGTAGCCTATCTCTCAGTACCCTATCTCTAGCCTATGTCAGTAGCCTATCTCTAGCCTATGCCAGTAGCCTATGTCCCAGTAGCCTATTTCTAGCCTATGTCCCAGTACCCTATGTCCCAGTACCCTATGTCACAGTAGCCTATCTCTAGCCTATGTCCCAGTAGCCTATCTCTCAGTAGCCTACCTCTAGCCTATCTCTCAGTAGCCTATGTCACAGTACCCTATGTCCCAGTAGCCTATCTCCCAGTAGCCTATCTCTAGCCTATCTCTCAGTAGCCTATCTCCCAGTAGCCTATCTCCCAGTAGCCTATCTCTAGCCTATCTCCCAGTAGCCTATGCCAGTAGCCTATCTCCCAGTAGCCTATTTCCCAGTAGCCTATCTCTAGCCTATGCCAGTAGCCTATCTCCCAGTAGCCTATCTCTCAGTAGCCTATGTCGCAGTAGCCTATCTCTAGCCTATGCCAGTAGCCTATGTCTCAGTAGCCTATCTCTCAGTAGCCTATGTCCCAGTAGCCTATCTCTAGCCTATCTCTCAGTAGCCTATGTCACAGTAGCCTATGTCCCAGTAGCCTATCTCTCAGTAGCCTATGTCCCAGTAGCCTATGTCCCAGTAGCCTATCTCCCAGTAGCCTATGTCCCAGTAGCCTATTTCAGTAGCCTATCTCTCAGTAGCCTATGTCCCAGTAGCCTATCTCTCAGTAGCCTATCTCTCAGTAGCCTATGTCCCATTAGCCTATCTCTAGCCTATGCCAGTAGCCTATGTCCCAGTAGGCTATCTCTCAGTAGCCTATCTCTAGCCTATGCCAGTAGCCTATGTCACAGTAGCCTATCTCTCAGTAGCCTATCTCTCAGTAGCCTATGTCCCAGTAGCCTATCTCCCAGTAGCCTATCTCTCAGTAGCCTATCTCTAGCCTATGCCAGTAGCCTATGTCCCAGTAGCCTATCTCTAGCCTATGCCCCAGTAGCCTATCTCTCAGTAGCCTATGCCCCAGTAGCCTATGTCCCAGTAGCCTATCTCTCAGTAGCCTATGTCCCAGTAGCCTATCTCTCAGTAGCCTATGTCACAGTAGCCTATCTCTAGCCTATCTCCCAGTAGCCTATCTCCCAGTAGCCTATGTCCCAGTAGCCTATCTCTCAGTAGCCTATGTCCCAGTAGCCTATGCCAGTAGCCTATCTCCCAGTAGCCTATCTCTCAGTAGCCTATGTCACAGTAGCCTATCTCTCAGTAGCCTATGTCCCAGTAGCCTATCTCCCAGTAGCCTATCTCACAGTAGCCTATCTCTAGCCTATGCCAGTAGCCTATGTCCCAGTAGCCTATCTCTAGCCTATGCCCCAGTAGCCTATCTCTCAGTAGCCTATGTCCCAGTAGCCTATCTCTAGCCTATGTCACAGTAGCCTATCTCTAGCCTATGCCAGTAGCCTATCTCCCAGTAGCCTATGTCCCAGTAGCCTATCTCACAGTAGCCTATCTCTCAGTAGCCTATGTCCCAGTAGCCTATCTCCCAGTAGCCTATGTCCCAGTAGCCTATCTCTAGCCTATGTCTCAGTAGCCTATGTCCCAGTAGCCTATGTTAGTAGCCTATCTCTCAGTAGCCTATCTCCCAGTAGCCTATCTCTCAGTAGCCTATCTCTCAGTAGCCTATGTTCCAGTAGCCTATGTCCCAGTAGCCTATCTCTAGCCTATGCCAGTAGCCTATCTCTCAGTAGCCTATCTCTAGCCTATGCCAGTAGCCTATCTCTCAGTAGCCTATCTCTAGCCTATGCCAGTAGCCTATGTCCCAGCAGCCTATCTCTCAGTAGCCTATGTCCCAGTAGCCTATCTCTCAGTAGCCTATGTCACAGTAGCCTATCTCTAGCCTATGCCAGTAGCCTATCTCCCAGTAGCCTATCTCTCAGTAGCCTATGTCCCAGTAGCCTATCTCTCAGTAGCCTATCTCTCAGTAGCCTATGTTAGTAGCCTATCTCTCAGTAGCCTATGTCACAGTAGCCTATCTCTCAGTAGCCTATCTCTCAGTAGCCTATGTCCCAGTAGCCTATCTCCCAGTAGCCTATCTCTCAGTAGCCTATGTCCCAGTAGCCTATCTCTCAGTAGCCTATGTCCCAGTAGCCTATGCCCCAGTAGCCTATCTCCCAGTAGCCTATGTCACAGTAGCCTATCTCTAGCCTATGCCAGTAGCCTATCTCCCAGTAGCCTATGTCACAGTAGCCTATCTCTCAGTAGCCTATCTCCCAGTAGCCTATCTCTCAGTAGCCTATGCCAGTAGCCTATCTCCCAGTAGCCTATCTCCCAGTAGCCTATCTCTCAGTAGCCTATCTCCCAGTAGCCTATCTCCCAGTAGCCTATGTCCCAGTAGCCTATCTCTAGCCTATGCCAGTAGCCTATCTCCCAGTAGCCTATGTCCCAGTAGCCTATGTCCCAGTAGCCTATCTCTCAGTAGCCTATCTCTCAGTAGCCTATGTCCCAGTAGCCTATCTCTAGCCTATGCCAGTAGCCTATCTCTCAGTAGCCTATCTCTAGCCTATGCCAGTAGCCTATGTCCCAGTAGCCTATGTCACAGTAGCCTATCTCTAGCCTATGCCAGTAGCCTATGTCACAGTAGCCTATGTCAGTAGCCTATCTCCCAGTAGCCTATGTTAGTAGCCTATCTCTCAGTAGCCTATCTCCCAGCGGCGTATCGAGAGCCTATCTCAGTAGCCTATCTTCCAGCGGCGTATTGAGAGCATATGTCATTAGCCTAACTTAGTAGCCTATCTCAGTAGCCTATCTCAGTAGCCTATCTCAGTAGCCTATCTCTCTCTAGCCTGTCTCAGTAGTACATGAGGAGCCCCTGTCACTGTAGTTCTTGTACCTAGTAGCGTATCCCAGTAGGTTGTCCCAGAGTAGTTTTTGTAGCGTATTTCATTCTTCTTTTTCAGGCTAGTGTGTTTAGTGTGTCTGAGTAGGCTGTTTCAACGTAGTACTTGTTGGTATCTCCACAGCCCATCACAGCCTGGTCCTTTTAGGGTATTTCAGTAGCATATTGTTTTTATTGCAGGTATCAGCATTTGAGCCCAACCGAGAGAAGGATCAGGAATGTAGCTTTCCTCACTTATGCTCCTGTTGGTTTGCTTATATCATGCAGCCTGTTTAAGGGGAGCCGATGGGGCGAACAGATCAGGACGATGTGGGCTAGCAAGCATGAACACCTTCACCTGGTCCGCAATCCTGAAACATAAAGATCAAACAATAAAATGAAGTGACGGACAGAAAATATCGTGACAGAACTATTCATTAAAAGCCAGTCGACCTTGGAAAACCAGCGAAGCGGTTGGACTAGCCCAATGGGATTCGTACTCGGGGCCTCCCAAAAGCTAGCCTCACCCGCTGCCATATCTCGCTCCATTTGCGTAATCTTACCTAACCTGAACCAATGGTGTTAATGGACCCCTTGTTTTGTTCCTCGGTTTGCCTACCATCCAAGAAGCTATTCTCTTAGCACTGTGTCACGTAAAGTCCGAAAGGGGTTAAGTAGTCACCAATTGGCATACCTGGCCAGTTATATATTAACCTGCACATTTAGGTTAGAGTATTCATAACAGGCAAGGGCGAATTTGCCCTACCTACTTTTGGGCAAGCTGAGACACATTCATGGTACTCAAAACTAAATCTCTTTGATACTGGATTAACAAAATGAATAAACGGGAAATGTTTCACCAACTTATACATGCATACGTTGTATTATACCTGATAAGGAAATTTGTAAACAGGTTACAAAATACGGGTTCGCTATCATTTTGCAAGCTAGATGAATTATATAAATTATAACAGAGGATTCACAATCGGAAGCACTTAAATCATGGCGAACTTAAATGAGCAAACACGTGACTTTGGCAGGCAGGCTTGTTATATGGACAGGTGCAAGCGAAGTCATTAGTTACTCGTATGGTTGAAGTGCACAACTATAATGCTGCTCTCTCTTGTTTATTTTAGCAACGTAAGTAGCGCTCCTAGATGGTGCTAACTAGATATAGGTCGTCTACCACGTGCACAGCAGCGGACTTTTCCCTTATCTCTCGTAATTACTCGGAGGAAGAATATCATGTGCTCTTAACTCAAAAAAACCCAAGCAACAGGCAACTAAAGAAGCATAACTATCACTACAAGAAAGAAGATGTTTATTTTACAAATGCAAATTTTGTTCTGCTTCTGTTTCCCACACTATTCACGAAATAATTTTACTTTCTCTACACATTGCCTAACAGCTAGAAATGGTTTTACGCTACACTCAAAGATTTGGTATCTATATTTCACAGGAAATAGATTTTTGAGCCCCTACATAAAAACATTTTTATAAAAGGGCCTGTGTGATTGTCTTTGAACAGCATAATTCATAAACGAACAATCAGATATGTTACAAATTTGGTATTTAAATTCAGTATCTTCCAAAGATGAGACACGAAAATCTTCGCATCACAAATTGCCCCTTATATGAAAGGGGTGAATAGCCTTTAGAGTCCTTTTCAATTGGAAGAAATTTTGTGAAACTATACACGAAATCTTACCAGACAAAAAGTAAATCTGTTTAAAACATACATATAATTTAATTCAGATAACTTTTACTATGTCCGGTGTTCCACAGATTGGTACTGTTCTAGGACCATTTCTCTACCTCAGATACATTCTGATTTCTCCTCTGATACTCGTTTCACTGTTACCTACTTTACTGGTGTCGCTGCTCTAACTATGGAGACTTGCGGTTGATAATTTTCTGACAATGGAGATGTAATAAATAGCGGATCGTCATGAATCCCCAAAAATTAAATTACCAACTTAGTACAGAAACTCCGCCGCAGAATCAGTAAGACTAGTATCTGCACTTCAAGCGCCTTATTTACACATCGCTAATTCGACCCACATGACAGTACAATACTTGCCTTATCTGGGATCTGCCTTCCCTTCCCATATCAATTGAATCCAGAACAGGTATATCCACTTAGTTGTTCCGTAACACCATTTTGCATGCCGACCTAGCATCTCAGGAGGTTCTCCCAATGCTCTACACCAACTACGAGAAGTTTCACAGGTTGCGCATCAACAATACAATCTTCTCAGTGCCAAAGACTCAAAGGAGATTGGCACAGTCTTGACCAAAAAAGTGTACGACCAACCTTGGGACTACCGCATGGCATCACCCCATAAACATATTACATGTGATTTTGATTAATTATTACTAATAAAACTGTATAGTACCACTGAGTACTAAATTCTTGGTACTGTAACTACGTGTCACATCAAAGACAGAGAAGCCAATATAAGGTAGAAGCTCGGATCATGTGGATAAAGTATATTCCAAACCTCACACAAATAAGGAGGAATATTTCCGAAATGGTTGACTCTAGAAAAAAAAGGGCATACATCATAAATTGTGTATTATAACAGATCTATATTTTTTGGTACAGCAAGATTTGGTCTATCTCTTGCGGTTTACGAGTTATTCAAAAGTCATCCAAAGTAAACAGAACTAACTAAGCCTAACTAAGCCCCGGCACTACAGCCCATGAAGAGCCAAACCTTACCTCACCTCGGCCCACTACAGGCGTCATTGGTGGGGTGCAGAATTGGAGGGTGGTACGTGGTCAGCGTCCCGATCCCTCCCAGCCAGTTATGCGGTCCGCACGACCTGGGGCCACTACTTTTCTATCAAGTAGCCCCTCAATTGGTACCCCGGGGCCTAACGAGGCTGAGTGAACCCCGTGCCACACCTCCCAGAGAGGATAAAATCCCCATGCTGGTACTAGGGATCGAAACCGGGTCCTCCACGCCAGAGGCGGTCGTAAACAGGACTACGTAGGCTATAGCCTAAATATTCAAAACATACATGTCATTTGTCATAAAAACATCCTAAACATATAACATTTTAATCAAAATCGTTAGAGCCGTTTTCAAGAAAATAAAAATGTTCAACGTACAGGGTAGTTTAGGTTGGAGCAATTTTCCTTAAAATATATTAACCTTAAATATGAATTTTGGTTTTTAGGTTATGCTGCCCACAGACTGAAACACATACACGCACCTTTTTCTAAAGGTGCTTTTTTCGAGGGGGCCTCAAAACATATTTCCTTCAGATCGTGGTAGGAATACTGAACGAACAATTACTTGTATAGTAAACAATGCTACCAACTTGTTGCAACGTTGGGAAAGAGAAAATAGTTAACATGGAAAAATGAAGATAGGCTAAAATCAGAATACAATAATGATACATTTTTCAAAAAAACAAAAAAAGAATTAACTTTAAACTAATACTAATGCAAGTGTTTGAAAACAATTTCCAAAGCCTAACGTTGAAGGTATCTGCTGTAGGTAGAGTTGTAAAATTACCGTAGACTACCTAGACCATCACAGGTAAGTGTAGACCATGTTTATCACCTTGTTTACGTTCTGTGATCATGTTTTACTAGGTTCCTCTAGAAACAGGAAGCGTTGAAATTTGAACCTTCTCGCAACTGAGAGAGGATATATAAAGGACGGCTTACCGACAGAACATTAGTGTCTTCAAAATGTTTGGAAGCTCCTCTAAGTACAGTACAGTTCAGATTGAAGACACTGATAGTGATCAAGAGTAATGTTATTTTAAACCGGAAAGTACAGCTTTTGTTTTCATCACAGTGATCTGGTGACCATTATGTTTGAATATCTCATTACATATCTTAATTCGTGGTATTTCCCTCCCAATGCTACCAATACTACCATTTACTACATCATTTAGTACTGTACCAAAACTCGCTGTCTGGGTAGCTCAGTTGGTTAGACGCTGGCCTACTGATCCCAAGGTCGGGGGTTCAAATCCGGCCCAGACCGATGGTTTTTAAATGTGCTTAAAAATGACAGCTCCTGCGGGGCAAAATGATGTGACGCTGATGTGATCCTATCAGCGTTAAACAACAAAATAATTCATTTAATTCAGCGAACCCTAGCTTTAGTAGAACGCAATTCTAGCTGTAGGTAATAGAATTGAAATGGATGAGATTGAAGCGGATTTCGTGATGTCCCTAAAAATATGAATGACGCAGTTAATTTATCTGCAAAGATGGCTTTAGCGAAGAGCGTTGGTATGACCCACTTTATTAATTCTTATTCATATATTGCTGCCGAGATGGATGACTGCACTGTTAATTAGTGCATATTCAGACGAGCTTTATCCGATAAAATCGCATCCTTGTAAGCATATTAAAAGATAAATGACTGGTTGTTCCATATCAAGGACAAAAAGATGTTGGTCAATAATAAAATACCCGAAGTATAAATGAAATGGTCGTTAAAAACATCATGACTTTTCACTAACTACTTCATCATGTTTTATTTCTTTATTTGTGCGTTTTGGGGCTACTGAATTATCATGGAAAGTTTCAAAAATATTATTTTAACCTAAGAATATAATTCCATGTTTATATTTTTCTTGTCATTGTTGTTTCTTTCCTTACCATTTGACTATAAGTAAAGTAAATATTGCATTTCACCAAAACGTTTTGTATAGATATTTCCCAGAAATACCCGTCATCGTGGCGTTTAAAAATTCACTGCCCTTTTACATATGTGTGTGTAGGCTCAAGTTGAAAAGGAAGAATCATACTGAAAAATTCAATCACGGCCATGACGTCGAACTTGTCAATCTTGATTTTACCTTTCCAGCTGTGGCCTGCAATGACATGCGTTGGAGAACAGTTAATTGTCATTGATTGACAAATAGTGGTTAGCTATGACGCCGGAATAATTAAAGCACTTGCGATATTGTAAGGCTCCAGTGAGGTATGTTATCTCAAAACGAAATTGAGAAGATTTTTAGGTTCACCAGAATCGTGTGAACCCGTGGAAAATTTAATGCCGTATAGGCATGTTGCCGTGGTAGCTCGGTAAATTAGAACAATGTGTTTTATTTTACATCTTTAAAAGGAAACGTAGGCTGAATAGCAAATTTCGTATTTAAGTTCACCACCTCACATGGATATAACAATGTTCACAGAATTTTCTTAGCCCAAAACACCGTTTAAATGGAAAATGTTTTTGTTATAAAATCGTCTTAAAACAGTTGTAATGATTTTATTTAAACATGTTTGATATACTGATGAACAAAACGCATATCTTGAATTTTCAGTAAAAGCTCTGAAGCTCTCCAACATTTTGCTTCTGGGACATGTGAGTGAGTGAGTGAGTGAGTGAGTGAGTGAGTGAGTGAGTGGAGCTTTGATAGCTAGCTCATTTGGCCTCGACGTAAGAATGCACAAAAACGTACTATTCAAAAATGATACATGTTAAAGTAAAATGTTTTTCTTATTAACCATTTCCGAGATAGTAAGCTGGGCTCGTTTGTATTTCTCAGTACTTTAAGTAATACATTGCTGAAGTGCTAGACCACCATTATTTTATTGTCTGCCTTTTCTTACAAAAATGTGCAAAATCAAAGCCTCCGTACAGTGACATTGGGCTCTCGCCTCAGCCCCTTGTATGCTGGCGTGCACTTCCTATAAAATATCCAACGAACTATTGCTGCAAACATCAGTATTGTTTCGAGTGACGCAGATGCAAAAATTAAGCATTTATATCAATGAGTATAGCACAGATATAGAAGTATATTTTGGGTGAAGAGATCCTATACTGCCCTTCAGTAGGAATACTCAAATCATTGGCAGCGATTTTAATAAACTAATTTGCTTTGCTATTGAGGGTATTATTCGTTATAAATCTGTTCGCCGCCTTCAAACGCTGAAAGGAAATACGTTTAGGAAGCCCTCAAATGAACACCGTTATTTGACATTGTTGACCAAGCTTCACAAAAACACGTTTAAATGTTACTGTACATTCATTATTTGTGTTACAAATGGAGTGCAGCAAAAAAGATACGTCCACGCATCTGTTTGGAAAGTGCGACAGCGAAAGTGAAATAAAAATAAAAAGACACAGGTCGCTTTGATGTAGTATTCACGCCCCAGGCCTGTTCCTGTATCACAGCAGTCATTTGTTTCTCTTATTTGTGCTGTTGACGTGCTTCCCCGCAGTTAATAAGCCAAATGGTTAAAACGTTAATATTTTCATCCTTTCTAGATTTAGTTTCAATTTAAAGTCCGTTCATGCATTTGTGTTGACGTGTTATGATCATCCACTGTTGAATTTTAAAACGAACTTAATTTGGAATACATTGATTTGGTCTTTTAATTTCTCTACTCTATAGTTACCTATAGTGAGTAGAAGAAGCATTGTATTCCACTTAAACATTCGATAGATATTTCACGAAAATACGTGTTTTGAGACCCCTTGAATCCCTAAAAAGCATTTTAGAAAAAGGCCCGTGTGCATATGTGTCTGTGTTTGTGTTTATCATAACTAAAAATGAAAAGTCGGTTAAATATTAAACTTGCATCCACAAGAACTTTCTAGAAAATTCTCCCATGCCAAATATCCTTTACATGAAGGGTTTTTTTCTCGAAATTGTTTACTTAGAAAAGGACCCTAACGATTTTGATGAAAATATGCGTTGGAGATATTTTTTCAGAGAAATCAAATGCATACCTTGAATTATTGGGGAATAACCTCTGAACTGCTCTTCATTTTGAATGATTTTTGAACGGCTGATAAACCATGTGGGATAGAGTAACTTTTGCTACATATCAAATTTAGATATCGCTAAAACAAGCACACAATTTATAAAGAATTGAAAATGTAACCTATTATTATTATTATTATTATTATTATTATTATTATTATTATTATTATTATTATTATTATTATTATTATTATTATTATTATTATTATTATTATTATTATTATTATTATTATTATTATTATTATTATTATTATTATTATTATTATTATCATCATCATCATTATTATTACTATCATCATCATTATTATTATTGTGATTATTATCATTATTATTAATTATTATTGTTATTTACTCTGGTACTAAGCAGTTATGAGTTGAGATCACAATTATGAAAGACATGCAGCATAGCAAAATTATTACAAAACACGCTCTGTATTACATTAGCCATGCTAAAAAGGATTTAAATACACATTGCCTTGTCATGTGGAAATCAAACGGGATTTTGCAGGAGTCCAAGCTGGACTTCTATCTTCTTCCTTTCATGGAGATTAGACCATGTGACCTGTTCCGCTCTCATGCCATCTTTTCTTAGGTCTTCCTAGTGTTCTTTTCCCGTGTGCTTGGTAATTCAAAATTTGTCTGGGTAATCGAGGCCTTCCCATTCCATTAACATGCTCTATCAATTTCCTCTATAATTTTGTATATATTGTAAAATAGGGGTAACTTGTCATTGGTTTAATATACCTGCAATTTCTATTCTATCCCATAACGTAAATCCTGCAGGTTTCCTCATAAAGCGCATTTCTGCAGCTTGAATTATTTTTAAATTTTGTTTTTTAAGAGTTAGTTTAGCCAGAACATTATAGAGCCTGATTCTTGTGGTTTTCCCCCACCATTGGAGGCTTAAATGTATTATTTATACATCCTTCACTCTTATAAATTTTTATGTTTTTTCTATGATATTCTTTTCATCTTCATGTGACAAAGTACAACCCAAATATTCGAAGGTATTCACCTGTTCTAAAACTTCATTACTTATTATTTTACTACGGGTAGGATATTCACCTTTGAATACCATAACATTATTTTTTTTCTGCAGAGATGTTCATTTCAAAATTCGTAAGTTTATCATTCAAGGCCTTGACTGATTTCTGTAGACCATGTTCAGATGCTGCTACCAGAATTTGATCATCGGCAAATAGTAATGTGCTTAATTTTGTATATCGATTAATGTTTATTCCATGATCAAAGTTGGTCTTGCATTGTTTTGCAATTTTATTTATGTATATTAAAGAGCAATAATGAAAGTGTACAACTTTATCGTACTCCTACTGTAATTGGTTTCCATTCGCTTGGAAGGAACTAAGTTGAACTTAGTTTCAAAAATATGCTAAAGAGGTCGCTTTCTTGTCTCGTCGCCGTCGGAACGCCATTAAAGTATCGTTCAAAAAGAGTCGTTATCGACTGGTTCGGCGGGCGCCGGGCGACGGGCGCCGATGTATCGCACGTATCAATGATTTCACAACCAGAGTTGCCAAAACAAAATGGCGATGAAAACTTTTGTGAAATTCTAATTTATCTGGTAATGTTGATGACGCCATTCAAAACAACACCACAACTCCAAAGGAAATGCTATTACTCTTCGTTTGTTTTCCAGCTGTGGGTCCCCTTATAAAAGGCAAAGTTCTTTGTGGATGAAAATTTGAACGAGCCTGTTGCAAAATCAATCTGACGAGCGAGGTACTTCAAATTTGAAAGGTCGGGGTTTCAACAAATTGCCTAAGCAGAAGGCAATTTCATAACTAAGCCTGCCTGTCCAGCATCACGGTGTGACCATGCGGTGTTCAAAGAACTGCCTACAGTTCGACGTTCCCAAAAGTACATGTTCTACCAAAACTCAATGACAAGTAAATACATGGTACAGGAAGCCGGCTACCAACTAAAGTTATTTCTCTGGCATACACTAATTAATATGAAACAGCGAACCGTGGCGACATAGTCGGTTAAACAGACGTTGAACAATGCAAAAAAATTATCTATGCATATAAGAAAATTGCAACCAATTCTGTTCCATTTTCGAATAAATAAATCGATACTATATATACGATGAAACCCTCCCATTTAGAGAGGAAAAATGTGTTTCTTTTTCCTCTTTTATGCAACACTAGGAGTAACCGACTGTTATAGAACATACCTTTGACCTCAATTAATAGCTTGTCCAAAAGAGGAGATCGTAAAAAATAGCTGAGTATTATAAGCATTGTGTTTATGAGATATTTTATCACACACGTTGCAATTTCTGCCTACAGTGCGAGTATATTAATCAATTATTGATCCCGAGTCAAAATGTGCTTAAAATATCTATTTCGTTTAGTTGAGCGTTACCCACTATCCTTTATTTTATAACGCTTTTACAAAGTAAAGAAAAATAATCCCTAACGCAATAGCCCTTCGCGGGCCAAGGCTTACCGATCTGCCGCAGCGCCCCCCCCCCCCTTCTGCCCACTACAGGTGCTATGAGTGGGGTGCAGAACTGGAGGGTGGAACGTGGTCAGCGCCTCTAGCCCTCCAGACTGGTTATGCGACCTGGGGTCTCTACTTCTTTGTCTGCTCAACTGGTCCCTCACGGATCTAATGAGGCTGAGTGCACCCCGTGCCAGACCTCCCAACGGGGGGAAAATCCCCATGCCGGTACCGAGGATCGAAGCCGGGTTCTCGGCGCCACTGCATTACGGAGGCGGTCTCCTTTTACAAAATGGCATGTTTCTATCTACTTCACGTTGAGACAAACTTTTCGTCACCATTATTCGTGCACGCTATTTGGCCCGAAAAACAATAGCATAATAATCGTAATGGAGCAGAGGTAGGTATGTGTACCGTTAAAGCTGTTATTAATTTTATTTAATTTACATTGACATCCCAGAATACGTAAGTACCATCTTTAAAAATTAGTTTTGTTCTATGTAAAAAAGTATCGTTGAAGTTTAAGCTCCACTTTTCTCAATTCGGTTTTTTTCAGCATGTCGCACTATTCAATAAGCACATTAGCTTGCAATGTTTACAAATTGCGAATTTAAAAAATGTTCTATGCTAGAAATTATATTCAGTAGTTAACATTGCTAAAAAGCTGAAATATCAAATAATTTGTATACACTTTTGATCTTACATAATTTAAAATTAATAAATATACATATGATACTTGTTTTATGTTTGTATGCTAAGCTAGAATAAAAATTTGGGAGTGATCAGTACTCAGTACTTCCAGTACCACATCAAAAAGTGCTTAATTATGCATAAAAAGTAGTATTTATTAAAACTCCTTAAAACATAATATACAAAAACGTTTAGGTTCTGAATGTACGAATATATTTAAAAGATCAACCAGAAACCAGTGTAGTTAAGATTTTCACAGATATATTGTCTTAAATGCAATGTGAAATAAACAATTTTGTAAGATACTTCGTGGACAACTTAATTGCTTTAAAGCTAGTAAAGTAAGTTTGAGATTGTTGCAAGAAGTGCTCCGGGCGAAGAGTAATGGCACGGAAAATAAGCCATGCATCCATTGTCTTGGAGTTTGGCCAGAACTTGCCCCTGCTATCAGCACTACCATTTACAACATCAGCGGAAAGCCTGATTTTAATCCCACGTAGATTATAGTTGAATTTGCGATGCATTACTGCTTTTAACATCATATATTTTAGTTACTGGTTTCAACACCGTGGCTGTATCAAAATGTTCTTTCAATATACTCGTATCCTCCCTACATAGTTGAAAAGCTGCGTGTTAAAGCCTGGTGGAATAGATAGATACTTTATTTCACTGCTTAGGGCATGGCCCGGTGGCAGCGCTGTCAATATAATATACAATTCTTTACAATATGATATACAATTCTTTACAATATGAAATACAATTCTTTACAATATAATATACAACTCCTTACAATATAATATACAATTCCTTACAACATATATACAATCCTTTCATGCACTATGGTAACTATACAGGATTTCTTTTTAACCTCTCTTTGAAATTATTTACATTTGGAGGCAAAGTCTCCAGTAACTCTGCAGTCAAATTGTTCCAGTCATTAATTGTTCTATTGGTAAAGGAAAATTTACCTATATCAGTTTTCTGTTCCCTGTTTCTTATTTTTTTAGAGTGATCATTCCTTCCCCTATATGATGGTGTCAACAACCGCTTTGTTATATCTTTCCATGCAGGTTCCCCCTTATATGCTCTAAAAATTGCACATAGCCTTGCCCGTTTTCTACGTTTCTCCAATGATTCCCAGGAGGTAGCAGTGCCTGTAAGGTTTTCAAATCGCTTTCCTCTATCAACAAATTTAGCTGCTCGTTTTTGGACTCTCTCGAGTGCTTGTTTTTGACCAACCCGATATGGATCCCAGCATGCCGCGCTATATTCTAATATAGGTCGGACTAAGGATGTGTAAGCTAAATTTCGCGATTTCCCATTGCTGCGTTTTAATATTCTCATTACAAAGTGTAATGCTTTGCAGGCTTTTCCAGTGACCGAGTTTACATGTTCCCCCCATTCCAATCTTTCATTTATTATTACACCTAGATATCTAGTGCTACTTACCCTGGGTATTCTCTTGTTATCTAATTTATACATCACATTTTCTTCTGTTCTTGTCCTTGAAAATATAATTGTTTTACATTTACTTGGATTTATCTCCATTTGATTGGATTGCGCCCAGAGTTGAATTTTAATAATACAATGATTAGAGACCAGATGCTACTCCAAATGCCCACTCTTAATCCCTATAGATATCATAAAAACGAGTTAATTATAGTTCAACTTACTACCTTTGGAGTTGTTTTTATTTTCTCTACTGCGTATAGTAAGTAGAGGAAGTACTGTACTCCACCCAGAAATTCCATGTCGAGATTTCACCGGAAGTATATGTTTTGAGACCCCCCCCCTGAATCAAAAAAAGCATTTTTAGAAAAAGGTCCGTGAGTGAGAGTGTGTGTGTGTGTGTTAGTTTGCCTGTCAGTCTATGGACAGCATAACTTAAAAACCAAAATTGGTATGTAAATTGAATGTCTTTCGAGGACGCGACACGAAGATTTAAAAAAAAAAAAAAAAAAAAAGAATCCACACCACCCTAAATTACCCTTTACATGGAAAATTTTTCCAAAATTTTGATTCTCTTGAAAATGGCTCTAACAATTTTGATTAAAATGCCGTATGTTTGAAATATTTTTATGACAAATGACATGTATATTTCGAATTTTCTGACTATAGTCTACATGGTACTGTTTAATCTGGATGACTTTTGAATAACTCGTAAACCGTAAGAGATAGACAAAATCGTACTATACAAATAAATGTTTGGTAGAGTGAACCATTCCGGAGATGTTCCTTGTTATTTGTATAAGTTTTGGACAGCATAATTTTATCAAATGGAACATTGCTATTCATTTTAGCAATGTTAAGCGTGCAAAGAGATTGAAATTTGAAAGGTTTAAAAGATTTGACTATCGCTAAAAGCCTACTGTATATCCATATTCCCGTTGCACGTGCAAGTAAACGAGCAATAAGATAATTTCTGCAAATTGTTATCTCAACTAACACGAAGAAGATAGAAGAATAAGAGTTTGTAAGAATGTCTAGTACAAAAGTAGAGAAAGTCATGCCTGTGCAACACATCAGATTGTTCTTACTTACTGTCTGTTTTTGCATGTAGCTGTACAGATTTTAGCACCTAGTTTCACGCTTTTAGCTCCTATCTTTCTTGCCTATTTTTGCATTTTAACTGCCTTTCTGCCTGCTTATTTTTAACTTTTTAGCTTCCTAAGATTTGGTTAATGATTCTTACATGCTGAATACGCGTCCTTTCGATGTCTCCATTTCTAATGTCACAAACAGAATGAATGGATGTAATTTAATGGACGCTTCGTTGGTTTTACACAGTATAAATGAATACGAAAATATTAAACGAAATAAGTGTACATTTAGTTTAAAAGTCCGTTGAATATATGATCCGTTATCTGAAATATTATTTAATAGATTACACTGACCTATTTACAGCATTTTGATGCACGTCTTGCAAACTCAGTTATCCACCTTTATCTAACAATTTTGTTTATTAAGAAAGATATAATTATTTTCTCCCTTATATTATCTTTTAATTAATATTTATTAGCAAAATCTTTTTAAATAACCACCCATAACCTTAATAGCTAAATAGATCCACAACAGCACTTCGGTATTTTATACCATCCTAAAGTTGTATTTATTTATCTTCAATAGTTTCTGAGAAAACGGGTAATTTATACCAGAAAAAAACTGTTCAAAGCATAATGAAAGAAAACCTACTCGCATGTAATTGCAAAGAAAGAAACCACGTGGCTTCAAGATGTCATACTTAAAAGTACATAATACCTTTTAGGAGTAAAAGTTCCCATATAAGATTGGCTAAAGTATTTCTTCCTACTCAAAGGTGTGTAGGAAACTGAAATTGAGCTTATTTATAGATAATATTTAAAATTCTACATTGGGCGTGAAAGACCGCTTAATTTTGCTCAGAGGGCTCTTTATCAGCCTTGAGCTGTGTAAAAGATGATTCCCTTTTCGATGAAGGTCACAGAATTCACAGAACAAAATGACAGGTAGTGTATGTTTTTGAAGAAACAATGTAAGTATTGTGCCTACAATAATAAAATATATAGTGTGTGTCTACGTGTCTTTGTCTAATAAACAGTACAACTCAAGTAGGCAAAGCCGGATAAGTACAAAGCTTCAAGAATGCAACACGAAATTTTCACACCCAAAACTATGCATAGAAATATTTTCGCTATTTTCTTTTAAATTGCCTATTTTAAATCGAATGTCGTTTTAGATGTGAGATATGCACATAAATATAATTTACACGTTTTATTCGTTCTAATAACCTGCGAATTTTCCATATTCCTGAATGAATTTTATATAATTTTATTTAGCTGGAAATCTTAGAGATGGATAAAAACTTGCTACGTTACTCCTTCAAAACTAAAGTGTAAGATTTGCTGCCTCATGCTGGGCGCCATTTTAGGAGGTTTTATACCAGTTGGTTTACATTTTTTACCAATTAATAACCAGAGGAAAAGTCAAGGAAAAAAGAAAGGGCAGTGTTGATTATATCTTTAAATACTGGGAATATAATACTGCACAGTCCAGTCTGAGAATAGATTTAATTTTAACCTCTGTACCTTACTTTTGCGTGGCTTTGTTGTTAAATTTGTATAAAATTATTCGTGGCCGATAAACAACTCTTTATAATAAGTGCATAGATAGAAATTAAGGAACATTTGTTGAACATTTAACTAAGCGCCTTAATTGAAATAAGAATAAGGTTCAATGCTGTTTTAAATCTAATTACATTTAGGAAATACTCTTAGAAAATACGTATTTTAGCTCTATCGCTTCATACAATATTTCTCATACAAGTGCTTGTGAAATTATTGGCAAGGCGGTAATTATTCGTGGATACATTACAGGCAAATCTAGTTGTTATAATTCTCTTTTCGCAAGCATTATATATGGATTACTAAAGCCGCAGCTTGAATGACTAGCGCATAGCTTCACTCAAATAAAATAGTTTAAAACCCATATTGGTTATATTTTTCTTTGCATCTGGTGCATGATTGGTTTACACCGCGTTAAATTTACATGTTATTTACGGAATAGATTGCATTTTATAGCACTGAAACTGTAAATAGCTTTGAAACCTCTATGAGTAGAAGAGTTCATTAAATGTAATATAAAATTTAAATCTAAAACATGCCATTAACTCTCTTCTCTATTAGGGACCTGGTAGATATATTGGATGTGTGTTGAAAACCTGATTGCTAATGGATTATGTTTGATACGAAAGCTCCCGCGTGGTCAACAGTTAAATTAGTGCTCTATTGCAAACGTGCTGAAACACGCCTCTTTGAACACAAACTACTGATTTGTGAATTGGTGTGTAATTTATTATATGATTTACCTTTACACAAATCTCGGCATTTGTGTCCAATCAAGCTCTCCGTTTATATGCATTCATGTGAAGCTCGTTCTTTTGAATTTATTTTTATTTTCAATATCTTCGACATAGTATTCTAACACACAATGTTCTGACAGCTGACTTTGATCACACAATCACTGGACACTCATTAACTGCTTCGGTAACTTCTTTGCCCGCCTCTGTAGCGTGGTGGTAGCGTGTCTGCCTCACATCCAAGAGGTTGCGAGTTCGAATCTTGCTTAGGGAAAGTTATCCGGGTAAGGTTTTTTTCCTAAGTTTTCCCTTGCCCTGTTAAGACGAATGTAGGACAACTTAAAGCTCTATGGACCTCGGGCTTATTTGAGCATCATTTCACCCATTTCATTCATTCACCAACCGCTATGACACTAAGTTGGAGGACGTTAATAAAGACCTCCAGGACAATGCCCCCAGAGTGTGTTTTAGAAATTCCAGCTTTTCATGAACACGTTCCAGCATACCTGCACCATCCTGAAACATGCACGCCCAAGCTCGTTCGGCCACTCCTTACACGAGTAGCCAGATAGCGTCTATCATACCAGTCCCACTGGGCGTGTAAACAAACACTGGAATTGGCATTGCAGCAACACAGAACGTTGCTTCGTCCGAGAAGATTACTTCGTTCCATCGAGGTTCTCATACTGCACAGTAAATGCCAGCCTGTCCATTTTATGGGCTTCAGTTACAACTTTCTTGATTGCCGCACGTCTACACCGAATTCCGGCATCTTTACAAGAGTTGCCAACCCTCCGCGCACTACCCGGGAATAAAGACAATGCCAACGGATCTCTTTCAACCTCTGCCTAGAGAGACCTGTGTTCATTCTCGGTACATACACGTGGGCGACCTGTACTCTTCCTTGCAGCAACCTGTCCATTTCGCCCACCACCTCCCGATGGCCTGTGGAACATTACAAATGCTAGCTGTTCTGGTGGCCGTATAGCCCTATGAAACCAGGGTGAGAACAGCAGCACGTCTATCAACGATCTCCGCCATTACTAAAGTATGAATCAATGCACCGTTGTATAGTACTAGTACTGTTTAGGGACATCTTTCGGTGATGAATGAAACTAATCACAAGAGTGTGACCAACACAGAAACACGACAATACAATAATCGAGCTTGCCACCAGTACTTGAAAAGCTTGGCTAATACATAGATACATATAACTAATATTGTGGGAAGGCTATATTTGTTTAAATTAAGAATGCAAAGTAGAAAATGAGGATGGAAATAACAAAATAAAGGAGAGGGGAAGTTTGCCGTCGACGAGGTTCGAACTTAGATTCGTCAGTTCTCAAAGAGTGTGCGTAACCTCTAGCAAGGATACTGATATTTTAATTGAAGAGGTGACGTCAAAAAATACGGAAAAGGGCAGGTCATGTGTATGGAATGAGCTTCAGGTGTTATGCAACGAATAAGGTTACAGCAACTAAACAGATTGTAACATCATCAGAGATTAGGCTGTAAACATGAATAAAGCAAATGGTGATGGTTAATGGTTAAACGCTGAAATTATTAATGCTGTTGTTGCTCTCACAGCCTGCTGGATTAATTGTAGTGCCAACTGTGAAAATAAATCTTAATTAAAATGCATGAATGTTATTGTAAGTTATTTACTTTTAAATCATTATTTCACGGGATACTCTAAACAAACACCACTCAATGTTGTTGTTGGTTTTTTTTTTTTTTCCCCATTTTTCCATTTTTCCATTTTTCTCGCGCTCCGCGCTCGCAGAATTATCGTCATACGAACTCCTCTTGTGGTATTGCTACAGATAAAATTCAACTATCAAATATGGCAATCTGGTCTGCCTGTAACAACAACAGTATAGATCATTAGTTCGTGGATCAAGCACATTTTATTTATATCTGCAATAAAAATCCAAAGAGTGCAGGAATTTCAGCTTCAACAATATCGCACGAACGCACATATACAGCTTCTAACGTGTTTTTCTTTCTTCAGAGAGTCTCAAAACGTGTATTTCCGGTGAGATCTTGCTATCAAATTTTGGGTGAAATACAATACTTCCTCTGCTTATTAAGTACGTAATACAACAAAGCAAAACAGTTTTGCGTGCAGGGGATCCTAAAATATGTATACGTAATTTAATCTCAATATTAAATTATTCGGCTGAAGACAATATGTCCTAATTACAACAGGTAAGTGACAGAAAATAATCCATAAGGAATATGGAATTTTAGCATCTGTGTTGCAAAACAAAGGCAGAATACAGACTGAAGTTTTATAAACAAGATAATTGTGATCGTTTGTATATTTCAAACCTAAATAAACAAGCTGAAAACAATGCGGTATGTAGTTTAAACCCCTGGGGGCAAAACCACCGGAGTGCTACATGCTAACAATAGGGTATTTTGTCAAAGTGCTCAGAATTAAATGAACTCCGAAGGGTGAAGTTTCTCCCCAAAGTGGAATTAAGCTTAGAATGTTAATGAAGCCTGAGCCTTTTATCATTGGTAGCGCGCAATGTTTTACTGAACAGATCAGTTAAAATGTCACATGGGCAGAGGGAGAGATGAAGGGGGTGAGGAATCAAAACCTATAGTTATTCTACTCTTTGTTTTTATTATTTCTCTGTTGTATACAGAAATAAATTAACAAGAGGTTTGTTAGATTGCCTACTGCCAATGCTTGTGCCTTTCAACCATGAATTTCTGTACATGACATGCATAAAGGTGACCCTTTCCCCTATCCCATTAGTATTTTTCCGTCCATAAAATTTCCATTCAGGTAACTAACTTTTGACTCGACCAAACTGGTTTCAATATTACATGCACCTGACCCGAGAAACAATTCAGGGACACAAAGCAGCCCAACTAATGATGTTATAATCGATGTGAAATTAAGGGGTATTTCGAATACCGCTTCTATGAATTATTTCGCTACGATTGGTACAGACGGAAAGCCTAAGCAACACAAACGCAAATCTGGCTTATATAGTAAGGGATGAATTATTTTCATGTTTCGTTAAACTGTACGACAACTACCACATCTTTTACCAGCAACATAGAGGCAGTGTACTATGAAAATAAAAGTTTAAATGTGCTAAAAGAAAAAAATGTGTGTAACTTTCGTATTTGTGTTTTTATCTTATTATATTTTATCTTGCGCCAAAGCTCAACAAAGCATTACCTTAACGGTACTCCGCTATTGAGAACATGGACAACCAATTTGTAATGTTTCCCTTCGGCAGTACAGCGAATTTCGGGGAATATAAAAGTAACCTGCTGTAATTATGCTCGAGGAATAGTGGAGATGAGCTGGCAGAGGTTGGGGCTAGACTTGTCATTAACTCATTACCAGCATAAACAGCCATCCCTAAGTATACCCATCCCTACAGCATGTAAACCAGTGTGTTAATGTGATTCAGTTGTAGAAAGGAAGTGGTTCTAAATGTTTACAAACATTTCTCAAGTAATCTAGCACTACTAGGGAGACCACACAGAAACTCACAAACTTAAGAAATACCTAACCTTTTAATAAAAAAAAAAAAAAGATCTGATGTTACCTTGCATGATTTTCTCTACCAGCTATGGTTTCTTTTGTACATTCTACGTTTGTACAGATAGTTATATTACACGTTTCGTTGTGGATACAAGAGTGATAAGGAGACAGAAATTATAATTAAATGCTTAAAAAGTTGTTCATTGTATGCTGACTTTGAAATTTCAAACTTTTTTCACAACTTGGTAAGATGCAGAAAGGTACGGAGTATTTGAAAACATACCTCGGAAATAGATAATAATTATTGACATAAATTCATTTTAACGAGATCTGCAATGTTTTGTATGGTAAGTTTTGTCTAGTTCTTATCTTATAGCACGTGTACAAAATTCATTTCAAATGAAGAGCACTCCACGTCAATTAGCACAACATTCAATGTCTACATTTTATTTGCCTGTCAATAATCTAAACATTATATTTTAATCCAGTCATTTTTTATCGTCACCTAAAGACCTAGCGTTAACCCAGGCAGTGCCGTGGCCGAGCGGTTAGACCAAGACGATATATGGTGATTAATCCAGTTTTGCTTTGTACGGATTTTAAACAACTTATTCGTGTTCAGTACACTTGAAATATTAAAAAACAGGAGAAATCTAACAATGTGTAATTTTACCCCCACACAAGGGCTTGCTCAGATTGATGTAGACAGAACTTTCTGGCTTACAGACAGACCCTTAAATAGTTATATAATATGCTTTAAAACACTGTAAATTGTATCTGGCTTATAGGCAGGCCCTTAAATGATTATACGAGAATCTTTTAAAGGCCGTAAACGTAAGAAAGCTACTTAGAAAAAAATATGTGTTTAATAACTCTAAACCCCATATTCATGAACTTTGGCTAATTTGGCACTTATCCTCGATGCGTCCTAGATTTCAACAGCCAAAGTGAAATTGAATATCAACTTGTGAAAATCTGATGTGTTGCATTCCATAACTTCTCTACTCTTGCACAAACTATCCTTACAAACACCTATGCCTCTATCTGGTTCATGTTAATCGAGATAAATCTTTGTAGAAATTATGTTTTTGTTAATTTTCTTACACGTGCAAGGGGCATATAGTAGGCTTCAGCTAATAGTCAAACTTTTAAAAGAGTGGTCGCTGTATGATGACTGAAATTCCATTCTCTTTGCATCACCAAAGGATTTTAAAAAATGAAAAACGATCTCCTATTTGAGAACGGTCTATAAGGATTGCAACATTCTAACAAGGAATATCTCCGAATGGGTTGATTTTACAAAAAAAAAACATAATTTGATATAAATTATGTATTTTAACGAGATTTAAAATTTTGATATAGTAAGAGTCTATCTCTTACGGCTTACCAGTTATGCAGAAGTCATCAAGAGTAAACAGGACACATAGGCTATAGCCAGAACATTCAAAATATACATTTTGTCATAAAACTTGTCATATCCAAAATCGTTAGAGCTATTTTTTGATAAAATCCAAAGTTTCGATTTGAAGTGTAGTTTAGGGTGGAGGAATTTTCTTCAAAATCTTTTAACCGAATTTTCGTTTTTCAGTTATGCTATTCACACACATATACACATGCACGGACCTTGTGTTCAGGAGGCCTCAAAACAAATTTTCGGTGAAATCTCGACATCGAAATTTTGGGTCGAATACAATATTCTCCTACTTACTATACATAGTAGAGAAAGCAAAACTTTGGGCAGAACAATTGCATGCAGCAACATATGTCCAAAAATGTACCTTCAATAAAGCTCCCAATATGATATAAATAAGTAATACATCGTACCCATCACATCTGAATATAGATACGAGATTAGAGGCACAAGCTTCCCCCACTCTTGAACAGTTGCGTGAGCATCCATTTGTTTCAAGTGAAGCTGAAGAAAAATTTAGCTGTTTTCCAATCGGAAGGTAATCTCACCTCAAATCTCTTCTCAACTTTCCTTTTGTTTTAATACTTTTTTCTTATTTTCTGCTTTTCTTTTATGTCCATTTTTCGTATCTTTCATTTCCCGTGAATTTCCATCTACCGGAAATTTATCCTCTGTTTCATCGAGCAGCCTGGGATCTCCAAACAACGGAACTTTACTTTCAAAACGTCTTGAGGCTCATATGGATTCTACTTATGTACGAATTGTCAGAAAATATGTTTTCTCTGTTTCTAAAACTCAAAATAACTTATTTTATTATGAATATATAGAAGGTTTGCTTAACTATTATCATAATATTTTAAGGCTGTCCACCTTACGGAAAATGTAATGTGTTGCATTCACATAGCATTCCTCAACATACCAGTGCTATAAAAGTGTTTTTTTCTATCTAATTCATGTTAATCGATTTATTTTCCATACAAGGTGTTTGCAGAAATAGTTTTATTAAATATTTCGTTATAGGTACAACGACCATACAAGGGCCTGCAGTGATATTAAAATGTTCGGTAATGAAATTCCTTACTTTTTGTATACCACAAGAAAGAACACCTCAAAAAGGTATTAAAATTTTAAAACAACAAATAGGAAATGGGAAATGGTCGGTGCAAAAATGTAGTGAGATATACACTTTTTAATTTCTCTACTACGTACAGTAAGTAGGGGAAGTATTGTATTTCACACAAATATTCGATGTCAAGATTTCACCGGAAATAAATGTCTTGAGGCCCTCTGAAGCCAGAAAAGCACTTTTAGAAAAAGGTCCGCGCGTGAGCGTGTGTGTGTAAACAGCATAACTCAAAAACGAAAGTTCGGTTAAAAACCAACCATTAAGTTTAATGTATTTCAAGGATGCGACACGAAGATTTTGAAGAAAATTCCTACACCCTAAACTACCCTTTACATGATTTTTTTTCGAAAATGTTGATTTTCTCGAAAATGGCGAACGATTTTGATTAAAATGCCATATGTTTAAGATATTTGTATGACAAATGAAACGTACATTTTGAATTTTGTGGCTATAGTCTGTGGTCCTGTTTACTTTAGATGACTTTTAAATAACTCGTAAACCAAAAGAGATAAGACCAAATCTTACTGTACAAAAAATGTAGATCTTGTTAAAATACACAATTTATGTCCAAATGAATCTTTTGGGGGAGTGAACCATTTCGGAGATATTCCTTGTTATTTGTGTGAGCTTACCCATAAGTATACTTTCCTTAAATGGAAGGTCGTAATTCACTTTTTTATATCTTAGCTGTGCAAAGAGAACCGAATTTCAAAGCCTTCACATAGCGACCAGCTTTAAAAGATTTGACTATCGCTCAAAGCCTATGGTAGGCTATGACAAGGCATTTAATTTTCTCGATACTGCTACAAGTAATCAGTAATTATACACATTACTTGGTGATATAAGTACATATTTCTTGTTCGTTTAAGTTTAGAAGATATATGCTAGTTTGTGGAAATGTTAGTAAGAAGGTTTTTTATAATCAGGAATAATTAATTACGATTTTTTGAATCGTACACATTGCAATGTTTTCGAAATGGCGATAGGTTGACAACATATTTTCTAACCGTATTTTTATGAAATAATAGACGTAATTGGCATTAACAGGTAACAAAATAGGGGACTAATTCTTGAACCTACAATCCGATTTGAAAAAAAAAAAATACTAGAACAAACTAAGGAGATTGATAAGGGAAAAACTACATTTTGAGCCTTGCATTCCGTATTTGAAACACGAATACAAAAATTTCAAATTGGAAAGTGATTGGTCTACTATTTGGTGCTCGTGGAGTGATTACTAAATTTACTATCAATCTGTTCCGAGTGTTTTAGAAGATATGGTTTACAATTACATTTTATACAATCATCTGTATACTGCACTAAATTGAATAAATACTTCTAAAATGGTTTGCTGTCCTATTTCCAAATGTTATAATAATTTTGTACATTATTACTATGTGTAAAATACGTTTACTTTATACGATCTTTTATCCCTTACCATTAATATCTAAAATAGTGTTCTACAGATCTATTAGCAAGCATGTCTTTAAGACAATCCTAAAATAGAACAGCTATCCAAGTACTGGATTTTATCTCATATTCCCTTTGTACCTATATGAATACTAGCAATAGGCGTTGCAAATGTTTATCTCGAATGAGATGAAGAAGATAGAGGAATAATTTCTTGTAGGAACTGTTAGTACAAGAGTAGCGAAAGTCATGTGCGTGTAACACATCAGATTTTTTGTGGAGCAATTTGTTGTCACTTATGGTTTAACAGTTAACAAAAGTAGGCATACATTTTGTACAGGTAAATAGAAATCGATCGTCTCTTTAGCGGGTGATATTCCCGCTGGGAAACCTGGTCCGGGGTACACTCAGCCTCGTCAGGTCCCTGAGAGGCCAATTAAGGAGCTACTTGATTGAAAAGTAGCGGCCCTAGTTGCGTAGAACGCATAAACGGGTGGGAGGGATCGGAGCGCTGACCACGTACCACACTCCAGTACTGCACTCCACTCATGACTATGGTGGGCAGAGGTGGGAGAAGCAGCGGCTGAGCGGTAGGCCTTGGCGCGGAAAGGGCTGTTGTGCCTTGGGTTATTATAGTTATCTTAGACATACGCGATTTTAACCATCGTAGGACCCTTTTTGAAAAATAAAATATTTAATTTTTGCACGTGAAATCTGGTTCGCTGAAACATCTTCTGTAACATATGACTATGAAAATCTTATTTACCCCAGTTTTGATCTTTGAGCTGTGCGGGCATTTACGAGTACAACCCCACCCCACACACAATGTACCCTTTATAAAATGTTTTTACTAAATATAAATCTTCATTTTCATTGGGTGAAATTGTTGCGCTTACTCTAACATGTGCAGTAAATACGCCTCCAACTCCAGTGGTATTTGATAATTACTAAACTAAATTCGGGAATTTTAAAATTATCTCTTGTGAAATCACTATATCGAAATCTGGGTGGATTACACTACTTCCTCTACCTATAAAATGGATGCTATATAAGGTAAAAATACTACAACATCAAATATGGGGTAAAATGGAAATTCTTTCTTATGTTTTGATTTTAATTTTCCTGATGGTTTATGCCGCACTTCAAAGTAATGTTCCCAATTTAACGATTTTGTCACTAATTCTAATGACTTCTCCCTGGTTAGCGACAGATTTAGTCGTTAGCGTCTAACGACAAATACAACAGTTAGAGCCCAACGCGGTGAAATTGCAAATTCTTTATCTCTACATTTTCTAATGCATTTGGACCATACTCTATTATTTATCTGAAAAAAAATTGATCATTAATTATTAATTGCGCCTCTTTATCCAGTGCACACTACAAAAGCTTACAGATAGTATTCAACTTTCAACGCACTTCACTTATGATTTGGTAAAGCAGTTTTGTAGTCTGGTACGTCACTTCAGTACCTCATTGGAACTCGGTCCACTATATAAGAAATGAGCGGAAATTACATAATGCCCTTAAATTAAGCCCTGGAGTTTTATAACATCATTCCTATAGCTACCTAATATGGGACTAATCTAAGTAAAATAATATGGCAAAAATGAAAAATCCAGTAAATTACTTTTCTGACACTTTATTTTCCTGTAAACTGAAACACAAACACAGTCTGTGTTAACACAGTCTACAATTCTTCGTGATATTACAATTCATGATAGTTCTGTCTTCTCGTAATCATGACACACTCCTTTCTGTCTTTCACTTTCTCTGTCTCACAAAGAGCTAGCTTTGGCGATACAATCACTCAATACTTACTAAAACTGCTCCGACTGTACACGCCCACGCCCGCATACGCACATGCCCCCACACATGCGCACACACACGCACCTACCTAACAGCTGTCTTATTCTACAATCATAACCCCCTTTTGGGGGCCCTCTCTCGCACTCCGTAAGCTTTTATACCGGGAATGACGTAGCACAAATATTTCTCGAAATTCACCTTTTCTGGAACTTCTAGAAATACGCTGGCCGCCGGACGTCCCGCGAAAACTCTTGAAAACGCTTTATTCTACCGCGTTCATTGTCGTCTTAGTTCTGACCGGTGCATTGTCGTAGGTTAACGTATTCAAAATTTAGGGTGTGGAGTAGCTTCACCTAGAGTCAAAGAAGTGGCAGCAAAACAGGAAGTTGTTGATTATGATGATCCTCTCCGACAGCGCGGATATGTATGTACAAGAAGTAACAATATAAATCTAATGCTTATAAACCCCACCCCTTTTTGGAGATTTTTAAGCTATTTTTAACATTCTTTAGCGACAATTAAGATAGGGACATGCTGTTTGTTGGCAATTCTACTTTGAAACTATAGACTGAGGACAAACGTGCAGTCTGTTGATAATCTCCAGTGTGCATATATGGTTAGCTACCTGCACTGGAATGAAATGTTTATCCTTCAGTTATAAAGCACCAACTCTCGTCAGTTAGGCAGTAGTTATCGACGAGACCTTGAAGGTAAAATATGTATCACCTGTTGAGCTATTACACCATCAGTCTTGTTTATGGAGCAATTACAGTTGATGGTATCTTCCAATGTTCCCTTTTATTACACTACTGTCTGTCAGATGTCCTTGTTAACGCAATGCGATACAACTGTTATATTTCATTTTGAAGCGTGGGTGAGGTATAGCATAATAATGCAGCCAACCTTATTTAGCCTCGATTTTCTGTCACACGTAACGTCTGAAACCAATGGATTAGAAAATAGTGTATTTCAATTCTTCTCTCCTTCTCCTTCAAAGAATTTCTGCATTGTTTAAGGATTTTATGCCTCCAGGGTTCTGGGAAGGTTTGATTATTTTGAACTACGTCCATGTGAATTTATTTGCCCAATATTCTTCGTAACTCTCTTCTTCAAACAATACTTATATAAGATCATTTTTCTGTCTAATTCATGTAATTTGACATTCCCACATTTAGCCTTTTTTCGCTCACAAGGGGAAATACAAGAGGCTGATGAGAGAGTAAAAAGTGTGCCCCTTGAAGTTCACCACTTAATAAATATATGATAAAGTATTGGTAAATGTAAGCCAATACAAAGGAATATTTAGGAAATGGTTCATGTCCCAAAATTTATTTGGCATAAACTGTGTGTATTACAAAAGTTATTCACAGAAAATTTAAGACATCAGAGCAGCGTTTAAAACATAAAAATTAACTATAATATCTCCATGTAAAACGTAGTTTGAAATTAAATATTTAAATATCATATGTATGTGTATGCAGCCCATTGTTGGTTTTTGAACGTTGCTGTGCACGAACATACATATACGATTGAGAACAGTTTTCTTAAAAAATAACCCCTCTCTCTCTCTCTCTCTCTCTCTCTCTCTCTATCTATCTATCTATCTCTATCTCTCTCTCTCTCTCGTGTCGCCAATCATTTATTACCGTGAAACTGGGATATTGCATGTTTGGGCGTATAATGTTAAAAGTAAAAATAAGAAGGTTATGTGTGTAGGTACGTTAGATGGATAACTGCCCAATAATGGCTAACAGTTTGACCAAAATATCACAATTTTAAGACATTGATTTGAAGATTGAAATGCATATCTAGAATGTTCTGTCAATGCTTTTGAAGTACTTTTTATTCTGAATTAATTTCGTACAATCGGGAAACCGTAAGAGCTAAACAAAAGCTTATAAGAAAAATCTGGTGTTGCACTCACATGACTTTCTCTATTCTTGTACTAACCAGTCTTACAAATTCTTGTTCCTATATCTTCTTCGTGTTAGTTAACATATTTGCAGAAATTATTGTTTCCTTCTTCCCTTGTAAGTGCAAGGGGAATATAGGACTACAGTAGGCTTTGAGGGATAGAAAATCTTTTAAACCTTTGAAATTACGTTTCTCTTTGCACAGCTAAGATATAAAAAAATGAATAACGATCTTCCATTTGACGAAAGTTTAAGTATTTCAAAACTCACACAAATAACAATAAATATCTCCGAAATGGTTCACTTCCCCAAACAATTCGTTTGGGCATAAATTGTGTGTTTTAAAGAGGTCTACATTTTTGTATAGCAAGATCTGGTCTATCTCTTACGGTTTACCAGTTATGCAAAAGTCATCCAGAGTAAAAAAGACTACATGGGCTATAGCCAGAAAATTAAAGCTATACATTTCATTTGTCATAAAAATATCTCAAACATATGGCATTTTAATCAAAATCGTTAGAGCCATTTTCGATAAAATCAAAACTTTCGGAAACCTTTCCATGTAAAGGGTAGTTTAGGGTGGATGAATTTTCATCAAAATCATCGTGTCGCATCCTTAAAAAATATTAAACTTAAATACCAACTTTGGTTCTTAACCAACTTTTCGTTTTTGAGTCATGCTGACAGACAACACAGACACACACAAGGATCTTTTTCTAAAAATGCTTTTCTTTGTATTTAGGGGGAGGTGCCTCAAAACATATTTTCGGTGATATCTCGACATCACCGGTTGGGTAGATACTTCCTCTATTTACTATACGTAGTAAAGAAACTAAAAATACTGATTTTCTTAGGACATTAATTGGTAACATTTTCCTGGCATTGACTATTACAGAGATATTGGAATATTTGAATTCGTTCAGAACTTTTTAGAGCGTTAAGTCCAAAATTTTTATTTTCTGTACAACTTTCCCAGAAGTACTGTATTCCACCAAGAAATTGTAAAGCAAAATTTCATCTTCATAAAATAAAAAGCAATTTTGTACAGAAATTTGTGCGTACTGTGTGTGGAAGGGGGGGGGGGGTTATAACTCCAAAATGGAACCAGCATTTCTTAATGCTGCTATACGAAAATTCCCATAATTATGGTAGAAACAAAACTTACTAGGGGCCGATAAGTGACCACTACTACTATCTTTCTTGTCGTACAAATAAATGTTTTGGGCACAAATGACATTTATATCACCAGCTTCACAATGTGATTTCACGGTGTGTAAGCTTCTGATTGAATTTTGATTTGAACCACCCGCCATTAAATGTTGTGTCAGTCATAATACCACTAGTGAGTTCGATACTGTCAATAATTATAATATGCTACGACTAAATTAAGCGTTTAATAAACAATAATAGAGAAATAAAAGTCACAAAGATGTTGTAGAATATTATTTGAGTTTATTGTATACCATCGTGGGCGGCGCCAAGGGTACGCGGTTAGGCCGTTCGGCTCTCACCAAGGCGGCCCAGATTCAATCCCAGGGGACCGTATGTGGGATCTGCAGTGGACAAAGCGGCGTCTGTGCGGGCTGTCGTTGGGTTCTCCAGTTTCCGCCGCCATTCATTCCACTTTTGCTTTTATCTATTTCGGCTGCATTTCATATCATCTGCGTCCTCTACTGCTAACTAGGCAATACTGAGTGAGAAGTGTTACAGTGAAATAGATTTGACAACAAGAACGATTTTGACCGGAAAATCTATTCCCCTAATGAGGGTTCTTCGTTGTGCTCAAGGGAGCGGACTCAGGTCATTTTCATCCAATATCGCTACCTCTTTCTGCCAACTTATTCCCCGCAGACTCTAGTAGATATATTTATGACGTCATCGTGAGCCGCCGTATGGCACTATCCCTCTCACCCTTCCATAGAGCTGAAATCCCCACAGACCTTTTTTCGTTAGGGACCCACAGCACAAGGCTTTGGTCTGATCACCCATCTTGGGTACTCTCTCCAATCCTCAGTTTGTCCGCTCCTCGACATTTGACTCCGGGCGCCCATTTGTAAGTCCTGTGGAGTGTAATTTCTCCATATGAGGAGCATAAACAGGGACTTGGCACGGCCTTCTATGTTCTTTTAGAAAGATTTCTTCATTGGTTTAATTTATGAATCAGAAACAATCGGAATCAGCTGCGACAATTTTCAGACAATTGCGAATCATGTGCGACAATCTCATTTCTACAAGATTTCCTCTATAGTATGCCATTAGTGATTAGTTAAAGAGTTTATGGATCAAATTGACACAGTCCGTGAATCGGACTTGTCAGTATTGAATCCTTGCGCCATGAAGTAATACAAACTACGCTTTATATAGAAACTCGATTAATATGAGCTGAATAGAAAAACAGAACGTCTCCTTTGTGCGGTGGTTGCACTCGTGCTTACCGGGTTCGATTCCTAGTGCCAGTGTGGGGATTTTCTTCCGCTGCGAGACCTGGTCCGGGGTGCACTCAGCCTCGTTAGATCCTTGAGGGGCTAATTGAGGAGCAACTTGATTTAGAAGTAGCGGCCCCTGGTTGTGAAGACCGCGTAACCGACCGGGTGGCAACTGGGTACTGACCACGTCCCACCTTAGTACTGCACCCCATTCATAACGCCTGTGATAGGCAGAGATGGGGGACGCAGCGGCTGGGTGGTCTCGATGGACTGTTGTGCCACGGGAAGAATGAGGAAGAATGGTTTGCAAAACAGATATAAAAATAAATGGTTGATGTAGAAAGTCAAATGTTTGTGTTTTTAATCCGGCATGCTAGAACAATGGGTTTCTCTGACTAGTTGCTTTCTGGAGATTTTTTCTATTATCTCACTGGTTTCTTTTTAATAGACTAGCTGGTAAAACGAAGACTGAAATAGCCTTAACGCCCCTCAATCAGAAAATCCTCAGAACGATAACAAATCTCACTAAACCTTCTCTAAAGAGCGATTTATTAGAGAAGGTGGAACCTGTGATACAAAATAATCCTCTTAAATGACGTTCGAAGACCCGGAGGGCAGTAGAGTAATATATTACGTCATCATCCCAAAATCCAGAGGGGAATCATGGGAATCACCACTTAGTCCTCAACTCACATCAAAATATCGCAAGTGAATTACATTTGACACGGGCAACAAAGAGCTTAACATACTTAGAGCCTGTCATGGTTCCTTTTGGTGTGTAACAGAATTAGTCTAACCGCTATAAATGCAAAGTGTGTAGTTAAATTCTCGTCACCCTGTTGCAGCTGTTTTATATGTCATGCATCAACTCGCGCATGACGATACATTAATGACCAGCCAACTAAAACTGCTTCAGGATCAAATTTTGAAACGCGTATGTCGGTTCTTCCGCACTGCAGGTAGAAATAGCTTTCCGATGTTAAATATGGTGCAGTGAATGACAGTAAATGCCCATTCCAGCTCTACAAAAGCCATTTTGAAATATAACATGGAAAATAAAAAGCTAAAAATCCTTCATCCGCAGATGTTCTGAATAAAACATTTTGTCCGTTTCGTAAATGACATGCATGTGGAGGGAGATCAAATGTTACCTGTATCACAGACTTAAAATCTATACATACAGGCTGCATCAGAAGTGGTGTGGACTGAAACAGCGAATTGCGTACAGTAGTGAACGCAAAAGTCCTGAGTGGCATTAACATTACTTTCTGTACTTTCTTTTTTCTACAAATTATTCTTGCAAAAGCTTATTTTCTTATTCTTTATTAATCAGGATAAAGTTTCATTGCACATTTTAATGTGTTTTATAAGCATAAAAAGGATGCAATAAGTTAATGTGACCGTCATTATAAAAACTGTCGCTAAGTGATGAATTGAAAGTCCACATTCTTCGCATGATCAGGGGGAAGAAACCAATATCGACTTAACACTGAAAACAACAGGAGTGAGTGAGTGAGTGAGTGAGTGAGTGAGTGAGTGAGTGAGTGAGTGAGTGAGTGAGTGAGTGAGTGAGTGAGTGAGTGAGTGAGTGTGAGTGAGTGAGTGAGTGAAGTTTAAGGGCCGGACGACAGCAGGTCATTTGGTCCAAGTATTAACTATTTGAAAATAGAAGCCAATAACTAAGACTATTTCCAAAAAATCATAATGAGATCTACATTTTTACCATGATAAGATTTGTTCTTTTTCTCACGAATTATCAAGTATACAAAAAGTCATTCAGAACGAAGAGAAGTATATCAGTCTATCTATTTTATTTACTCAGAAAATGTAAATATGTGGTGCTTTAATTGCTCCATTTATACCCCGCCTTTAACTTCAATAGTCGTTTTGGAACATTTGCCTATAGGTCATGGCGTCTACCCAGCGGGTTTTGGGTGTTTGCTTTCTTGCACATTATAACACACGCACACGCGTACACAGTCACACTCAGTTATGTTTCCAGACTATGGGGAGGATTAGGAATAATCTACACTAGAGAAAATTCCCCACTCCCCAGGCGGGACTCGAACCCCGCACCCCTCGCATAGCAGGCAGGTGCTCAACCGACTGAGCTACAAACTAGCACAAATCAAAATTGTTACTCATTTTTGAGAAAATCAAAGATGAACGTACTTTTACACAGATATTTATGGTGCGGGATTTCTATTTAATCTAGTCGCATTCTTGGAAGATTCTGACCTGAAACACCAAATGTGGTATTCAACCTACTTTTGATCTTTGAGTTACGTTGTTTACAGACACATGGACAAATACATAGACCCTTTTCTAAAGCTCTGCTTTTTTTAATTAGGAAGCCTCAATATGTGGTGTAAGTAAAATTGAATATTTCTTCTGCTAACTGTAAGTAAATAGGAGAGAAAGCAAAGATCGTACAAGGGACTTTAAGATGTAAATACACATGACAACAACATAGTACCAATACCATATTATGCCTGCAATAAGTTGTCACTCCTATGCTTTGTGGCCCGGGTTCGATTACAGGCAACCGCATGTGGGCAGCGCTGGGGCGGGTTTCCTCCGGGTTCACCGGTTTTCCCCACCATTTCATTCCACCGGTGTTCCATCTTCATTCCATGTATCATCAGTGTCATCGCCTGTGGTGCTGTATGTAGTACAAGTGGGCGTTAAACACTACAAAAAATGCCTATGCTTTGCTAAGTACATACATATATAATTATACAAAACGACAAATCGAAGAGAAATTTAAATATTTTTCCCACAAAATTGAAGATATTTGTCTTGTTAGTCATTCAGATGTTTAAAACTCTTTTAAACAAAATATTTGTATCGTTTTTGAAAAAAAACAAACTATAATAATAAGCAATAATAATAAATAATAATGAAGAAGAAAAAGAAGAAGAAGGAGGAGGAGGAAGGATTTTCCATATAAAGAGTAGTGTTTGGGTTGGAAGATTTTCTTGAAAATCTTTGTTGCATCCTTCTTAGGGAAAAGATGCATTTCTGATGACATCTCGATATAGAATTTGTAGGCGGAAGTAGTAGTACTATGAGTAGGTGCTAGAGGAAACAATAAACTTTGCTACACCCCTTAGAGGTGTTTCTGAGGCCACTTGAAGCTCCTCCCGTTTTGCAGTACAATAACGTAGTTGGCAGGACTTGGAGGACAGCCATAAGGAGCAGTCCTCTCTACCGGCCTGCTACTGCGGCGGCATAACTTGCTCTTAATAGACATCTTTGTGTATAGGGCTCGACGGTTAACGGCGCGGTAAATCCTGTTAGTGCAAGCCTGCGGCTCCCGTAGCTTAGCGACTGACCCACTCCAGACACACTACACCGCACCGTTTAACTTAAGTCGGACATACCTACCAGCGCAAATCACGTCAACACCGGCAAGTCACACAACAGTGGGGTCAGCGCTTTCGATTGGAAACAACTGCAGTATTATTTTTACTTTCTCTACTGCTAAGTAGGGGAAGTAATGCATTCCACCCAAAAATTCGATGTCGAGATTTCCCCGCAAATACATGTTTTGAGGCCCCCTGAATCCAAAAAAAGCATTTTTAGAAAAAGGTCCATGTGTGTGTCTGTGTGTCAGCCTAACTCAAAAACGAAAAGTCGGTTAAAAACCAAAGTTGGTATTTAAGTTTAATGTCGTTCAAGGATGTGACACGAAGATTTTGAAGAAAATAGCCCCACCCTAAACTGCCCTTTACATGGAAAATTTTTCGAAAATTTTGATTTTCTTGAAAATGGCTCTAACGATTTTGATTAAAATGCCATATGTTTGAGACATTTTTATGACAAATGAAATGTATATCTTTAATTTTCTGGCTATAGCCCCTGTAGTCGTATTTACTCTGGACGACTTTTGCATAACTGGTAAACCGTTAGAGATAGACCAAGTCATACTATACAAAAAAAATGTAGATCTTGGTAAAATACATAATTTATGTCTCAATAAATTTTCTTGTAGGGTGAACCATTTTGGAGATATTCCTTGTTATGTGTGTGTTTCGGAAAACTTAGAACTTTCGTGAAATGGATCATCGTTGTTCATTTTTATTATATGTTAAGTGTGCAAAGACAACAGAATCTCAAACATTTGACTATCGCACAAAGCCTACTGTATTTTAATATTCCCCTTGCACCTACAAGGAAATAAGCAATAAGATAAGTTGTACAAATGTTTATCTTAACTAACACGAAGAAGATATAGACGTAAGAGTTTGTGAGAATGGTTAGTACGTGACTGCAGCACATCAGATTTTTTTTCTTCGTTACCTGAACAGCGCTTTCAAACGAAGCCACTTGCAGTAACTCAGTAAAGTGCAGCCTTTGTACTATAATGTTTTAACTTCCAGAATCTTTATTTGAAGATGTAATTTTGTGTGCCGTGTTGGGTATTTATGAAGTGGTGTGCCAACATTGTATGTCATGCTCGCTTATAATGCATTCTTTGAATAGACAGCAATGTATTCTCGGTTTAAAGCACAACTACTGTAATTTGTCACAAAATTGCCGTTTCTAATGCAATAGTATGGCAATATGTTCAGAAAATTTACAGAATAGGTATCACACTAGGTGCTTTTACCTGTGCAATCATCATCCAAGCATGCCTTATCACCGATGTATTTAACCTGGGCCCACCCCATCCTAATCCACTGGCAAGATAGAGCACTCAGTGGGTCTAGCCACGCTCCTCCAACAGCGTATTTCTGGCTGTGAGATAGAGAAGTTCGAGTGGTACCAAATGGTTTGCAGTTTTCCACCGCTGTACCGGATGAAGGGGAAGCCATTACATTAATTTAAACCAGTGATAGATCTCGGTATTTGGAACACATTTTGTATCATATGTTTTTGTTTCTGGCCATTTCCTATGGAGATATTTTAGTTCTGTCGAAAACAAGCTGGCAACACTGCAGATTGTGTGGGTGGGACTTTCCGTAGCTCATTACATAAACAAACACAGTAACGGTGCTTCTTGAGAACACAAATATAGTGCCTTGTCCTTCCGTATTTACTGCGCGAGTGTGGGCCAATCACAAGCGTTACCTCCCAAAACATTAAGCGAAAGGGAAAGTGCCAGACCTGTTTAAATCCACAAACCAGCTCAATTCCCTTACCAACCTCAACGCAACGTTGTCGACTTACTACACGTGTGAAAAAGCTGCTTGGAGTATTCCTTCCCGTCTTTTAAGTTATTAATTATTTCGAAACCCTGTGTGATGTCCCATAATTATTACTACCGAAGCTATGTAAGAAATAAGTTACTCTACGTATCTTACAAGTAACAAAGTTACCTTCGTACATTCCTGTGGAATTACGCATCCAATTTGGATCAAAAACAGTTTGTTTTTCGAAATCAGCTGATCAAAGAACAAAATGCCATCAGACATTTTTGTTAGCAACCCTTCTATGTGGGACATATTAGAAGGAATTTAATGACTTCCCTTCCATCTGTACACTTCTGGGAGCCAAGGCAAAATCAGTTCATGAGAACAGGAAGTGTAATCAATTTAAAAAGCATCTGCTTATTTATACGTATAAGTTATATTCGTTAGGTGTCTGTAAGTTGTACGATTTAGCAAAACGAATCAGAACCGAGTCTGTTTCTAACCCTACGTGCACCTATATGACGCCAGTATGAATATGTGCGATTCTTCTTTCTTTACCATGAGCTCAATAGTGACAAAAATTGGCCGGGTATATGTAAGGTTCATTTGGAATTATGTCACTGGCGGTCGATGTTTCTGACTCGGAGCAGGAATCGGGTTAAATGACTTCACTCTACACTAACCTAACTCACGCCTAATGAAAGTAACAGCATTTGCAATTCAGTCTAATGTTATTTGGCATGGTGTAGTGGGAATCAGGTTATGTGCAGCTGTGTGGTGTATACTACAGAAATGCGTGGTTTATTGTGTTAAGTTTTACTACTACATATGTTCACACAGCTTGAATTTATATAGAAATTCCCTAGTGTTACCGTTTCTAGCTAGTCCATTTTCAGGGTAATAAACGTTTAAGAGAGTTAGTGTTAGTCAAAAGGAAATAAACAACCACCGGTTTTCTAACACAGAAAAGGATCCACGAAAATCGCTATCTCTCTTTACCACGTGATTTTGATGAAAGAATTGATTGGCCTACTTGCTCTCCAGATCTAAATATACTAGGTATGTGAGGAATATTTACAGGTAAATTTTAGTAAATCTCCATACGCTCGAAAAATTATAAAACAGTGTTGGTCGTGCGTTTCCCAGAATTGCGACTGCTGAAATTCAACTGTCCAATAAGATGACAGCCTTGTATAGGTGTACAGAGTCATCACTATATTTTTACTTTCTTTACTGGTAAGTAGGGGAAGTATTGTATTCCAACCAAAAATTTTATGTCGAGATTTCACAGGAAATATATGTTTTGAGACCCCCTGAATTAAAAAAAAAAAGCATTTTTAAAAACAGGTCTGTGTGTCAATATGTCTGTGGACAGCATAACTCAAAAACGAAAAGTCGGTTAAAAACCAAAGTTGGTGTTTAAGTTTAATGTCTTTCAAGGATGCAACTCGAAGATTTTGAAGAAAATAACTCCTCCCTAAACTACCCTTTATATGGAGAATTTTAATTTTTTTTGAAAATGGCTCTAACGATTTTGATTAAAATGTCATATGTTTGAGATATTTTGATGACAAATGAAATGTATATCTTGAATTTTCTGGCTATAGCCTCTGTAGTCGTATTTACTCTGGACTTTTACATAACTGGCAAACCGTTAGGGATAGACCAAATCATACTATACAAAAATGTATATCTTGCTAAAATACACAATTTATGTCTCAATAAATTTTCTTGTAAGGTGAACCATTTTGGAGATATTCCTTATTATTTGTGTGAGTTTCAGAAAACTAAAACTTGCATGAAACGGAACATCGTTGATCTTTTTTTTTATATGTTAGGTGTGCAAAGAGAACGGAATCTCAAAGCTTTAAAAGATTTGACTATCGCTCAAGGAAATAAGCAATAAGATAATTTGTACAAATGTTTATCTCAACTAACATGAAGATATAGGAATAAGAGTTTGTACGAATGATTAGTACGAGACTAGAGAAAGTCATGTGAGTGTAACACATCATATATATATAAAGGTAAGCGTAAGGTATTCGTATTAATTTGCATGTTAGTATTATTTGGGGCGAGGGGGGGGGGGGGGCAACAGGACGCTGTTCGTAAAGCAATGCTGTGAAAGCGGCATCATTCAAGAGAAACTCGGTATTACGTATATTATATATTTAATGGAAATGCTATGATATTATGAACAATATTTGAACTTTACTGCAATGTCATATGTGAAGATAAAACTTATAGCGTTATGCACACACATTATGTATGTTTATCCAAAATATTAGAATGAGTAACTTAACGCTCGTTTCTGTTGGAACGAAGGTTCTATAAATTCCTGTCGCGGCCCGTAAAATGTGTAAAATGGTGAGGGGGTTGTGTATGTACAGCTCAAAGGAGATCCCAATGACGCAGAAACAGGCATCATATAGCCAACATTCCGGAAGACGTAAAGCAGATTGTATATCGAGAATCCAGGCAGAGTTTCGGAACAAAATACATCGAAAGACACCCCCGAGTTGTATGAGAACTTTACGCATCAAAAGATACAACTTAATCAAAAAAGTTACATAGAAGTTCGTTCCAGCCAATCCTTTCTTACCAATATCCAACGACGCTGTCGGATATTACTATCTGTTAGCCAGAAAAAACACATAATATTATGGTTTGAAAATTAACATAGCTCTCAGGCTTCTCTAGACACAAAACCGCTATTACATTAAACGTCAACCTACCCTTTAATACACTCACATTCAGTGGATTTAATTTTTAATGATGTCTAAACATCTGCAGTTAAACCTAACAATTTGTTTTTTAATTACGTTGTTCACGCGCACGCGCACACACACACGCGTGCGCTCCCACATTTTCTTTTCCTAGTTTTTTTTTTTTTCCTTCTTCTTCTTCTTCTGGGGACATCAAACAATGATTCCTTCCAAATTTTTGGTTGGAATATAATACTTTTTCTACATATTATGAACGTGATAGCGAAAGTAAAAATATTACTCAGACTACTATGGTGTCTACAATGAAAATGCTATAACATGTAAATTTTCACTTTTTCATAATTTGTAATATATTCTGTGAATTTCGGACAGTCCAACAAACACACATAGGTACATACTTTCCGCTTTACATACTTATTTTCCAATTAGTAATTGTTTTACTAAAATGGACTAATGTCATATGCGTATCTACATACCCAGATACGCAAATCATAGCTCAGAATTAGTCACATATTTAATATGCTGCAACACCTTTTATGTTTCTGAATCTTTACGTTAGCACCAGTTTTAATCAAATTTATTCTTTGTGGAAGTAAACCTCAACAGAAGTGTACTCTTTCCAGATAAATAAAATATTTCTTCGACATTAAATGAAGTGCTATTACTAGTTAATTAAGGAATCCAGAAAGTAATAAAATTACGAAATTTGTTTCTATAACTCTGCTTATTAAAATCTATGTAATTTCCTCTTCCAGGTGGTATATAGTTTATGCTGTTTGCTAATCCCTAAATGTTTTAAGGAACACTGGGAGTGAAATTTTGGTCAAAATTATCAAACAGTCGAATTTTTGTTTTTTAAAAATTAAAATGTTCCTGGAACGCCTGTGCATTTGGATCAGCTAATATTTTTCATATTCCCCACTCCATGTGGTCATTACGGCCCTTTCAAATGGTGCTCTTCCCTTAACGTACACAGTATGTTCCTATATAAAAGCCTGTTTTTCTCCAAACAACATTTCTGCACATTCCAAAAGAAGGTCGCGCCTGAGTTTTGCTTCAAATTCAATGAAAAGTTCCAAAAGTATTAATAAATAGCAGCTAAATAAAACTATGATTCAATATTGATGTTATCATTAACATAAATTCCAAAAACATTTTTGTATGAAAAATCAATAATTTTTAAAATTAAATTTTCTTTGTTATTAAAAAATATGTACAGCATAATCAGCAAACGTATTTGAAATATCTCTTCATACAATTGTTACTCATGTTTTAGAGTATCAGTTCTGCCAATATAAATAAATGTTGAAAAGTCAATAGACGCGAGCTCTATTTTGAAAATGTGCCTATTAAATTCACAAAATAATTTATATATCATAAACGAATTATCCAACTTTAATTAAATTTGGTGTATCTCCTATTCTGATATAAATACAAACACAGTAAAAATTTCAGAAAAATCTATCAAGAAATGTGGAACTTCCAAATTTCACTCCCAGTGTCCCTTAAATATACCTATGTTTAAAATGTATCATGCATTGACATGATTTGGTTTGGAGCTCTAGTATAACTGATCCAAAACTGTTGTCATCATTTCTGCTCATGAGGGACATTTAAAGAACTAAATGCTAGGCAAACTTGTACTGTATAGGCTATTCAGATCACTCAAGCTGCTTCGTTTTTATTTAAATTTTAATGCGATTTCTGGCATAGTTTAGGCACTTTTCATGGGTAAGGATAACACGAGTTTACAAGTTTTTAAGATGAGAGCTAATCTTGGGGGGGGGGGGGGATATTACAGCAACAGGTTCTGATTTCAATTGCGTACCTGGTTCTAGCCAAGAAACTACACAAACTATCACTTCACACAAAACTTAGTGGAAATAGTAATACATATATTTGAATGAACCAGACGTACGAATATTTGAAATAATTAAATAAACGTATGATGCAATGTGACTCAATAAAAGGAATAACAGCAATGAACAATTGTTAATAACCCATCTTGTGACGCAGAAATGCGTTAAAAGTTAATTAAAACTTTGTAACTGAATTCCCCAAAATGTTATCTTTCCAAGTTAAGTTTCAGAGTATCTGCTAAATGGATTCAAATCAAATTTTCAGGGTCTGCTTAAAAGTGGCTTTGCTCAATTTAAAAGCAAGCTTTTCTCATAAAGTATTGTTGAATCGAGGAGACTTCGACAACGCCACTGAGGATGTTTACCGCAGTTGTAAACGAAACGTCTGGAAGACAGGTCTCCAGCAGACCACGGCATAACAGCCCGGAAGATACTTCTTTCTACAATATTGTTGAATTTACTTGTCAAATGGCTTAAAGTGTAGCACAAAATGTATGTGACTGAAAAAAAACCTTATTTCTCGAATGAAATCATGAATTAAAAATGTTTCTGCTTAAGCTGCAGCCAAAGGTTTTATTAAAAATATCTATAACAATTTCAGTCTATAACTCTAAACACATTCTGAGAAAATATGCACATTATAAACAGTGTCTTAACATTGACAAGAAAAAACATTTCAGCACTACTTCTGGGTCATTCTGTTTATACTCCCTAGCACCTGTTTTAATCAAAATTCCTTCTTTATGGAAATAAATCTAAACGGTTTCTTACTCACACACTCTCTCACTCACTCTCTCTTGAGGAATAAAATTTCCTTGGACATTAATGAAAGCTATTACAACTTAATTAAATGCATTTTATAACGCATTACCAGCTTCAGGAAACCATGAACCTACCGCCATAAACACTAGGTTTAACGTCAGGCATTATATTGAAACGAACATTCAGCTATGATGGCGCTGTGAACTCGTTAAGTGAAGATCTATACGCCCAACGTCGTTTCCTTTTTAATCACCTGTGCAAGCTTTATGGCATTTTTATGGGTTTTTCCCTTTACCAGGCGGCGATCCGGTGTGGGGTGATTTACATCCCATAAATTAATTAAACACGATGTGCGCCAACGAATGAAAACAGATACTAAAACACATTCACAGCTTTCCTGCTTAAGGAAAGATGAAAGGCTTCGCTTCGGACGTCGGAGACTGCATACAAAACTTTATGCCGCTCATCACAAAAAGTGTTGATCCTGTGCCTTATCACCACTCAGAATTTTATACCACTAAAAGCAGTTTTATGCACCCAAAATGCACTCCCAAAACTATCAAAATAGGCAATAAAGATACAGTTTAAGCACCTAAAACGTACAGCCTCCACAAGCTAAACATTAGATTTTATGAATCTAAAATTATTTTTTGAGCTTTTAAATCACAATACACTGTAAAAACCAATTAATGACCATTAAATATTAAAAATGCTGTATAACCTGAGATTCAAAGGAATCAATACTAGTTTTGTAATATAATAATTTTTGAATAGGGTATAAAATAATTCTAAAAATTTATTTTTGCTATCTTGTCTCCTTAGGTTTTTGAGTTTGTAAAATGTGTTAAGTTCATTTTATATTTTCACTGCATAGTAGCTCCTTTCAAGGACGAAAAAATCTAAGTACCCTTAATTTTCATGTAATAAGTATCTTATTATGTCAAAATAAGTTATATTTGTTAAATTATAAGTATTAAACACGTTATCATCTTTATTGGGAACATCTTAATATTAAAAAGTAAAATTAAAATTTTATTACAAATATTCCAGAAATAATATGTAAGATTTGGAAATAAACTTCAACTTTTAAAACTTCAAAGGGAAGAAAATATCATTAATTTCCAAAACTAATATTTTTTTTAAACTACCCTTTGATATTTTATATTTAATATTAAGATTCGAGTGAAGCATTTTGCATTTGACTCGATGTTCATTTCCAAAAATTATTTTATTGGAAGACACATTGAACATTGAAAGTTACTTGTTATGACTGTATTAAATGGATTTGTATTAAAATGCTAAATAAATTGGTTGGAATCTGTCGATATTTGCTATAAATTAGAACAAATTAAGAAATAATTAACAAAATTTTTTTCAGTACTAAAGCTTAACTCACCTACTAAGCCTTCATTCTAATCCAACGCTGTCCGTTGCAGTGTCCAGGAATGCACTTGTTGAAGCTTCTATCTGAAAAAGAAGAATAAGGTGATGCGGGTTTCCTTTTCTATACACGTCTGCTATTTGAGTAAATGAACCTAATGAACAATTGCATTTATATTATAAGGCATTGTAACATGAGGCACCTGTTGTTAGAGGGTGTGTTATACCTCATTCGAAAACTCAACATTGAAATTTAACAAACATTTATGGTTTCTGACCCGTCGTATAATAAAACGAATTTTTAGGAAAGCGTATGTGTGTGTCTGCGTGCAGCACAATTCAAAAAAATTATGATTAAGCACTTGATGTACGAATTTAGCTTCTTATAAGGATGAAGCAAAAGTTTTTTTAAATAACTCCCCATTCCAAATTACTCTTTACATGGAAATATTTTACTTACTTTCTCTACTACGTAGAGGAAGTAATTGTACTCCATCCAAAAATTCGATATCGAAATTTTACCGGAAATATATGTTTTGAGGTCCCCTGAATCCAAAAAAAAGCATTTTTAGAAAAAGGTCCGCGCGGGCGCACATGTGTGTTTGGGGGAAGGTGGTGTGTGTGTGTGTGTGTGTGTGTGTGTGTGTGTGTGTGCGTGCGTGCGTGCGTGCGTGCGTGTGTGTGTGTGTGCGTGCGTGCGTGCGTGCGTGCGTGCGTGCGTGTGTGTGTCAGTCTGTGGACAGCATAACTCAAAAACGAAAAGCCGGTTAAAACCAGCGTTGGTATTTAAGTTAAACGTCGTTCGAGGATACGGCAAGAAGATTTTGAAGAAAATTCCTCCACCCTAAACTACCGTTTTACCTGGAAAACTTCTCGAAAATTTTGATTTTATCGAAAGAGGCTCTAACGATTTTAATTAAAATGCCATATATTTAAGATACTTTTACGACAAATGAAATGTATATTTTGAATTTTCTGGTTATAGCCAGTATAGTCCTGTTTACTCTGTATGACTTTTCAGTAACTCGTAAATCGTAAGAGATAAAACAAAATCTTACTGTACAAAAAAGTACATCTCACTAAAACACAATTTATGTTCAAATGATTTTTTTGAGGAGTGAACCATTTCGGAGATATTCCTTGTTATTTGTGTGAGTTTTGGAACACTTACTTTCTTCAAATCGAAAATCGTTATTCATTTTTATATCTTAGCCTGCAAAAAGAACGGAATCTCAAAATTTTAAAATATTTGACTATCGGTCAAAGCCTACTGCATCTACAAGGAAATGAGCAATAATATAATTTCTGCAAATGTTTATCTCAACTAACACAAAGAAGATAGAGGAATAAAAGTTTGTATGAATGGTTAATACTAGAGAAGAAACAGTCATGGAAGTGCAACACCTGATTTTTTATGTACTGAAAAACGGCTCTACATAGGTAAGTTTAAGATACCTATTTGCATAATAAAAGCTATATCGTGAATTTTCTGGGAATAGCCTGTAAAGATATCTAAATTTTATTTTATTGGTAAATTATTAGAGGCAAGAAATGAAGAGCATCTTATGAAAGCTGTAAATCTCGCAAAATGTATGTAAACTTGAGATATTGGTTTGAATTTTTCCAAAACGTTTACACGTTTTGAGTGCTAAGTTAGCATTGCTTTGTTTATCGCGATATGACGCAAAGGTCGTGGAATTGTAGAACAAGCATACAGCGAGTATTTGATCATCCCCTCAGCATTCTATGTCCCCCTTTTACTTATAATCACACTATTTGGGGGAAATTTTATGTTGATTAATATGAAGTAGTTGGATTTATAGAAGAATAGATAGAGAAGGTAGTGTGAAATTATCCAACAAGTTCTTTTATATGCTGTGGAATGGCCCAACGATAATTCAACACAAACCAGTTTTTTCTTACCATATTCAGCTGTTGTAACTGGCGTTGAACATTCGGATAAGAGATTTAAATGTGGTGTTCCAAGCAGAGTGAAGCAGCACAATACGCACATGTACCTTTAGAAATGACCGCAAGCCTGCATTGCAAATACGTTCTGCAAAAGGCGCGTTATGCCATTGCTTTTTTTAACACTCTTAACTGTTATGGTTGCCAGCGTCCCATTCTATATTGGGCATGAAACAACGTTAATTTTATTTAGAGGCCTCGTTATTAGGCTGAGTTATTTTTAAAAGCCGTAATCTGTGACACGGAACCATCAACTTTACTTCCCTTCTTAAGGAAGCCACACTAAGGATCTTTAGATACACCCGAAAATATCTGCTGCCCTGTGCCGGGTTGAACCCACGACCTGGCAAACCAGAAGTGCGCATGTTAACCCCAGACCACGAAGACAAGGGTGAAAATACTGATATTGGATAGCTCGAATGTGAAAAATTAATTTAGTGCAAAGTTTTTGTTGAAATGAAAGTTACTTTAGACTGCAATTCTTTTTTAAATTGTTGCATTTATCTCCCTCCTTTAACCGCAATGGTCATATAAGCGACCTTTTACCCTCGGAACATATTACCTATCAGCAATGGTGTTAAAAGTGCTTTTTGGGGGGAGTGGGGGTATTGTATAGGAGATATCACACACACGCGCGCGTGTGCGCTAGATTTTATTATTTCCTTAAATTAGTGTCATTTCACAAGCAAAGAAAAATTATGGAGGGATTTGAGTTAAAATTATTAGATTCACGCTGAAATGTATTTCCGTTAGCTTGGACGAATTATAGTTGCTTTCAAGACTCAGTTACCTGGTACTGTCATTAGTGTAATATAATTACGTCTATAAAGTAAATTCCCCTGATTAAGTGCTGTTTATGTGCTCTTACACGACGATTAATCAAATAATTACGTTAGATCTACTCGTACCATCAAAGGGAATGTGATTATTGGATCATAAACACTAACACACAAATTAGGGATGGTGTTTCAAAGCACTCAAGGTACAAGCATTTAGTATGTCAATAGTTTCTTAGTGTTTGTTCATATGTGCAATGCAACTACTGAATACATAAAATGAATAACCTATTTAAATTATCACGATGACAAAGAAATTATGATCCCCTATGTCCAAAAATAAAATTACAAAACATGTATGTGTGTTTATCTGTGGGTAGTATAATTCAAAAGGATGCAACATGAAGTTTGTCAAGAGATTTTTTGCCACCTTAGGCTTAGAATATTTTTCTTTATCTTTTTGTTCTCGAAAACGCTCTAGGAATTTTCATTGAAACATTAAATATTTGAGTTAGCACATGAAGAATAAAATGAATTTCAAATTTTCTCTACGCAAACTGTGAAATCCTCTTCATTTTGATTTAATTTTGCGCATTTTGTAGGAAAGCATAATATATAGACAAGCATTTTTCTTGGAAGTTGCTGATTGGGAAACATTCCACAAAATTTGTTTACATTTGTGCATCATCTGACGGAACATTTTAAAGAGCTCCCTGTTGTTGTTTTCACATCCTTAACTGATTTTGATGTTAATGTGTAAATCCTGTTTCCGCGTATTGTATGTGATCAATCACATATTGTTTCATTTCAAATAATTTCTAAGAAAAAAATAAATACCTATCTAATGAACGTAGCAGAGAAATACAAAGAAATCGAATGAAGTACACTCGTCTGACTTCCTCTACCACAATTCTACAAACTCTTCTAACAAAAGCTTCAACTTTGCACTTCATATTAATTGAAATAAACGTTCGTAGAAGTGACTTTTTTACAAATTTCGTTGTAGTTATTCACAGCAGCAATACATGAGGATATAAGTGTTTAAAAAGGGATCGCTATGCGATGGCTTTAAATTTCCACTTTTAAATGACCAGAGACAAAACGAGTGGCAAACTAGCATTTCAAAAAATCATAAAGTATTTCAAAATTTAAACCAATAATAACGAACATCTCGGAAAGTGGTTGATATAAACACCAAAAATTTGAGATAAACGTCTATTTTAATGAGATCCATATTTTTCGTGTTGTAAGCCTTCGTTTGCCTCGGATGGTTTTAGTCATACAAAGTTCCATCAAATCAAAAGAACTTCACGGATTATTCTCAGATGACATGCTAATCTTTTAAACATGTAGTATTTTAAACAAAACCGCTAGTTATTTTGGAAAAATAAAAATAACGAAAACATTTTCAATGTAAAGAATAGTTCCGTGTAGAAACATTTATTTTAAATTTTCGAGTCGCATCCTTGGAAGATATTGAACTTAACTACAATGTTTGATATTTATCCGATAATTTACTATTTAGTTTTGTATTACATACAAAGGGATATTTTTTATAAAATTCTGATTTTTATTCAGGTGCATCAAAAGTGTATTTCCCCTGAACTTTCTATCGAATTTTTTTGTGTAATATAATACTTCCTTTACTATATAATGTATGGAAAGTATTAGCTTATAAGGTTTTCATATCGTTCTCAAAAGTCATAATAAATTAGGCATTTGGAGAATTTGACTTTGTTCGCCGTTAGAGCTACCATGCACTAAATGTCATAATCTTTAAGTGGAATTTATTTATAGGATTTTTTATAGATTCTGTTTTTCTCGAGTGAGAACAATCCACACAGAGGGGGAGAGAGAGAGAAGGAACAATTATTATGTTTGGCTTGAGATTACCAACCGTAAACGTTAACACCATTATTTTATCCAATGGTTGCTACTATTAGCCACGTTTGGCTTGAAGCGGATGGAAGAGTAACTGTTTATAAGAATTTTCCATGGTAGGTATTGAAATGGTGGGTTGCAGTCCTAGCAGTAAACGGCAGCAGCACCAAGATCTCTCCAGCATTTCCGGCTTGCTTCATCCACACTGAAGTTCAGGAAGAAATTAGCAACCGCTTTTTAAAATTCCGCAACGCTTCTAATGAGCTCTTACATTAAGATACGTACAGAATCCGGTAATAAATTTTGTACACAGCTCGAGGTAATTAGCATGGCCCACACGCGCAATGAGAATGTCCGGACCAGTGTTAACTTCCCTTGCGCTAATTTCTGGAACGCTTAACACGTCTCAACTCACTTTCCTGGTTCGGCTAGCCGTGATTTAGAACCCCAACTTTTGCAGGAAGTCTTCCACATATGCACTTCAGGTAATTACACTAGCTTTCGTCTCAACTTTAGAATTTCCGTTTCTCTGTTTTGGTGTAAATATGAGATGTACTATTATAATAAACCCCGGCGCGACAGGCCATGAAGGGACAAGGCCTACCCCCCAGCCGCTGCGTCGCCCACCTCTGCCCACTACAGGCGTCATTGGTGAGGTGCAGTATTGGAAGGTGGGACATGGTCAGCGCGCCGAGTCCTCCCGGCCAGTTATACGGTCTTCTCGACCTGGGACCGCTGCTTCTCCATCAAACAGCTCCTCAATTGGTCCCCCCGGGACCTAACGAGGCTAAGTGCACCCCGTTCCAGACCTCCCCATTCTGGTACCGGGGATCGAACCCGGGTCCTCCGCGCCAGAGGCAAGCGCGCTACCAACTGCGCTATGGAGGTGGTCACATGTGCTATTATCCCCCAGTTTAGGTTAAGAATTCAGTTTCTTGAATTGTTTTACACAAAGCGGTTTTAGAAAAGACCACTAAGTGTAATAAGGCAAATAGCAGAAACACTTAAATATTCAATATCAAAACAATATTTGCCTTTACAGACTTCAAAAAAGCCTTTGACAATGTGAATAAAAATCAATTAATTAAAATAATGTAGGATTAGAATAGAATTGATTGGATTGCGTTCAGCGAGTTCACAAGTAACCATACAGGCCCGTGAACATTGAACATGTCAATATAAATGTACAGCACAGCATAACAAATACATATAGGCTTACAAAACACACATACAGGCACAAAAACAAATAAAATTTCCTTATAGCTTATGGTGGAGGGTTTTAATGCACATCTTTGGATCACTTTTAAGATGCCGAAATTCGTATTTATTCTACTTATAATTTTAGTCATGCTAAATACCAATAGACTCGCAGGAAGTGCTTCGATGAATTCAAAGGATCACAAAGCGTGTGTTTCCGGTGAAATATAAATGTTTAACTTATTATGGTTAAACATATCTTCTATTTATACTCGCAAAAACTCGAAAATGGCTCTATCGATTTGAACAATTTCTTCTTTGTTTTGTTTGTCCCAGTACTGGGAATGGTTTAAAAAACAGCATTAGGAAAAACCCAAAAGGACAGCCGAAACATCGAGGAAAGCGAAATTTATAATTTTGTTTGGGAATTGCCAGTTCGGATTACTTACAATAAATGGCGTGCGGCAGACCTATCGTTTGACAGCTGCGTCTATTACATTTAAACTCGTTTTTTCGTAAAAATAAAGGTAGTGGATTTTGAGAATAGATTTGGTTAAATCGAATTTAATTACAGTTTGCGAAAAATTCATTCTTCTATACCCTCCTAAACGGTTGACCTGTCACCTCGAAATTCGGTATGCATATGTATTTCATCATGGAGGTTGTAGGTATATATGCTATCCATGTTACTATACAACGTAATATTCACACGTTTTCTCTACTCACTTTTCGTTTACTATTAAATTCACATATGCTTCCCTACTCGCCATTCAACACACAATTCATTCAGTTTTCCATGGTTGAAATAAGATGCAACACACTATAATGACAAGGTTCTCTCTACTCAATTGTATTTTAAGTATCAAATTCACATTCCCTTACATCCACACAATTTTCTCTACACACTTTTTCTTTACGAAACACGGTCATCCTCTACTCCCTTTTCAATTCATACAACTTTCTATGATTGAAATAAAAATACCACACTTCACTTTCACACGATTTTCTCTTCACACTTTTCTTTCACGAAACACTACCACATTTCTTTTTCTACTCCCTCTTCTACAAAGAATTCATACAATTTCCTATTAGATTGACAAATAAATGTGTCATATTTTAGATTAGATTGTTTGGCACCTTATTTGAATTAAATGACTTCGGAAATAATAATAATAATAATAATAATAATAATAATAATAATAATAATAATAATAATAATAATAATAATAATAATAATAATAATAATAATAATAATAATAATAATAATAATAATAATAATAATAATAATAATAATAATAATAATAATAATAATAATAATAATAATAATAATAATAACAATAATAACAATAATAACAATAATAACAATAATAATAAATGTATTAATTACTTGGGTTCTTTATTGTATCTAACATAAGTCTAAAAGTAGTAGCAATAAAATCATCAAACCACACACAACGCTGGGTATTTCAGTTAGTAAAAGATAAAAAGCAAAAATCTTCCGTGTAAAGAATAGTTCGTGATGATTCTATAGAACATCTTCATACGCATCCTTGGAAGATGCTGAATTTAAACCCCAAGCTTATATTTACCAATTATGCGAAAGTTATTCAGAATGAAGACTCCAGAGGTTATTCGCACAAAACCTAAGATTACATTTTATGATTGCCCCAGATAGAGAGGTCGTGGATTTGGTTACCAGCTGAAGGATGGGCATTTTTCTTTAGCCAGGATCATTCCCCGTCTTTCCTAAATTCTGTAAGTATGAGTGAGAGCGTGAATGTGAGTGTAAATTTAATGTTATAAAATAAAAACAAGGGCCAATTTCGCCAAGGGATGTTAAGTTTTAGCTCAAACTTAACGTGATTTAAGAAAAGTTAAGAAAATGTGTGTTTCATAGAACAGAGTTAGGTTTAACTCTGATAAAACTCATGTTAAATTAACTACCCGACTTCCCTGAATTAAAGCATTAACAATAGTTAAAGGTTGAAAATTGGCTATCGCAAATCAAGCAGTGACACCGAGTTGTAATTGAAAAGATGAACTATACCTGTTTCCGGGCGTTCTGGAAGCAATATAATTCAATCTCCCGATGGGCAAAGGGCACAAATCTATCATAACCGCAAGGGTTCCTTTTTAATTAATGTTCAAACAACTATACACCTCTTTTTTATTTATTCTTTTATTTCTTTTTTCCCACTCAATAACTGATCTGTATTCTGTTACTAACTCAACTAGTAATTCTGTTTCAAAAAACCTGATGTGTTGCACTCACATGACTTTCTCTAATCTTGTGCTAGCCATTCTTACAAACTCTTATTCCTATATCTTCCTCGTGTTACCTAAGATAAACATTTACAGAAATTATCTTACTGCTTATTTTCTTGTAGGTGCAAGGGGAACATGGGAATACAGTAGGCTTTGAGTGATAGTCAAATCTTTTAAAGCTTTCAAATTCCGTTCTCTTTGCACGGTTAAGATATAAAAAATGAATAACAATGTTCCATTTGTCGAAACATTGTTTTCCAAAACTAGCACAAATAACAAAGAATATCTCCGAAATGGTTCACTCTACTTTTGTCTTAGCACGATCTACATTTTAAGAGTGTGTTTTGACATAAATTGTGTGCTTTAACGGGTTCTAAATTTTAATGCAGTAAGATTTCATCAATCCCAGGGCCGACGAACGTGCGGTTTGTTTTCCCCCGCTTTTCCACTGTCGTGGTCACGAAGAGAGGGGAAGCAGGGTTGCCAACTCGTACGATAATTATGGGGGCATACGATAATTTTAATGTTTGTACAGTGGTTGCCAATCCGTACGATAATTATGGGGGCATACGATAATTTTAATGTTTGTACAGTGGTTATCAATCCGTACGATAATTTGAATGTATGATAGTTCGATATTGACGAAATATCATTTTCACTGGTTTGTCACACCAGCGAAATGAAACTAATTACAAAGGGCGACCGGACTTTTGTCCTCCTTGTCTGTCTCCACCCCATAGCTACCGTTTCCAACCCTACTGAGACTGCTACCCTTTATCCTCTTATTGCCAGTGTGCCCAGGTCTGATAATCTCAATGAAGAAGGCAATGTTCAGAAAATTGACGAACAATGGAGAAAACTCGGAATATCTGATATTCCGTGTGAACTAAAGAACATGCCCGAACCTGGCAGTTTCTGGAGTGCTGTTAAGCACCTTGGTGGAAATACTGATTTCAAAGAACTGGTGGAGGATGCATTATCAGGGATTTCATTACCCCAGAGAAACACTTCTTGTGAAAGACGTTTTTTCAAAATTAGGTTTAATAAAAACTAAAATTAGAAACAGATTGGCGCTAGATACGCTAAATGGACTTATTTAGTCTTCTCAGTTTGTGAAAGAATGAGCTGGGTCCGAAAATCTGCAAGCCACCGAGAAGATGTTAAAGCTTATCTCAACAACAAATTTGTATAATGGTGCAACAGTTGAGGAAGATGATCTACTTTCAGATGAATAATGTGAGAAACAGAAGTGCTAAAGTTGTAATATTTGTTGAGGTCATCAATCTTGTAAGTGAATATTAATAAACATTATTACTCTTATATTTTCTTAAGTATTATACTGATATTTTTATTGTTGTAGCATTTGGCTTAAAATGTATCATAATTTTGAATCCAAATCTATAATTTTAAGTGGCAGGTACGATAATTTTACTTTTAAATGTTGGCAACCCTGAGGGGAAGTAGAGGAATGTGTTCACACCTGCTGAGTAACGTTCGTCAGCCCTGGTCTATTCCTTACGGCTTACCAGTTACGCAAAAGTCGAGAGTTTCACGGGCTATTTCCAAAAAATTCAATATATAGGTACATGTTATTTGTCATAAAAGTATCCCAAACATGTGGTAAGAAATATTTTTGAGAAAATCAAAATTTTCGAACATCCTACCACTTAAATACCAAGTTTGGTATTTGACCGACTTGGGGTATGCTGTACACACACACACACACACACACACACACACACACACACACACACACACACACACACACACACACACACACACACACACACACACACACACACACACAAAATGGAACCTTTTGCTAAAACATTTTTCTTTTTTTAGATGCAAGAGGCCTCAAAAGATGTATTTCCACTGAAATCATGATATAGAATTTCTGGGTAGTAGAGAAAATAAAAATGGTTTTCCTTTGTGTGTGCGTGTGTGTTTGTGTTAAATGACGCCAGGTATTGCCCTAATAGATCTACACTGAGACAGCATAACTCGTGTCATAGAGCTGTAATACCAGGTAAGGAACAAACATACACCAGCGCTTTTGTTTTGCAACATGCACGTTTCGTAAACTATTAGACGTGAACTGCAGAAGATAAGGAGGACATAACAATAAATCCTGGCTTAACACAAAATTCCCGCAGAGTTTGCCTTACCTGGAACTCCGGGATACGGGAATAACGCTTACTCGGAAGATCGTGTTGGTTAAAGGTACACCCACAAGTGTTTGCCGCCGTTCTTGGATATATTAATTGGTGTTTACCGTTGGAGGGTGGAGCAACCTTCCTCTTACACGTGTCACTTAATTTAGATCACGAATCCATATCTTCAAGCAGACTCTAGGGATCATTTCGGTTTACGGTTCAGGGACGGGAAGCTCCTAGTTGCTCATTTCAACAAGGTAACAACATTATCGTCCCTACATTGCCATTAACAGCTCGAGTTCTAGCACATTCAAAGTCTCCTTGGTGCAAAGACATTTGAGTAAACCTCGTTCAATCTAAGGATTTATCATAGAATACACAATTCATTCACGGGTTATCTGAACACTTCGTTGCGCCCCAAGATACAACGCATTATTAAATACAGTGCTAGGCAATTTATCTGTAATATTGGTCAAAAATATTAAAATTTTGTTTATGTACTTTCTCTTTTGCATTTTTCTACTTCTAACCTGTACTTCCATTCCATTCTTAATATCAACAATTTTAGTGACAAATCATTTAACCGATCATCTAAATGTAGGTGAACCAGCGCAGTAATCCTTAACTCTAGTTTTCTCGGTTCCTTTCCTCTGTTTGTGTGTGTTTCCGGTTTTTTTCGGCCTCTTTTTTTCCCCTTTCTACTTATAGCAGATACTCAAAATGCGATAGAAATGTTTTACCGGAACTTCATGTTTTTGAACTCCCTGAATCTAAAAAAGAAAAGCATTTTTAGAAGAAGGTCCGTGTGTATCTGTGTCTGTCTGCATATATGTGTGTCTGTGTGTATGTGTGAGAGAGAGAGAGAAGCGATAACCACAAAACTTGCTATTCTACTTTAACATTTTCCAAGGATTCGACATACTTTCAAGAAAATCCTTCAAACCATTTCTCAAAACTAGCTTTGATGATTTTGATTAAAATACTATAATCACTTGTGTTGCATGTATTAACAGCTATATTCTTGTTATAATCCTTTTAGTTTGACTTATTCATATTCAAAAATACTTTTGTAAATATTTAAGAAAATTGTAATATTTGCTATTCCTTATTGTAAGAGTATAAACCTAATATCTTGTATTCTGGATCTTTATGGTCACCTGAAATGTCAGGCAGATGTCACAAGTTTTGTTTGTTTGTGAAATATATGTATATATTTCTGGGACATACATATCTTCCGAGTTCCTTTTCGTTGTGAATTAATTTTGCACATCTGCTAAACCGTAAGAGATAGATAAAATTTTACTGCACAAAAATTTAGATCTTGTTAAAGCACACAATCTATGTCAAATACATTTGCTTGTGATTTGGAGCTAATCATTTTCGAGATATCCTTTGTTATTGGTTTGAATTTTCAAATAGGTGTACTTTTCTTAAATAGGAAATCGATATTTGTTGTCTATGTCCTGGTCTTGCAAAGAGAATGGAATATTAAAGGCAGTTCAATTTATCATAAAAATATCTTAAGCATGTAATATTTTAATGGTCGCCTCCTTATCGCGTAGTGGTACACTGCTGCATACCAAACGGGAGACCCGGACTCGATTACTGGTACCAGCGTGGGGATGTTCTCCCACTGGGACACCTAGCGCGGGTTACACTCAGCCTCGTTAGGTCCCTGAGAGGTCAATTATTGAGGAACTACTTGATTCAAAATTAGCGATCCGTGGATGCGAAGACCGCGTAACAGGCCGGGAGGGACCGGGGCGCTTACCACGTCCCACCTCCAATATTGCACCCCACTCATGACGCAAGTGATGAGCAGAGGTGGGGGATGCAGCGGTCGGGTGGTATGGGCTGTTACGCCTTATATTATTTTCATTCGAAATCGTTTGGAGCCATTTTGAGGAAATTAAAACTTCCATGTAAAGAGCAGTTTGGGTGGGGAAATTTGCTTGAAAATCTTCGTGTTGCATCCTTGGAACACGGTGAACTGAAATACCAATTTTGGTGTCTCACGACTTTTCGTTTAGGAGCTATGCTGTTCGTAAACACATACATATATGTGGACCTGCGATTTTTTTCTGGATCCAAGGAGTCTCAAAACGTGCATTTCCGGTGAAACCGGAAATTGAATTGTGCTGTAAAATGTAATACTATGTATGTTGAACAGAAAGTAAGAGGCCAAAGCACTCGCAAGAAGACTGGATTTCGTGATTTCTATGATACATTGCCTTGTTTTAGAAAACAGCTGTAACACCGTATTGACATACAGATACGAGAAGCGGACAGTAAGTAGAACAGAGAGAAACCAAAATCAAATTGTTATATTCCGTAGCAGGAATTTTTAACCTTCTGCGACAGGAAAGCAAACGAAAATATTATACAACGAAAGTTTTGGATAATTTAAAGTGAAAATAGTGTTAATGAAAAATAACTGGTACTTCTATTGTATCCGAAGAAGGCAGTTATACAAGATATCTACATTATTAGTGTGACATTGGGTCGTTCAACAATATACGAGAGATGACCGGGTGACCTTGGATACGGCGAGCGACTGTGCGTACGTGACAATAAACAATGCTGTCGGCAAAACATAAAAGAGGTCCGGGGCTACAGGGCACCTGGCGATTGTGTGTATGAGCTCGAACAGCATGATAACACTGCAGTGTCCAGCAATCTCTAGAATCTTCTTTGCTGAGTCATGCACCTCTGCGTGTGGAAATAACTCGAAGGAGATTACGTAACGCCGGCTGCGGTATAAACAGGATAGACAGTGAGCAGTGTTAGAGTGTGTGTTTTAGAGTTAGAGTTTAGCTTTTGGTGTCCGAGTAGTTGTTTAAGTCGTCTATACAGTTAGTTTTAGTTACGAAAGTGCGTCGGCCAGCCTGTCATCGAGCATGTATGTGTCGTCGAGTGATTGTGTTAATTGTAAAGCTGTAAGACAGTAAAACTGGAGAAAGAACAACGGCTGGATAACTCTTAGGAGATGCCAAGACCTCGCTTTCCTGATCTGGAAATAGGTCTAGGGCCTAGTTAAAAATAAGAAGAAAAATAGCGATATCCATTAATCTGGCGAACCTCTCTATATTAGCAATAAATAATAATTAAACAACTAGATACTACACATCCGTTTTATCAATTATAACGCTGTGTTCATCAACCGGTTCGATCCTACAAAAGATGAAAGGTATACGCAATATACGGCCATCTATATTAAGAAATGCTTTCCTATGACCCAGGTATTGACAAACGGAATAACAAAGTTCATCGCGGTAGATGAAGCACATAACTTCATCAAGCGGTCATCAAACAAGGTCTGTCGATTGCCAATTAATTACCTCTCTTTCTACTCGGTGCATGGTTAGGAGCTTTAAAACGCATGTTTCTGTCTCCAATACTGCAGTTTCCCAGCGTAATGGGATACGGCATCACATGAAATTGTGTTTTGGTTCATGGACATCAAAGAATCACAGCAAAGAAATAAATTTATCAGCATAATATTTAACTGATAGGTCTTTATTCTGTTCCAAATTTTGTGGATAGCTGTTAATGTGTAGAGAAATTCTTGACGAAAAGATCTTATTTTGTACATTCACAATTAGTTATTCCACCCATTGTTTATTTCTGTATATCTTACAAACTATTTTTACAACGCTATTTTTATATGTACTTTATGTTAAACGAGGTTAACTTTGCAGAAATAGTTTAATTATACATTTGGTTGTAGATACAAGGGGAAACGAAGAAATCATGGAACAATAAATAAGACTGTCCCGGGACCGAGTGCAACAGTGTACCTGATGGCCGTACGTTAACCAGGGATTCTACATGAGTGTAACAATCATGTTCTTTTTTTCTTTTTTAGTGTTTAATGCCCGCTTTACTGCATGCGGCATCGCAGGCGGTGACACTGATGATATGTGGAATGAAGATGGAACACCGATAGAATGAGATGGAGGGAACCGGAGAACGTGACGTCAAATCTCTCTTAGGAATTAAACATTAAATTCATTCAAATTAAGATAAAAAGACATTACAACATTGTTCACATGATGTTTGCGCCACAGTTAGTGAAATAATAAAGCAATATTTGACAGAAATTATTTTTTTTCGGCGAAGTGGTTCTTTATTGACAATAATTGTGTTGGACATATTTGTTACACGCATCATGTAGAATCCCGTAAGGCCGAAGTACTACCTTCTACCATGTATGTGTATAAAAAGTAAAATCCCATAAGATATTAACTGTATTCTTTTTATTTTTAAGCTATCCTTATAAATGCTTAACGCTATATCTGGTTTTTTTTCTCATGTTACCCACTTTACTTTGCTTTCCTTATTTTTTCCGCATAAACACAATTCACACAGACACCCATGCCCGAGGCGGGATACGAGCCCGTGAACCTCTGCTCGACGGAAGGCGTAAATTAAGTACTTATAAATTATAACGGAAATAAGATTCTTAACGTATAACCGAAAGAGGAGGTAACTTGTCAACCATTACTGTCTTTCGTTTTACAAGTCGGTTTCACTTACGTATGCACCCCTCCCCCATTACAGTATTTTAGGAAATACATCACGAATCTCCAAGGAATCAAATCCTAAATATAGAAGATTCTTAGTAGAACATTAATTATTTGGGCAGTGGTTCATAATAGATGGATCGTTTGTAGCTACTTTGGGATCGAGGCAAATCATTGGAGCAGCCTGAATAATTCAGCCTTGCAATTAACATTTATTTAAGGATATTTTCCTCCTTGTAAATGTGGGCCATTTGAATACAGAATTGCACATGCATATCTTAGAGAAATTCAACATACCTACTTTCTCCACATATCCTCACTTCTTAGAGATTCTCTAGTTCCTTCACACAGAAGCGTCTTTTGACTTTTCTTGTTATACATTTATGGCACTTAGAGGAATAGGTACATGTTTTGACGTCCACGAAAAACAAAGGGAGAGATTTTAGAAGTATGTGGGTCTGTGAACTGCATAACTCAGAAACGAAAAGTTGGATAAATACCAGAGAAGGTACTTAATTCAGCATCTTCCAAGATGGATACCAAAGTGTTCAAGAAAATCCTCCATTCCCAAGTTATTCTTTACCTGGAAATCTTTACTTTTCTTAACATCTCAAAAGTGCCTAACAAATTGTGTTTAAAATACCAAATAGATCATAACAAATCTTATTCTTGAATTTTCTATGAACAACCTCTTCGTTCTAAATAAATTGTAAATAACTGTGGACATAAGTGTCAGACAAGAAATCTTTCCACACCTAAATCTCATCAAATCACAATGTATGTCAAATTAACGTTAAGTTATTATCCTATTTCCGACCTATTATTTGTGAGTAGTTTGAGTAGTTTGAAATTTCCAATGCAGAATTCCCAATTTCACTACCACCAAGAACAGAGGAAGGTCAAAATGAAAAATATTTACGCTGAAAAAATTACACCTTGTGACAAAATATAAATGATAAATAGCCAAAAGAAAGTGTTGCTGTCCCGAAATATTTTATACATGAATAAATAAGTTTTTCTCTAAAAGGAAGTAGGAAAATTGTGTTTCCTGCAACTAATTTATAAAGAAGCTACGATAATAGATCATGATGTAAAGAGAAACTGCTTTAAATGACAAAATAAGATTTTGTATGCCTTTAGCTGTGAAAAGTTCATTGCAAAATATTCTCAAACCACCTCGAGAGAGCAGATGCCTAAATTAAATGAACGCTATTCTGGGAGTGCTCTTCAACAAGCTTAACGAAATTTTGTCATCAGAACGAAATTTGTACCTCTTCAAAGGAGATTGTATTGATTGGAAGCACCGCTTTCATTATTCTTTACCTGCCATGACGTCAGCAGGGAGTCGGTGGGGGTGGGAGAAGGGGTGAGAGAGGGAGGTTTGCAGGGGTAACGGGAAGGGACGAATGCGCGAAACAAAATTTAACCGAAGACAGGATTTTGAGAGAAAAATCACGAACGTCTGATGATACCCGCAAGGTATGCCTTTGAATGAAACATTCAAACGGTAATGGGTGCATTATGACAATCAAAGTTTGTCTTTCATCGAATTTTCAATATCACAATTATTTTCCTTCATATTTCCGTTACTTTTTGTTAAACTCTAAACGATAAAGTGCCTACATCGGTAGGGTAACTTGCTTTGTTCTTCGGATAGCCCAAGTTCGACTTCCGGTGAAGTACACGGAATACGTGTTTCACTTTGCCCATTACATACCTAAGGTAGAGGAGTTTTAAGTATGCTAAATATTAATAATAACAATAATAATAATAATAATAATAATAATAATAATAATAATAATAATAATAATGATAATAACAACAACTAAAAACTAAACCCCAGCGCAACAGCCCATGACGGGCCACGGCTTGCCGCCCAGCCGCTGCGTCCCCCACCTCTGCCCACTACACACGTCACTGGTGGGCTGCAGTATATGAGGGTGGGACGTGGTCAGCGCCCCGAGCCCTACCGACTAGTTATGCGGCCTTCTCGACCTGGGGCCGCTGCTTCTCCATCAAGTAGCTCCTCAGTTGGCGCCCCGGAACCTAACGAGGCTGAGTGCACCCCGTTCCATACCTCCCAGAGGGGAAAAAACCCCATACTGGTACCGGAGATCGAACCCTGGTCCTTCGTGCCAGAGACAAGCGTGCTACCAACTGCGCTAATAATAATAATAATAATAATAATAATAATAATAATAATAATAATAATAATAATAATAATAATAATAATAATAATAATAATAATAATAATAATAATAAAGTGATAACGTGGGCTTTCCCAACCGGAGTCAATATAACAAAGATATTTCGGGACTGTTAGGCCATGGTGTACTTCAGATGTACAACGTTTCTTCCACTACTGCAGCGGACATCTTCAGTGGCGCCGCGGTAGTCTCCTTAAACGAAGTTACACTGCCTATGAAGCGTTGACTTTTTTTTTTTATGTGCAACCCACGTGCAACGACCAGAAGTGTGGGGGGTTTCCTTGACCCTGCAGGGGAGCAGCATATCTACTATAAAAACCCCTCCGATTCTTCGCTGACTGGTCCGGTCTCCCAGTGTTATACAAATTAAAACACAATAAAACGCAAAAAGACTCATTTTTACTATTTTTTGTACATTATAAGTATGTACTAGTAGATCTATTTCTTGTACGACCTTACTCCAAGGTGTAAATGCACCGTTTTTCGCTTTTCTTTCCGTTAGAAGGCTTCTTTAATCTTATTTTGCATTTATCAGCATCCCAAACTGTAACGATGTTATCTATATTCAGTAGCACCGTACTTAGAACTCTTATTTTCCTCATCTCGTATCTTGACGAAGCAAATTTAAAAATAGTGGACAACTTCGTGGAAATAAGGGCAACGATCCTTTTATTCTTATTTCATCACGAAAACCAGCAATGTCGTGATTTAATATTTTAGTCACTATTGATTCGTTTCATTGTATTTACTCTGGCAGATTATTATCAACAATACCACAGATAGGTGTGATTTGTATTGGGAATTTTTGATTGGGCATTTTTTTAGCATATACTCAGAACACAAAACATACCTGCATTCGACATTTTAAGGAGCTATGACAAACCGTAGCTAATATATCAATTCATTCATTAATTCATAATCAAGTTTTGATATGATAAGATGAAGTCGACCTAATAGTACAATGTATCATTCACATGTATCAGTATTGCATTACAGTCAGCTTTTCATTTGAATTTAGAATACAAATTCCTTATATTTAAGATATCTTCATGACAAACATATAACTTGAATTTCCTGTAATATCCTCTCTAGTCCTCTTCATTCTGCATAACTTTTTCATAACCTTCAAACCATAAGTGGTAGACCAATTTTTGCTGCACGAAGTTGTAGATATCAACAATTGAAACACACTATATCTAAGTATTTTTCTTTCATGTGTGGAAATTGCCATTTTTTTTAGATATTCCTTCTTATATGCTAGAATTTTAAAATGTAGTTTTCTCAAGTGGGAGGTCCTTGTTCGTTTTTTATGTCCTGGACATGCAAAGACAACGCAATTTCAAAGCCATCATATAGGGACCGGTCTTAAAATATTTGAGTGTCGCTTAAGCCTTCTGTATTCTCTTGTTCCCGTTGTACCTATAAAGAAATGTTTAATAGAATTATTTCTCGAAACGTTTGTCTTGATTGACATTAACTGGTTAGAAGAATAAGCGTTTTAAAGAATAGTTATGCAAGAGTGAGTAGAGAATGCCATGTGAGTACACCCATCAAATGTTTTTTTTTTCTTTTTCCTTGTTTTTACTTTTATTACCTTTAACCTCTACCTTAAATAAGCAATATATGCATATTAGTCACCAATTTTTATAATAGCTTTAATAATTTGACACCAATAAAGATACCATATGTGCAAGTGATTTAAATCCACAATCTTGCTTATGCGCGAATCATTTCGCTATTTTGATTTCACAAATATAATTCCTATAAAAATAACCAAGATTTGCGCTATTGAATTCTGTTTTCCTAGCATGCCACTACAGCTTCTCTGGAAGTTATTCCATTGCCGGGAGGCAGGACCGTTATCTTTCATTACAGTTACGATGCAGCTGGCTCCCCATTTCTGCTCATTACGTTCTAAAGGTTGGCAATGATCTTCCATGCGATGTTCTTTTATTTAAACAATATAGCCTGCAGCGCTCTGTAATGTAAGAAATGGAGCGAACAAAACGATTCTTGCAGCATTAACCACGATAAAATTGGACTTAACGCCGTAGAATCAGGAAAAAAGTAACCAGAGCACTTAGGAAAATCGAAGTTTCTTCTTCTGTGAAGCTCTCGTGGTAGGAGTTAGCGAAAGAGAACGTGTAGATATTGGACATTGGTTTTATCCTCTCAGGGCCTACCATTTATGACAATCGGAGCACCAATAGCACCAGATAAAATACTATAATCTGTGTGCTCAGAGTGCAAATTTTCATGTTCCAATATTAGCTAAGTGTGAAGAAGCTAATATCGGAAAATGGCATTTTGTACTCCGACAGTAGATACACATGGTTAAGGATATAATAGTGTATTCGATATCAATATATCAACTCTGAAATATCCTTTATAAACCTGAATAAATAATTAAGGAGAGACCATAACACAGTAAGGCAAAGACTGGTAAATATCAAACTTTGTATTTAATATTACAAAGTTCCATACTTCCTGATTATGGTTTATTTGTATGTATTATCAAACTTAACGTATCATCACGCGCCGTGGCAGACATCGTCAAAGGAAGTGTTGTCTTACTTAACCGCTTATACTGGCTACAAAAGCACACCGTGGTCGATTTTATCTCTCCCAACTGTTAAGGGACTTCTGTGCATCTCTGTGCTTCGCTGGCTCCGTTTTCTGACAGGCCTGGGGTCTCCCTTCACCTCATCCCTTCCCCATCAGGGTGGTAGACCGAAATAGATCTAGTTGCGGTGGGTCGAGGTGTCCCCACTCCATTCCTTCGCTCAGTCACAATTTAAAATAGTACGGTAACATTGCTCCAGCAGATGTAAGATTCAATACAAGTGCACGGTTTTTCCAACAACCCTAGGTGTACGCTACAGGTTTACTATGGTGAAGATTACTATCGGGTGATATTTTGCTTCTTAACATCTACAGCAACTGATTGTTATGAAAAGAAGTGAAGATGGATTAACTCTTTAAGTGGTCAAAGTTAAATCCTGGCACTACAGTCCATATCGAACCAGGGCCTGCCAACCCAACTGCCGGCCTCGCGCCCACATACGCTCCTTTTGCGTTTTGCTTACACCTACTACCTTTCCCTTTCCTTACTAGCGTATTCCGCAGGATCGTTACAGGGTACTACCAAGTAACACAACACACTACAGCATAGCATAACATTTATTATAGTGAAAGGTGTTAAATATTAACAAGCAATTAGTTAAAAAACAATAATTTTAACAATGGACTCCGTTACGTAGTAACTTAAAAATATTAAAATGAAACCACCAACTTGATAATGAACGCTATTAAATATTAACATGAAAATTCTAAAATGAAAACAAAAACCTTTCCTATATTTGGAATCAGTTAATTACAGAGAAAATACTAGCTGGAAATCTTGCGTACAGTCTGTGACAATATCCACTAACTAAACTACCGAGTTGCTCTCCGGTTTACTGATAAGGGGCCTCGTACAGAGCAATCCCCCTTTGTTAACTGTCCCTCTGGAGTTTTCCCACTCCTACAAAGTATTATTAACAAAACTGATACTCATCCCGATGTCGGCACTAGAAGATATAGGATGTACGGAGAACTTCCAGCCTGGAGTAGCCACGCCCTGGTCGACAGTGTACAACGGTGTCCTCAGCTTTCACCGCCATTCATCGAAGCCTCCTTGCACATAGGCGACGTCTCTAACCAGACTTAACTGGCTCAACCACCTCAGAAGTCCATACCGCTCCTTTGCCAAAGGGAACCACATGCACCAAGTCGTATTCCATGTAACTGGGAGAATGAAGTTTATGCGCCTATCTTGCATTCCCCACGACCAGTGGGTGCCGACTTGCACTGGTGCCCGGGTTCTACTTCCCCTTGTTGATGGCGGACGAACTCCTGGTCACATCTCACGGTAGACTCCAAAAAAACGCACACTAACTACGCAGTAGAAACCTCTAGACCACAGGCTTTTTTCTCTGGCGTCATCTCAAGCTGTTCCATCTCTTGCCGACCACCCTCTCTTTTTGGCTCTTCCAACTGCTGTTCGTGCCCCCCACTAATTAATCCGTTACACTCCCCCCCTTTAATCTATTGTGAAACAATAGCCTTGAAGAGGTGAACCCTTCATCCTACCCCGGAGAACATCTCAGTTTACAATTCCTATTCCTATTATTTCTTCAATTGAGACACATGCGCAAAGCTTGATTTTCCAGTCCCGCTCTCCGTCAATCGCACTGAGACTGGAGATGTGAATTCTTCTATAAGCCATGGGCCCTTATATCTCGGGGCGAGTTTAGCCGTGTACTTATTACTTGCCTTACTCTGGGGATGATTCTGTACGTACACTATATCGCCAACCTGAAAGTGAGGAGCTTGTCGTCCCGCATTATAGTACTTAGCCACTTTATCTCTAGCCTTCAATAAATTACGTCTGACCCGTTTCCAGGTCTCCCGAATCTCGGACTCGCTTACTTTATCCGGCAAAATGTCCTTAATCCCCCATAAATTAGATAGAGGACAGTTAGGCTGGAATTTAAACATTAACCTGAACGGGCTCTCGCCATGACTCTCGTGCCTAGCCGCATTAAATGCAAATTGCAACCAGTACAAGTTCTGGTCCCACTTGGTGTGATCATCTGAGTGATAGGCAATCAACGCATTCTTCAGGTTTCTATTAACCCTTTCACTTTGTGACGCCTTAGGATAGTAGGGTACCATGAATACGTTACGAATGCCACTTCCCCAACAAAACGATTTAAACGCCCTTGACTTAAAACACGTGGCATTATCCGAAACGACTTCCTCCGGTACTCCGAAGACAGCAATTATGCCTTGCAATTCCTTAATCACATTATGGGTGTTCGCTTCACGAACTGCTCGTATCCAAACATATTTTGTAAACGCATCAACTATCACCAGCGCATGTTTATTTCCCATCTTGCTCCTCGGAAATGGTCCGATGTAATCGACAAACAATCTCTCCATTGGCCGTTCAGCTACCTTGGAGGCCAAATACCCCACTTGCTTACTCTTTACAGGCTTGCTCTGTTTACACCTACGACACTGAGCTACTCTCTGGGTTATCTCTTTATCCATTCCTTTCCATCTGAAATACTGTTTGATCCTAGCTCTGGTTTTAAACCCCCCTAAGTGCCCCCCACTAGGCGCTTCGTGAAAATAGGTAAACAGCTCTGGCACTAAGCTCTTTGGTACCAGAATCTTTGCGTCCTGCGTTCTATTTTTACAACACAATACTCCATCCTGTACGACATATTTTGGTACTCCTTCCCCCCCCTCAACCTGTTGCAATAGGGGCCCCAATTCACTATCGTTACGTTGATAGGTCCGGATATCTTCAAACAACGAGGGAAGATTTGATAATATTGTACATACTTTTCCTGAAACTTGTTCACAATTATCCACTGGCGTATCATACATCCTTGACAGAGCATCCGCTATTGAATTACTCGAACTTCTGACATGTTTTACTGTGAACTTAAAGCTAGATAATTTTAATGCCCATCTGGCAATTTTCCCTGCTTTCCTCGGTTTCGCTAAGACCCATGATATCGCCTGATTGTCTGTTTCTAATTGAAATTCGGTATGTTCCAGGTAAAATCGATATTTCTCCAAGCCATATAACACCGCTAGGGCCTCCAATTCGTAAATTGAATATTTTCTCTCGGTCGCTGATAATCTTCGTGATGCATAAGCCACTGCTTTCCTCCCCTCAGCAGATTCTAATAGCAATACCGCCGAAATCGCTCCCGACGAGGCATCCGTTTGAAGCACAAATTTTTTTGAGAAGTCCGGTACTGCCAATATTGGAGGTGACATTAAACATTCCTTTAATTTAATAAACGCCTTTTCTTGCTCTATATCCCAATGAAACTTTACTCCTTTCTTACGTAATCTATTTAATGGTTCAGCCAAATCTGCATAAACGGGGATAAACTTCGAAAAATAATTAACCATTCCCAAAAATCTTGCTATATGCTTAACCGACCGTGGTCGCGGATATTCGCGAATCTTAAGTACTCTGTCAGGATCTACTCGTACTCCCTGTGACGAGATAATATGCCCCAAGAATCTCAATTCTGAAGTAGCGAACTTCACTTTTTGCGGATTAACTGTTAATCCAGCGTTACGTAATCTCGTAAACACCTCTCTTATATGGCAAAGATGTTCCTCAAAAGTACTCGAATAAATACAAAGATCATCTAAGTAATGATAAAGATAAGTAAATTTAATATCCCCAAAGATCTTATCTAGTAACTGTGTTAAGACCTGAGCTCCAACCGCCAAACCGAAAGGTAGTGAAGTAAATTCAAACAAATTATAATCTGTGGTGAAAGCTGTATACCGTCGAGAATTCTCATGTAAAGGGATCTGGTAATACGCACTGTTTAAATCCAAAGTTGTAAAATATCTTGCTCCTGCAAACCAATGAAATGAGTAATGAATATGGGGTAATGGGGTTGAATCAATCCGCAGTTTCTGGTTCAACTGTCTATAATCTACTACTAACCGCACGTCATTATTTGCCTTTGGTACTACGAACACCGGACTTGAATAATTTGACTGGGAGTGTACTATCACTCCAGTTTCTAACATTTCGTTTACTTTCTTTCTTAATAAATTTAGCCGATTTGGGGGTAGCCGATAAGGCGATAATCGTACCGGTGTTTGATCTTGTAACTGAATTTCATATTGCATAAGGTTCGTTCGTCCCAGGCGTTTCGTTAATACATCGGTAAACTCATCCAAAAGTGGTTGTAATTTACTCTGTTGTTGCGATGATAAATATCCCAGATCAATTTCCCTGTTTAACCGTTCTTCTTCCACATTAGAAATAACTGTACCCCCTGGACTCTGTTTTAACCAAGTTTGTAATGGAATATAAGTACTTGGCTGAAAACCGAAATAAGCTTTTGCTCTCGCTAAATCCACTACCATTTGTGTATGTCTAACAAAATCCGCTCCTAAGATCAGTGGTACAAATAATTCCTCTATGACATAAACTTTATAGTTCCAACGAAACTCCCCAATTTTCAATGGAATTACTAAGGATCCAATAATCTTCAACGGGCTGCTATCTACCGTAATGAATTGTGTTTCCTCAACCATTAGATCTCTACGCTTATCCTTAATATACTGTGCATTAACTAATGTTACCACACTACCCGTGTCAATCAACGCGAATGAGGGAATCCTATTTACCTCTATCTTCATAAAAGGCAATTCTTTATGCACTAAACCCTGTATTGCATTTATTCCGTGAACCAGCCTGTCCCTTAATTGTCAGGAATTCCTCCCGAAAGACGAGTTTTGAAATATCTGCTCTCCCTTAAGCCGTTTAACGTCACAATCTTTTACCATATGACCTGGCTTATTACAGTAATAACACACGAACACTTGTTTACTCTCTTGTTTCGTTAGTTCGGTATTCGATAGTGGCTGCCCCATTTGAATCTGAGACCCGCACGTATTTAAACTTGGCAATTGTGTACATTTCAAAGCTACCTCCTCCAACTCTTTAAAGGTCGTGGGCTTTGATTTACTCAAAATTAATGACCGGAGTTCGATATGAACTGTATTCTGTAATATATTACTCACAATCTCTTCTTCTGAAAGTACTACTTTTAGTGCCAAGGCTACCAACTTCTGCTGATTAATATAATCTAAAATACTTTCCGAAGTCCGTTGTAGCCTAAAAAAATGTCGATATAGGAGCTCATGAATTTGTGCTGATGACAGAAACATATGTAACACCTTACTATGAAAACTATCTAACGAGCCCTCTTCTGCAATTATTTGTAACAACACCGACTGTAAATTCAAGCCTACAAAAGGTTGTAACATCTGTAACACAGTCACTTGTGGTGTTCGGAAAGCTTCAGCTTGCATTTTAGCTTTCACCAAACAAATGAGAAAATCCAATATGTCGTCTGGTGATTTTACCTCAAATATTTTTAATGACGCTAAGAACGCTTGCCATGGATTCGGTACAACAAGTTTCGCGAATTTAACTTGAAGTAGCTCTGGATTGATATTCTCAGTATTTCCTGAACCAGTTGCTCCTTTATTTTCAATTCCGGTGGCATCTAATTGTGTTGCTAATGACGACAAGCGCCTCCCCAACTTATGAAGCTGTTCATTATTTTCTCCTTCTAACAATCGTGCATTTTCCTTTATCCTAAAACTCCAATACTTTAACCTTCCAACTATTCTTCGTTTCTGACTCGGTGTGATTTCCGATAACCTAAGTTCTTTTAACATTTCATCAAATAAATTAACATTCGCCTCACAAAGTCCGATTTCCTGTACCGGATCAAAACTCGCTCCGAGATTAATTGGGCTTGGTTGGCTTAATGCTTCTCGTAAACTTCTGGCCAATTCAACTACTGTACTTTTTGAATCATATTTTATCTGTCTTATTTTCAGTTCTCTTTCCAACTCCGTACGATGGAGGAATTCGGGCTGAAATACAATTTCCATTATGACACTGACAATATAATTGACCTGAAACACTATTTTGTGTACTTTGTAGTATCCTGTTAAATGTTCCCACCGACACTAAAACGTGTATGTAGGACAAAATGGCTCTGCTACCAGTGTTACGCTCCTTTTGCGTTTTGCTTACACCTACTACCTTTCCCTTTCCTTACTAGCGTATTCCGCAGGATCGTTACAGGGTACTACCAAGTAACACAACACACTACAGCATAGCATAACATTTATTATAGTGAAAGGTGTTAAATATTAACAAGCAATTAGTTAAAAAACAATAATTTTAACAATGGACTCCGTTACGTAGTAACTTAAAAATATTAAAATGAAACCACCAACTTGATAATGAACGCTATTAAATATTAACATGAAAATTCTAAAATGAAAACAAAAACCTTTCCTATATTTGGAATCAGTTAATTACAGAGAAAATACTAGCTGGAAATCTTGCGTACAGTCTGTGACAATATCCACTAACTAAACTACCGAGTTGCTCTCCGGTTTACTGATAAGGGGCCTCGTACAGAGCAATCCCCCTTTGTTAACTGTCCCTCTGGAGTTTTCCCACTCCTACAAAGTATTATTAACAAAACTGATACTCATCCCGATGTCGGCACTAGAAGATATAGGATGTACGGAGAACTTCCAGCCTGGAGTAGCCACGCCCTGGTCGACAGTGTACAACGGTGTCCTCAGCTTTCACCGCCATTCATCGAAGCCTCCTTGCACATAGGCGACGTCTCTAACCAGACTTAACTGGCTCAACCACCTCAGAAGTCCATACCGCTCCTTTGCCAAAGGGAACCACATGCACCAAGTCGTATTCCATGTAACTGGGAGAATGAAGTTTATGCGCCTATCTTGCATTCCCCACGACCAGTGGGTGCCGACTTGCACTGGTGCCCGGGTTCTACTTCCCCTTGTTGATGGCGGACGAACTCCTGGTCACATCTCACGGTAGACTCCAAAAAAACGCACACTAACTACGCAGTAGAAACCTCTAGACCACAGGCTTTTTTCTCTGGCGTCATCTCAAGCTGTTCCATCTCTTGCCGACCACCCTCTCTTTTTGGCTCTTCCAACTGCTGTTCGTGCCCCCCACTAATTAATCCGTTACAGCGATCATCCAACCGATACGGGGAGGAGATGAAGTCAACATCTCAACACCCCCCCCCCCCCCCCCCGCCCTTCACAGCCGGAAAGTTGGCTTTCATGACCAGGGCCGCTTACTTATCGCAAGCTCCTCAATTTCGTCACGATGCTGAGTGGGCACCGGTCCTATACCCGGAGCTTAAAATCCGCACCCCCAGGGGTGGGATCGAACCCGGGCCGCATTCCGTGGCAGGGAACCAAGGTATGACGCCTTAACCCACGGCGCAGGGCTTCTTAAAGTGGTACTTCTTTTAAATTAAATTCTTTTGGAGTTTTTGAATCTTCTTCTTCTTGTGCCTACCAGGGATTAGGCCAATCGGTTTGTTCCGCTTCAATCCATATTAACCTCGGTCTTCCCGGAACTCTTCTGCCCGTGATCTATAGTGCAGCTTTACTCTTTGGAATCTCTGAGCTGTCCATTCTCTATGGATGTACTTCCCAATTTCTGTATTCTACCATTTATCCCGTACTGTAAGGATATTTGATTTTTCCCACATTTCATAATTTCTTATTTTATCTAATTTTGTGTGCTCTAATTATGCTCCTACAAATTTCATTTCGGAGCCTGTGTATGACTATGCTATTGACTATTAGCAGCCGTAGTAGTAGTTGACGAAACGCTACTGCTTGCGGTGCGAAATAACTTGGGTTTGAATTCCGGAACCGACATGTACAAATGTTAGCCTAGAAAGGACTGGTAAGAAACTTTAGTGCCAATTGAGGAACCACTTTACAGAAACAGTGGTGGCTGAGGAATCCGTAGCATGTTTACGATATGCTTCCTTATTGAACACATGCCGACCCTTTAACTGTCTCTGTCCATGATGTCATGGCTGTGTTTGTACGGGCGGAAGCGAAGTTTGCAGCTGCCATACTGTGTTAATATTATTCGCAATTGATCAAAGCGGCCACTTATATTTTATTACTATAGCAGACACAACATTTAATGGCGGAGTAGCAAGAGGAACTGATCAACACAACATTCAATCAGAGACTCAGTATGCCTTGCGTTGTTGTACAGTAAAACTTTGTGAAATCACGCTCATTTGCGCCTACCAAATGTATTTGCGCAACAGGAAATAGCTATCAGCCGCTATTAAATGTTGTGTCTGCCATGCTATTAGTAATGCAATGGGTGTGTGCACTGTGATGATTATACTGCTGTGAGCATTTCGATGTCGTAGGCCAAAGCTTGGGATAAATTTATTTCTTCATATTTATTACCCCTTTACATATTCCTGGTTTCCTCAAAATTGATGCTAATAATTCGGATTCAAATACTATACATTTAAGATATTTAGTGAGTGAGTGAGTGATTAGGGTTTAAGGGCCCGTCGACAGCTAGGTCATTAGAGCCCCTTAAGATATTTATATGACCAATAATTTCTATGATAAATTAATTTGTCTTCGTCCTTAATTTCAAGCCGAGCCCGAACAGAATCCGACAAACATGTGGCTAAGCTGGACTTGGCTTTCGAAATATGTAATGAAAACATTTATTTACAAGAAGTAGATAGAAACAATAAACTTTGTAATAATAGTCCATGGAAGAGATTTAGAAATAGATGATCCAAGGTAGAGAAAGTAATGTAACCCGTCAGATATTGTTTACACAATATCTGCTTTTAGGCTGGCCTCATCATAGCTCAATAGGTAGAGCATCTGCCTGCTGTGTAAGGGATCCCGGATTCGATTCGGGGGAGCGGGAATTTTTCTCTAGCCAAGATTATTCCTTATCCTCCCCAGGGTCTGGAAGTATGGATAAGGATCTTAAGGTCATCGGTGAAAAATGGGCGAAAATGACAAAATTATTCATTTTGGGCTTTTTATGCCATAAATAAGTTTAAACTTTTGGCTTTAATTTTCATGCTTTTGTTTACCCATCTGCGCACTTTAAATGACGTCACCGAGGGATTTAAATGGCCATGTGCTAGGCGGTATGTCAATTTAAATGCCCAGAAACACTCAAGTCTAACCAACTTAAGCCACCCAGACCGACTTCAGACTTAGGAATTGCTTATACCATGCTATGTACAGTCATCAGTAACAAAATGAGGTGTACGCACTTAATGTGTAAATTTAATGTATAAAAACCCTAAAGACTTAATCCACTGTTTATGGAGTAACACCTTGCCGATAGTCAATGTTCCACAGGACAAGACTCCGATATGACCTTTGGAGCTAAAGGCGGGATACAAATGTAACATATAAAAATGTATCTACTTGTATAACATTATGATCATTCTTGTGTTTGCAGAATGCCCACCTGCGGAGGACGGCATGGAGAGATTCGCCTGCCCGACTCCTGATAGAATGGGACGTTATAGGTGTATAGACGATCACGTCCTATGTGATGGCTTCATAGACTGCCCTAGTGGAGAAGATGAGGACAGACAAGCCTGCATGTTTTACAAAACGGTAAATATGGACATTCTTCATTTATCATTCAATTAATATTAGAAGTAAAAATGTTAAATTAGAAATCTAACCATGTCTGTACGTTAACGGGTTATTGGTGATACTGTGCTCCAATGTATCGAGGTTGTCTTAAATTTATTTTAAATATCTGGTAGTGGTAACTTGAGTTGGTTCTTTGTATTACCATATTTTTTAAATATTCAATACATAATCAGAAAATATCGGGTGAGCTAAAAAATAAAAGCTCAGTTTGCTTATACAGAAAAACGAAGAAAGAATGGATAAGTGAAGGGTACATAGATATATGTGATAAACAAGAGGGAAGGATTAGCTTGGATGAGGATAGCACCATAATTTTGAAAGGAATGAGAGACAATGAAGTAGAACGGTGTATTACGTTTGGGGAGTAGGACAGTATTGTTCACTGCTTAAATAAATGTAAAGGAATACAAAATTAGAAGAAATTTGGGAGCACAAAAGGGAGACAGCGTGTCTGCTTCACATTCAAGAGTCTGCGAGTTCAAATCTCTGCTAGAGTGAGTTACCTGGATAAGGCTTTTGGGGAGATTTTCTCTAATCCTAAAAGACAAATGTCGAGTAACTAAACTCTACGGACCCGGGTACATTTGAGTATCATTTCAGTTATTCATTAATTGTCAAATATAGCTAACCACTTAAATGATATTAAATCAAAAAGAAATTGGGTACTATGACAGGAGAGATGATATCAATAAATTTTTGGATGGGAACGGAAAGAGAAAACTCCAACAAATAGAAAAAATTTTGAGAAAGGTAACAAAAATGGATAAGCAAAGAGGGTGAGTAAAAACAAAGAGGAAGGGGTATAACATTCGTAGGCAGTAAAGAAATCTACACTCAATAACAGCCAGGAGGCAGAGGGTGTAGTGCTTAACAGATACTCAAACCTAAACTTGTAATATTAGAACAAGTAAAATAGTTGAAGCATTGGAAAGGACTTATTAAAGAACTAAAAATATAACCTAAGTAGAATAAAGTATATTACCTATTATTATTGTTGTTGTTGTTGTTAATATGTTATGTCCTGTATTAAAGTACAAATAGCCTTCAAAGTCCTTTTCGTTCTGGACGACCTTGGTATAATTTTGGGTAACTAGTAAACCATACCAGACACACAAAACACAACTTCTTTACATTCATGTAAATAACACCATACTTAGCCCGCAAGAAACAACAAAAAAATGAATAAATGCGGATCAGTACAGCGATCATTTACGTTATCAAACACCCAATTGCATAAATTAACTCTATTCACATTATCACGTGGTTGCAATTCCTCAGCTAGTTTTCTTACAGGGTTATAATGTTAAAGTTTTAGTGTACTCCAAGCTGAGACTTGCAAAATTCCTGATTCCTATTCAAAGTTTTAAGAGAATTTTTGGAGTTCCTTCGAACTTTTCTTGAATATCATCGAATTTTTCCTTAAGAATACGGCAGTTTACTTTCGATTTCTTATCAAGAATAGATCGGATTGACCTAAATCTATCCATATGATTATGAATCGTTCTTCTGTGAGGTACACGAATAGCAGTGAATTTGGCCATTTATCGTCGTCTCGGTTTTTTTTTTTTTTTTTTTTTTTTTTTTTTTTTTTTTTTTTTTTTTTTTATTTGTAAGTAGCATTCTCGAAACTTTTGAAATAACGGGCATGTCAGATTTCTTAAATAACTTCAAGAAACCATGGTTTTAATAAACATTCAAGTAAAATATTTCCCTATTTCTTTATTCGAGTATAAAAACCAAATCAAAAGAATAATTTAACAATTAGGTTTTCCTTTTTCTTTTCGACTTTACTGGTTCGACCTATTAGATAACGGGGGGGGGGGGGGGATCTTCACCCCCTCTCCAATGCTTTAACCTTCAATGTACAGTCAACACAAAATCCATTCAGAAGCTTGTCACACCTTGCTGTGTTTTATAGTTAAACACGCTGTGAAAATTGTGCTGTAAAGCCGATGGCTTAAATATAATTTTTATCAACAAAATTGATTTGCACAACGTGAAAGAGAATTGAAGTGGTCAGATATTAGCCGCCTTTAACTTTTGTGTCTGCCATAAAATAGGCATTTATAGTTGTGGATATGCCTTAACAGCCTTTCTACCTGGAAGGAAAGCTGCACATGCAGTCCTTGGGATGGAGAAGAAAGCCAAGGCATATCCACAACTTTTTTTCCCCCATACCTTGGTTGGTAATAGATCGTTCATCTCAGGTCACATGTTTCTCACGTATTTTGTTTCTCTTGTGATTTTTGCAGACGAAGGCCCACCTCGACGTCCTAGCAGATGCTCTGTTACGGTGGGCGAGAGGACGCTAAACCTGGAACCAAACCCAGCAGGAGGAGATCATCTCAGACACAGAAAATAACAAAAAAGTAGAAGAAAAGAAGATATTTACAAAGTCTTATATTGAACCTATTTTTTATTTCGTCTACTGCCGTACCTCACTCAAAGTCATTCCATGAAATATAATTCATTCTCAGATAGAAAGCATTCCAAACCGAACATTTACTATAAAGATGCCCTAACATAAATGCACCGGGTCTGGCTAGCAAGGTTCTCACATGATGCATTGTGTTGACTTCCAGTGATGCTCACCATTGAAGAACGGGAATATTCTGGAGCTTTACCAGCAATCGGGCGAATTCTAACATATATAAAAAGCATATTGTGATATAAGACGGGGGCACATAGCTTGACTGAGAAGAAATGCAAGAAAACGGCCTATAAAACATACCAAGCAATGAGTTCTGCGTTAACTTAGAGGGATTTGATGAACATAGAGGCCGTAAAAAATCTGTATATTTTATTTAGTTTCCTAAAAATGTCATGGTATCATGTGGCAGTCATCCTAAGCTGATTATGTGAATTTGATATTTAAAGACAGTTAAGTGGAAGTAAATTTTGGCTCATTGTTAAAAGTTGGAATAGCACAATTGCTAAACGTAATTATATTTCTAGATTCCATTCTGAAATGAAACCAAATAATTTCCTTATGAGGCAAAAGAATTAGAACAAACCATGAACGTTCCTAAATATGAAATAATACTTTCCTAGTTACTTAAATTATCAATACAAGGTGAACATTCTCATTTTCCCCATGAACATCACTATTTTTTATCCTCCTTCGGAATATGTTTTCATTTGAAGGTGGGTCAGACGTCAGTTCAAGTATACCAGACTTGTAAAATGGCGCGAAAAGTAACAAGAACTTTATCTATTTATTTCAGCCTCCTACCTAGAGCCTCGGCAGGATGCTGACGAGAAGGATCAGGTTTGCCAACTTGACGAAAAGCTCTAGTCGAGTCGTTTATTTGCCGCGTAGGTCCTTCCTTTCTGTAGCGAAAGCGCTTCACTTAGTCATAAATACAGCAAAACAGATCTATAAAAATATGTAGCAATCGTGTTGGTGTTAACATAAATGTCATAATATTTAGCTTTGATTGGTGTCATTATACTTGTTGTAGTAGAAATGCAGTGTGTTAGAGCTTCATTAGTCTTAGCGGAAATAATTTTAAGTAGAGAGTCTATTAGGCATGGAGAAGGACCTGCAGGGCGATCGAAGATTCACGGAGGTCTTAGCTGGGACTCCTTTATATAATCTTATAATGCTAATGATCTGTATTGCTGTGTGTTCGAGGAGTCCCTGACTGGGACCAAGCGAGACTCCGCACTGATGGTGCAAGAGGCTGGACTTTGTCGTCCACGTCTTCCTCGGGCGATGACATCTGACTTCATCCTGAGCCACCGAGGGCAAGACGATATTCGGGCGCATTGTTCAAGTACCATTGGGCCTAGTCTCGCAGTTAGGGCCTTAACTTAGCGAATAAGAGGCATGGAAACTTGAGCTGGACACTGGAAGAACTTTTCTGTCCAGGACAATTTGCAAAACTTCCTAATTCTGCGTAATCATCTAAGGATAATTGCCGATACCTGTAAGGTTTTTATTTTATTCTTAAAGTGTGATTGGTTTCATTGTGAACATAATAATTTTAACAGCTGAAGACAAAAGAAACACGTCAAGAACAATTTATTTTGGAAAATCGCAGTGCTGAGTTCCTGATGTCATTTATACATTGAAATTAAGCTTTCCCAATAGCTATCTTATCTTTTTTTAATTCTGTTGCATAAAACAATTGAATTTTAGTAAATATATAAATTATTATAGAAATGTGTAATTTGTTTAAGAATCAAACATCGCTCTTGGGAAGAACAATTAATAGCATGCTACCAAATGACGTATTTCACTTGTCTTCTGTCACGAGCGGCCTAATTCGAGAAAGGTATAAGAAAATTACGAATGGGCAAAATTGTGAGTTCTTATTAACAAAATTATCTTCGCGACTGCATTTTCAAAAAAGAGTCAGAGCACACAATTTTGCCCTTATGTGATGCAGAACTCCTTAAATTTAAGTGGCATTATTTTAAGGTTCCTCTGAGATTCCTAAGAAGTGCTATTACTGCTTGTAAGTGGTGATAAGATAAACATGTATAATCAGAGAACCAGTATGGAGCTGTCTACGCCCGATTCAGAAGAGCAAATTGCTGGATCAGATAACACATTTGGCTGCAAAATTTTAGTTGTTGGGCTTGTTTAGGCCACAGGAAAGCATTTGTTGTAACTTTAATACAATTCCCTTAGAAGTGGGGGATGTTTATAGACAAACATTCGAACTTGAACTATTGTTACATACATCTGGCCTACATTTAGGAGACAAAGGAATATGTTGCGAAAAGACACCATTGTTGTAAAACATGCATACATGTATGTAGAAACAATTATATTTGCTGATTCACTCTAGTTAAATGGGGATAAAACTAGTGAGAAATATGGGGGACTAATTCCTCTCACTAACCAATACAAAAATTATACATGTTAAAAAAAAAAACAAGTTATTCTCAGGTCGGTGGATAATTCTCATAACTATAATCCAAATTTATTTGCTCCTTCCCATTTATTTCCCCAACCGTGAGAGAGACTTAAGACATACATAAGTACATAGAACCCCTCCCCCCAACATTGTCTTTCCCTGATGAACCTTTCCAAGAAACAAAGAAACCAGCATACGTTTCCACTCCATATGCTCATATATATAGGTGTATATACACATACATGTTGAGCTTTCATTGTCCTTTATTCCTAAAATCACACGTTCCTTCCTTACTTCCTTCCTTCCTTCCTCGTGACCTTTGTTTCTGTTTTGTATTTGTTTCATTATAATGCACCCAATTATAAGTGATATTTTAAGAAACTGAATTATGCACATTCACACACCAATCTACATATAAAGTTCTTTTTATATTCATGTTACAAAGCACATTTTTAGCTATATTCTAAGCACGTTGAATACTGCACTGCAACATTGTGATACGATATCAATCCTGCCACACTTGTTATTTATGATATATGAAGTAGTTGCCTACGCACGTTGCACTTTGTGGATTTTTTTCATTGAAAATAAAAACCAAAAAATAAAAACAAAATATCTGTGTTGGGAAATAGTGGATGTTTCTTTGTGATTTCTATCAACTAATTCTTGTGTTTTCAAGAACAATGTATGCTAAAAAAATGTGTTAGAGAGCATTATGTGATAATTGTAGTATGCTGGTTTGGTGGCCCTTCTATTTCCGTCTCTATTCTTTTTAGTCTTGTCTCTTCTTTCTGTATTTCAAATCTTAGCAATATATAATTCCTTCTTTGTATCACAAGCACTTAAAGTTCATGTTTTATGATCTTTATTCCACGTTTATGTTTCGAGCTATTTGTTGCATTATTGTAGAATAATTGTTTCAGTAATAAGAATCACGCCTAAATTTAAACTAACAAATACTAATGATAGTTTGGGGTAGTTCACTGAGCTCCCATAAGTGAGTGAAAATTCATAAGAAATATTGTACACGTGTATATTTTACTATAATAATGATGATGGTTGTGTATGTGAAAACCATATCTATCCTGCCCTGATACAATGGGGAGTGTAACAATGATGACTAATGCCTCAGTCAGTAACAAGCATCTCACAATTATAACGTTATTTTTCCCAATTAAAAAATCTGAATCTCATTGCGCAGTATTTTAATATTCCACACCTACTGGCCTCCCCCCCCCCCCCAACCCCTCTTTTGACTTCGCGAAACTTCTCATGAGTCTGATTAGATCGTTATCAAGTCCATCCACTTTGTTGTTAATTAAGGCACTCACAACAGTCAGTGGCGAAAAAGTCTTTTTTGATAAAACATGGGAGAACACAGAAAATAAATTTCATTGTAATAAAAAAAGAGTTGAAATAGTAATTAGCATGACTATCTGCCAATAAGTGTTAACGCAATATCTGGAATTCTATTAGAGAAGAGAAAGCAAGTTTCTAAATCATTCATCCAGTATATCTGGTCTCCAAAAGAAAACCCAATTTCTGCCTCAATGTACCGTGTAGCTTTCTGATCTGGAATACGAAATAAACAAAACAAAAATCTTAGATTAATTTCGAAATGTATGTGTGTGCTGAGTGTAATTAAATTGTATGTTTATTATGACTTGTATCAAGATGGAGACCTCTCAACACTGACGCGCATGCTCAGTTCCTCCTCATGACGTGTGCGAGGCCGGTATATATATAAATATATAATGTGTTAAGGAGATAAGTCAATCCTGCTTTGTTACAAACGAGTGTTCCTCTATATTATTATAATGATTATATATAATATCTAAATATATATATCTGTGTTGTTATTTAGTATGTTCGTCAAAACTTTTGGAAATAAAAATATACTATATAGTAGATGCGACGTGGGATCTTCAAGCTCCATTTATCGCATTCATTATTGTCACTTTGTTTTGAAAGTGCTTTGGGTATTTTCTTTGGACTCAGGGCCAGACAAACTTATATATGGTGCTCTTAATATAGGCAGAGATTTTCTGTGCCGCATAGCTGTGCTCATACCTCTTCGGCATCTGATTGGAAAAATATCTTTGCACCAGAAAAACAAACGTCGGTGTGGTGTGGTCATTTGGAGCGAACGGTTGAAGATCGCACGCCGTCTCACCAGGCTGGCAAACAGAAGAAAAACAAAAACAAAAGACAGGGAATGCAGTAGAGAAGCGACAACCGTTCGTTTCTCCTTCAGCAGCTCCTTCATGGGTAATTGTTGTTATTGTTGTTAAGTACATCTACTGAAATGTTTCATTTATTTCATTTCCATTGTAAATATACATAAGTAAAGTTTCAGGGATGTGTTTACCTTTTGTTTACCGATGGTGGGAAGCTCTTCCGTTAGTATAACAATAACAACAAGTTAACGTAATGAATAAGGCATCTAAATCTACAATACCTCTTCTGGGAGGTATACACAAGATACAAGTTATTATTTGCCTAACGTTTTGTGGTCTCTCGGTTGTACCTGCTAATGACACATTTTTCTTGTAAAATATGAAAACATAAATGAGAGGAGATGGATCTATTTTGTGATGTTTATGTTGAGGTTTAGTTTTAAAGCCAATAAACGTAAAATAAAATAAATGACTATGATGTGTGTCGAATTCTGCTTTCAAAAACCCGTATTACTTAATCCTCCCAAAGGAAGCATCAAAACCTTCAAGTACAAACTTACTTTAAGATTCCTTACACAAACGAGTTACCAGGTTGCTCAATGCCAAAATACTCTCTTGAAACTTTGGTGCCCTATGAATGATTATATTTTTAAGAGCAGAGCCCGCACCAGATTAAGACTGGAAGAAGATCATCGCCGACCAGGTTGCTGTGAGAACTTCAGCCTACAGCATGCAAAGAGCGACACCGTTGGAATTTAGGTCAAGACTAAAAGCAAACATCATGACAACATGCCAGGTGAATCACCTGTCCCTATTTCTTTGTTTGGAAGTTATTCAACCCACTAAGAAGCAGGTGGGTCTTAAGTCTATCTTGGCCGTACACTTCACACTTCACGTATGGGCATGACAGAAAGTGACTTAACATCTCAGTGAATAAGTGATTTAAGTGGCGAAAGGTATTCGCGATATAAATCCATTCCAAACGCATCGTACCCTTACAATGAGAATTCCAACAGGTTCCTACACAATTTATTAACTTTTTTACGGTATAGGTTCTACACACACCCTCCCGAAATTCCTGTTCAATAAACACCAATCGTAATAGACCCACTTTCAAAATGAGTTAAAACAAAATGGCGGATCTGTGCCGAAAGATAGGGGTAGGTTACGACTAGGCTTCGGACGCGGCTGCTGTTTCGTTGCACTTTGGCTGGAAAATGGTTACGTGTGCACAGGGTTTTACTTCTACCTCCCCCTCCCCAAGCACTGCTTACCGTTCACCCTAAGGCTCCCTTGTAAACAACGTACCAGTCAGTCTGTATACTAGAAGTGTACCTATCCTAAATGAATGTTCGAAACCTAGTTATGACCAATTAAATATACGTCTACACTCGTAAAGGAGTTGCACAGTAACATCAACAAATTTCAAAAAGTTTAATAATTCAATGTTGATATAAATCACAGCGCGTATTAGTTTGTATAGGAAACGTAATAGCTTGTGCCATGTGTATTAATGAAGATAAAACACCAATGCAATCTTAAGCTATCACTAACGACACCTAACAACTATTCAAGTGACGAAGCAGTGGCTAGTTCCCGCATACCTCCACTACCATTGGAGTTTAAAAGACGAGTCTTTATAGCGTTGTGATGGTCGCTGCGACGTTGTGAGGATACGTGTTTGAATCTACGATGAGAGCCAAGAGCCAAAACAGGTCACTCGAGTTTACCCAGGCGGGATGTATGCCCACGGTACCTATCCGTTTAGTACGGATTTACCCGTGAGGTATGATAGGTGAAGTCTTTTCACAAGCTTTTTGTCAATGTCAGCTAATGGTGATGATTTGTAACTCTCTTGCTATTGACTTGGGATGTGAGTGCGATCAGAATGTCTATCCATCCTAGTGCACCCAGTGCCCATTTCTGCACACTTAGCGGGCCAAATCTACGATAATGGGTCAAAAAAATTCTTTTGACCAATTATAAGTTATTACAAAACAAATTACCAATACATTGCATTCAACAGATGAAAATGCAGTTTGAGTACTTAATGATTAATCACCTGCTTTTTTAACTCACTTTATTCTTACATGTGACTGTAAATGTGGTACAGGGTCAGATTCAAAATGTTTTCCGACTTCCATGCTCCTCGCCGCGGGGGAAGCCAGGATGGCTTAGTTATGCCAGGTGGTCTCAAAGGTCGACTTGCCAGCTTATCCCTTTGTACAATGGTGCGTAAGATGTTTGTAAGTCCAAAGAGAATATCATTCCAACATTTCTCTTACACTTGTTCGTAAGAAAGTATTCTCAATGTAAAGAACACAACATTAATGTTATAAGTCTAGAATGAACTCGCAGCGAGGATGAAAACGAAATAATCGACAGTTGTTCTTGGAGAGAAGTAAAGAAGGGGAAGCTAGGAAGGCATCGTTAAACAATCATGATACCCTAGCATTGTACTAAATTCGTCTTCTGTACCCCCGAGGAGGGTAGGGCAGCCGGTTTCCAAGTCCCGCGCCCCACTTGGGAGTGCTAGCCCGAAAGGGGGGTAAGAAACCGGGCTGAACCAGACCCCGCCGTAGTCTTCTAACTGGGAAAATGCATGGACCCTGCCCTCTGCTCTGTCGTGGCAACTTTCTGGCCACCCTTCGGATCCATTCATCTCATCCATCCCCCTAGAACTAGAATCCCCTAAAGCAAACCTATCCTGAGAATAAAAGAACATATTTTACTTTCAAAAATACCTCATGGGATGATTCTGGAGACTGTGTTACTTCTTTTAGAAGAGACCACAATTACATTTGCTGTCACAAAGATTATTGAATTGACATTTGTTCATTTTAGTCAACATTTTCATTTTAAGATTGGTAAAATGAGCTTTAAAGGCTACAATTGTACTCAATTTATGTTCTTTTCGAAAATCTATGTTCTGAAATTTACATATTTATTGCTGGCTATATGATACATTTCCGAAAAACAAAGTAGATACTGCAGCTCCAAAGACCATTGTGCAAACCAAGGTACTACGTTAATGACGATGCTGTAGTGATAGTTTGAGCCTCTTGAAATGTTCTTTGTTCTTATGAAATTATTTGTATGTTGACATGAAAAAACAGGAAGAGTTAGATTTCTGCATCCTACGTTATTGTTCCTACATAGATACCCACCCTTTAATACCGAGTCAGGCTCTAATGACCTAGCTGTCGGCGGGCCCTTAAACCCTAATCACTGTCTCACTTTAATATCGAGCGAAGTACATGTGACGAATGTAGTGAGGGAAGTAAATTGAAATAACAGTCACATAATACAATGCATTAAATAATATAACAAACAGATTAAGTATTAAAGATAATGTAAAAGAACATTAATAACACTGATGTAAGAGACAAATTATTTGAGCGAAGTTTTCAAAAGTTGCTATTCAAAAATTAAAATTTTCAGGAAACTGGATTTAATGAACCTATTTAAGAGTGTTCGTAATTTTCACAAAAGCAGTTGCTAAATAAACAGCAGAGTTCATTATTAAATTATGTTGTTTAACGACGCTGTCAATTACCAGAATCACATCAGCGTCGCCGGTGTGCCGGAATTTCGTCCCGCAGAAGTTCTTTTGCATGCCAATAAATCTATTAATATGGAGCTGTCGTTTTTAAGCACACTTAGAAACCATTGGTCTAGGCCGAATTTGAACCCGCGGCCTTGGGATCAGTAGGCCAGCGTCTAACCAACTGAGCCACCCAGACTGATACAGAGTTCATTGATCTATGATGAAACACTTCATTCTTAAAATATTTACTAACCAGACACAAAGTAGGGCCAAATTGTCCAACTACCTTGGGGAATCCCTTTTGTACAACAGAAAAAAACCACTTGCTAGTTATTTCATTAGTACAACGCAATTGTTTCAAAAGAACAAAGAAATTAAATATACATACATACCAACACCGCACTGTACAGTTTCGTTATGCTCTGTGCTCATTGGCAAACTAAATATAAGTAGCTGTTGCTATTACGCTGACTAAGAATTAAACATTGAACTCATCCAAAATGTGATGGGTTCTGAATTACATATAACAAGAAAATGAATTAAAAGTGGCACAAATGAATATTGCCATTTTCATCTAAACTATTGCACATTAACATGCAGAGGCTTAAATAAATAAAAGAAGAAAAACGAATACTTCTGAGCAGATGTCAATTGTCGACATGAACATCAGACTGAAGTGTTAACGTACTATGCAGAAATAACTCATATGTACTTTGGGAGCACATTTTAAATCCTATTAAATTTACTTCTAGCTATAAAATGCTAACCAATGGCTAATTTAAAAACATATTTGTTCCATTTACACTTCAGAATATATTGGTAGCATTAATTTTGGAACAATTGCCCATTGGCAATGATGTTGATCTCTTTAAATTTGATGTTTCTCGTGCTACTTTAGGTTTTCTCTTAAACACTTACACACTCGTTCATTTGATAGATTTCAGGGAGGATAGGGAATAATCTTATCTAAGTAGAAAATCGAGCCCCGGGCGTTTGAATTTGAGGAATGGTAATCACCAAATTCATAGGCAGTTCAGTCTACTTGCAAAGTATATGTGCTGGTTATAAATTCAGAACATCCGTTTTGGTGGTATATAAACAGGATGTTTCTGTTACCTTGGCTCAAATTTTTAGGGATGATGCAGGATGGTTGATGGGCCATTTTGATATAGGGAATCCCGATCCGGAAACATCCCCGTGCAAGTCAATGCACCAGATCCATTTTGGGATTATTTATTAACGTAAAATAATAATACAACATAGTGTTGATAAATTAATGTTTTATAAGAGGTGTTCAAAATTGGGTTCCTCAAGTCAATGTCGCAAGAAGTTCCGACGCATTCTATAGAAGACTCATGGTTTCACGGTAAGGATATCACGGCAGCCTACATTCTTGCAACAACATCCTGCAGTCTCAACAGGTATCTCATAGACCAGGGATTTTACGTGTCCCAAGAAATAAAAATCAAATGGAAACGAGTTAGCCAGGAAGGACCTCCTCTTCCTATCCACTTTTGTGGGAAACTGAGATTAACAACTTAGTGTTGTTGGATTGAGGAGGGAAACCAAGTTCGAATCACGTGTATTGATGGTCAACAAAAGCGAGATGCTCTAAAGGGTCAGGGGTACGTCTCTCAGCTATGCAGTGAATGCCGGGCCATGTAACCATAAGTATGTCTGGCAATACTTTCTCTGCAATCTGTCTTGATGGCCTCTCACAACGTAACTTAAGGATTTACATCAACCATCCCGGCTACTTAGTATGTGTTACATTCCTTGCGGAGCGCATTCACCACAAAGTGAAGCTCAACCGAAGTTCATTGTAACAACTATTCGCTGAATTAAGAAGTCGTTTCAAAATTCACACGGCACAAAGCATGAATTTTCTGTGAATAGTAAGTGTGCAGCTGTGTGTCCGAAATATCCGCCAAGTACAGCTTGGACCCGCGATACCTATTTGCTGTGCTGGTACTCGAATATCTGCAGTAGATTCCTCAGTTAAACGAACCTACACAGCTTCCTTCACGTTGGCTGTTCGTTTGTACGTCTTGATCCTTCGTCGTGTAGTTGCGGTGTCAATTACCCCGTTTTCTGTAATTTGAAGAGTAACCTCAACTTGGTGCAAACTGGATGTTTCCTCTGTAGATACTTGGCCCAATATAATTAGTCTGCTTCCTGAATGTTGACATGTGCTCACTCGTAAATATGCACCATATCTGCTAGCTCCACCACCGTATACCTCATCATTTCAAGCAGACTGACCAAATGAACACTACAAACTATAAACGCAAACTGTAGTTTAAACACTAGTATTTACACATTACGCTCCCTCTTGAATCGGCGGAGTTAACCATCTCACCCCCTCTTATGTATACCGTAACTTACAACGTATAAACAAACAATTTTATGTTTCAACTCGCAAAGAAGATATTTTGGATCGGGGTTCCTTAGTTCAAATTAATCTACATACCACTCTGCATCCTCAAAATTTGGCAACGGAACCAGTCTGTATATGCGCGTGATACACTAATTTAATGTCGAGATTTCACCGGAGAATACAGATTTTGGGACACCCTGAAATCATAAAAAAAAGAAAGAACTCGAAAAATGCGCGCACGCGCATGTGTATATGTGCGGCCAACTGTCAATAGCATAACTCAAAAACTAAAAGTCGGTTAATACCAAACATAGTATTTAAGTTTAGCATCTTCCAAGGATGCGACACGAAGATTTTCTAGAAACTCCTCGCTCTACAGACTCCCTTTTACATAGCACATTTTACGAAGTTTGATTTTCCCAATGTAATGTCCTAAGAACAGCTCGGCTGTCTGACTGACTCTTGCCTAATTAGTGAACCGCAAGAAATATACCAAGTCTTATTACACAAAAATGTAACCTTTTTAAAAGACAATTTATGCCCGATAGTTCCTTTCCTTCTTTTTTATGCAGTGAACCATTTTGCAGATGTTCAAATGTTAATTTTTCATTTAAAATTTTATAATGATGGTCGCAAACAGGCTAAAAAACTATGGACTATCAAGTATCGGATGATTACGCCTATGTACCTGTGTCATACGCCCATTCAGTAATAGCTTGAAAATTCGAAAAATACGACAAATAACATATTGCTCAGCAACTCTTACACTATCTCTGATGCGTTCTGACTTCTCAATCCAGAAGTCCCGGGTTCGACTCCGGGCTGGGTTTGGAATTTTTCTTTAACCAGAACATTTCCCTATCCCTCGTAGAGTCTGAAATTACGACTGTGGCAGCAAATGTGAATGTATTTCATATTCAAAATGATTTCTCAACGTCAAGAAACCCTACAGTTACTTCACAAGTCAAAGCCCTCGATATCACCAAAGTTGAAGGGAGCTATAAAAATGAAACAAACAAAAGGAGCTCTTGCACTGCTGAAATGCTTTCAATAAATGCAATGACTTAGTATTCTGCCCGTGTTCCCTACATCAAATTTCGCATAACTGCATCTGGTTAAAAATAACTTCTAGTGGTTTATTCTTCAACCCATTAATGTAGCAATGTCAAACCCTGTCTCTTGGCAAACACTTGGGTAATTCGCCACTACTTCCCCACCTCCTCTTTCAAACGGAAGAGGAATCAACTCTTGCTTCTGACGCGTAGAAACACAACCAGACGGTCAGTATCCAATGATGGACATAAACAGGCGATACCATGGCAATTTCTAAGTCATAACTTGAATTTTCTGGGAATATCCAGAGAAGACCTCTTAATTCTGGATCACTTTTTTCAGAAATGGTAAACAGTAAGCCACAAAGTCTTACTAAATAAAAAATGTATATCTCATTAAAACAGAATTTATCTCAAATAGGTCTTATTTTATTTATTTTTTTATTTATGTATTCATTTTTAGTTAACATTTCCGAGATACTCTTTGTTATTCGTTTGAATTTGCCAATAGTTATACTTTTCTCAAATAGGAATAATAGGAATTCGTTTTTTACTTTCTCTACTGGTAAGTAGGGGAAGTATTGTACTCCACCCAAAAATTTGATGTCGAGATTTCACCGGAATTATTTGTTATGAGACCCCCTGAATATTTAAAAAAAAAAAGAAAAAAAAAGAAAGCATTTTTAGAAAAAGATCTGTGTGTGTGCATCTGTCAGCCTGTGGACAGCATAACTCAAAAACGAAAAGTAGCTTAAAAACCAAAGTGGTATTTAAGTTTAGTGACTTTCAAGGATACGACACGAAGATTTTGAAGAAAATAGCCCCACCCTAAACTACCTTTTACATGAAACATTTTTCGAAAATTTTGATTTTCTTGAAAATGACTAACGATTTTTATTAAAATGTCATATGTTTGAGATATTTTTATGACAAATGAAATGTATATCTTGAATTTTCTGGCTATAGCCCCTGTAGTCGTGTTAGCTCTGGACGACTTTTGTATAACTGGTAAACCGTTAGACAGACCAACGGTTACACTACACAAAAAACGTGATCTTGCTAAAATACACAATTTATGTCTGAATAAATTTTCTTGTAGGGTGAACCATTTCGGAGACATTCCTTGTTATGTATGTGAGTTTCGGAAAACTTAAAACTTTCGTGAAATGGAACATCGTTATTCAGTTTTTTTATATCTTAAGTGTGCAAATAGTACTATTGCACAAAACCTACTATATTTAATATTCTCCTTACACCTACAAGGAAATAAGGAATAAGATAATTTGTATAAAGGTTTATCTCAACTAACACGAAGAAGATATAGGAATGACTTTGTAAGAATGGTTAGTACAAGAGTAGACAAAGTCATGTGAGTGCAGCACTTCAGCTTTTTTATCTTATGACCTTGCAAAGAGAATGGAATTTCAAAGGCATCAGATAGCAACCAGCTCTTAAAAAATGTCTCTATCGCTTAAAGCCTACTGTATTCCCATATTCCCCTTGTTGAGGATTGACTGTTGGTTTAGCCTACAGATAGTGCCACCTCCCAAGCTCCATAGCCTTCGCCATCAGAAGTTGTGTGTTAAATCTGTTTTACACTCTTTGCTATTATTATTGCGTGTGCGTGTGTGCGTGTGCGTGTGCGTGTGCGTGTGCGTGTGCGTGTGTGTGTGTGTGATTCTTATTATGTGTGTGCACATGGTTACGAAATAAAACCCACTTGTGTTTATGATTGTGCATATGTATATTTCTCTTGTGTTCACGACATAGTGGTGCCGAAACCCGGGACTAAAAGATATTCAATAAGAGAATTCTACACTGCAGAAGCTCCTACACTAGCAAGGGAAATTACGTGACGACCTTCGATGAAAACACAATCACGAGAAGATACCAACACGCCACTATATCACCGACTTGTTCATCATACTGAAACTGATACAGCTAAGTATAGATATTTAGACAACAAATAATCACTTATTGCATGACAGAAATCCGCAGTTAAATTTACGTGGGAAGAAAATTTGTTAGAAACACAACACCATGACATATGCAGCAAGCGGCCAGCTTCACAAACTAAAACGCAAACGCACCAATGAAAGAACAAAGATTTCTCGTTTCGTTAGTGCAATTGAGGATTTCAATGATATCACGCCTATTAAAGATTTTCAGTGTATGCGAGGACATCTACAAGATACCCTGGAGAATATATTAATCTTAAGACGACCAAATTCAAGACTTACTCACGGACAGCGAGTTTGCGGCGGATGCCGAAAAATGCGACGAGAACATTGATTCAGCAAAACGGGCATTACACCACGCGGATATCAAAATAAACAAATCTATGTCCACTTCTATGTCTGCTGTAAACGTATCGCAGCTACCTCCCACTGCCGTACCCAGTTACTCAGAAGGAGAACCTAAACATCTTGTCGACGGTATTGCCATCATAGCCGGCACTTACAATGACACAAAGAAAATTCCCATTCCCTAGTACGGGGATGAAAATAGAATTATCCAGGCACACTTAGACTTTATGGAAAACATACCGACGATACACTCCGCCACCCCAGAGTCAACATACATATGTTGACTGCCACACTTTATTTGGGCAACGCCCAGACTTTTCACGCGGCCAACAAGGAAATGAGTGATATTTGGGCATCACTGTCTGCGGCGAAGACTCACCGCTACCTCTCCGAGCACGGTGTAACCTGGAAATTCATCGCCCCACGTGCGGCTTGGTGGGGAAGATGGTGGGAGAGAACGGTTGGTTCGACGAAGCGATGTCTACGGAAGGTGCTTGGACGCTCCAGCATCGACGGAGGACTTCAAACAGTGCTGGTCAGCATCGAAGCAGCATTGAACTTGATACCCCTAACTCGCAACGGAGACTCCGGCGATGTGTTGACTCCCGCACACTTCCTTGTGGATGAGAAACTCACTACGGTTCCATATGGACTCGAACCGCCAACGGGAATTCCTGTTAGTAAGTTCCGACTGCCTCAGCAACTGGCAGACGATTTCAGGAAGCGCTGCTGCTGCAGAGCTTCCATCAAGTCTAGCAGCCCAAGAAGAACTCCACGCTGAAAGTAGGCGACGTCGCTCTCCTTCAGGGTGATCTTCAGCCAAGACATGTGGGCAAAGGTCCGGATCCACGAGCTGCGTACCGGAAGGCACGGAATTGTACGAACTGTAACCCTCTCCAATGCAGATGGGAAACAGCTGGCTCGACCTGTTCCGCTGGTCGCACCTCTAGAGGTAGACCAGGGTGGGGAGGATGTTGGGAATTGACTGTTGGTTTGGCCTACAGATAGTGCCACCTCCCAAGCTCCATAACCATCGCCATCAGATGTTGGACTGCATCTACGTGTTATATCTGTTTTATACTCTTTGCTATTATTATTGTGTGTGTGCGTTTGTTATTATGATTGATACATTGTTACGAAATAAAACCCACTTATGTTTATGATTGTGCGTATGTATATTTCTCTTGTGTTCACGACACCCCTTGTACTTACAAGAAAACTCGCAGTAAGGTAATTTCTGAAAATGCTTACGTCAATTAAAATTAAGTAGATTTGCAAGAATAGTGTGTATAAGAGCGAGTATAGCTCTATATAATATATTTGCGAACAGAGTTTCTCCAAATTGAACTATATTAGAAGTCTGTATCGCAATAGGTTAGGCGATGATCACTTGGTGTATCTTCTAAGGTTATGCACTTCGACTGTGTCACCAAATATTGATAGACAAATTAAACTTAACAGTACCAAAGAACTCACTAATGAATAGGTGTTTATCACATAAGATTTTAACATGCTTTCGTAAAGCACACGCAACGTGCCTGTAACCAGCCTGCCACTGCAACATAATCCACGGCTGAGGGTTGAAGAGTGGCAATGTCTGCGTACAGTGGAAGGAGGTAAATCCAACTTCCCCAACTTCGCAAAAGTTGTGCATCGCTGCATTAGACGCCAGATCATGGAGGGAATGTTTTGGGCTCCAAATGATTAGCTATTTTGCCAACATTAAATAACACAAAATAGTTATCTATACCGATATATTTCCATGCACTCAAATATCACGGTTCTCTAACATTTGAAGCTGGATAAATTAAGCACTAAACCCTCGTTTACACATTTGCATAAATATAGGATTCCATACTTAAACTTGCCTCCCTAAGTTGGAATGGAGTTGTACTGACTGGGTTTACTAGGTACAGTCACTGTCTCCCATTGTGTTGTTTCTGGTTTCTAGAGAGTGTATAAAGTTTATGTATAATGGAGAATCTTCTGTATTATCATTTACCACCAGCAACTACTGAAGGAAAGCTACACTGAACTCTGCAGCAGTACTTCGTTGGCAGTAGCAGGTAAGCTTAAAATAAGCGTATAAAATCAAAGACAGTAATGAACAACGAATGCTTTAATTAACGCAAGTAAATCTTACCAACGAGAGCTGCGCGAAACTTGGTTACTACTCGGATAAAGTCAGGCTACCTCGCTGGATTGAAGGTTACATGGCATCTCCACTCCCCGCACTGTACTTCCCGATCCCACTGTAATAGGGATACTCACCCTACAATAGGCATAATGGTACGATACGTTTACGAAAACAGCCTTCTACACATCCTGCAGATTGTCAAGCTTACGTTGCACCAGCTTCCCTAAAAACTGTAATCTTTACGTTATTAAATAACTATGGGAACAAAGAGGAGGTACAAAAGCTTAATGTTATTTCATCTGCTGTTCCAATCTAAAAATTATTCGGCCAAAATATTCGTAGACGTTCAGGAATGGTATCATTGTATAAGCAAAACGTGTATTCCAAGCTAGTATGCGTAGTCTGAGAATAAGATCATATGAAGTTGACGTTTCGTTCGGGGCGGTAGTATACATCTTAAGGGCAGCCAGTTGCCTAAACACTTCTAAAGCCGTCACGGACGAAATCTTGGTTCACAGGTTTGTTACTCTTCGACCGCGATAGTCTAGGATGAAATAGATATTTTAATTAACTATTCAACAATATGGATACATTGTTATCGCTGGCTGGAAAGTACTTGCAGGCTACATTTAAAGTTCCATAGCCTAGAATAATGCAAGAGGGATTATGGCACTCATAAATCTAACATTCGCCGATATTCATTCCCATTTCAATGAATTATAGGGCTGTTGGTTTGTTATTATAAATATTATGGGATAACACAGAGAACATCTGCATCACTGCAAATTACGGGAGAGGGTACGTAAATAAAATTATTCGAACAGTCATTCGAAATTTAAAAAGCCACCCGTGAAACGCCGGGTAAGCCAACTGGTGTTCACATAAAAGCAATTCTTCTGTTCTCTTTGTGTTGAGAAATATAAATGTTTACATGCAAATTTGCAAACAAGGTAATAAGACTTTGATGTCCTTATGATACAGAAACAAAACTCAGCTGCTTGTATCACAAGCCAGAAGTTGTTAACGAATTAACAAGGGAAAAACGAAGAATAACATATTCCGTTGCGTGATGCACCAGTAATGTAAACTTCAACATGTAAACATACAATAGCACTGCCTCCAAATTGTAAATGTTGCGAAAAAAAAATATCGTGTTACATTTATACGAGTTTCTCTACACATTGACCTACTTTTATAGCTTCTACTATACGATAGGTTATTTTTATCTACCTCGAATTAATCGAGATAACTCTTTGCAGAAATATTTTCATTACACATTTCCTTAAAGGTGTAGAAAGTGAATTTAATAAACTGCAAGGACATCATGATTACTTAACGAGGCCTTCGTAGCTTCCCCTTCTTTCCCTCTCTTTACCCCTCTACAATAACAGCAGTATTCATACTATTGGTTGGGCATAGTTACAACTAGAGTTCGAACCTTTATACAGCTATCGAGAAATGAGGTGATCCCAAGTTACCTTCACATGGGCCGAACATGAGGTCATTGTGCGGGTACAATGCCAGCACAAAGTACGCTGCCTCCCCTCCCCCACCTTTCCCTGTTCTCATTACATCACCGAAGTATTGCAACTGTCAGCAGTTCATTGGTCAGTAGTTATGCCTCATCCCTTACGATAGCCCGTAAGACGATAACAAATTGAGAGATGCTCACAAACAGTGCATTTTACTAAATTCGCTTTCTGTATAACGGATTGAATCGATGGTCAGATGGACGATTGCAAACGCTAAATGTCCTCTTTTATACGCGTTGCCCGGGTTCGTTATCCTGTAGTTTCATCTGCACAAAAATATAAATGATAAACTACACAGGATCAGACCGGGTTACGATCATATTATTTCAAAATTCAAGGAAAATTACATGCCTGGTGAAAAGATCACTGTTGCTGAAAGCTTGATGTTTTGACAGGACCATTAAAGAGATTCCCTTGTGGGCTAACCGGGAAAAGTACGAATCAGCTGGGGAATTTAATGTCGTACTGGCAAGTTGGCCATGGTAACTTAGTGGTTAAAGCAGCCGCTCAATAAGCGCAAGATCCGTGGTTCAGATCCCTGCTATGGCATTGAATTTTTCAGTCCTGATTCCACCCCTTGACTTTTCGTTTTTGAGTTATGCTGTTCACAGACATACAAACACACACACACACACACACACACACACACACACACACACACACACACAGAGAGAGAGAGCTTTTTCTAATAAAAATATATTTTTTTGGATTCAGGGGGGGGCTCAGTTCTTGGCGTCGAATTTTTGGGCCGAATACTATACTTCCCCTACTTACTATTTGCAGTAGAGAAAGTAATATTTCACCATAATGTAATACTTAGTATATTATACTCAATTTAAATAAAAAATGTATCATAGTGCAAATAAATCGGGAATAACAGTAATACACAACAAATATTACGTTACAACAAATTTACCTCTAAGTGCTTTGACCTGTGAATTTAAATAACTAAAACATAGAAAACAAAGGCTCAAATGACACACAAGGCATCTCCGATATTAAATCCATTTCCCCATTTTTAAGTTCACTGTTGCTACTACCTAACCATACGCCTGCTTTCATTATGTAAGACAAAAATGTCAGCGGGCTATGTTATTTTTATAGGCATAATTTAAAACAAAGTCCAGATATTGTTTCTTTTTCCATTATTCTGTAAAGGATTCTCAGCCCTTTACATAATGCCTCACAGTGTTTCAGTTGTCGATTTAAGTATTCATTCTTGTTTTATTTTGGAAATGCTCTTTCAAATGAATATGGTATTGGTTTATGAAATGAGGCTATTCCCAAAATTCCCCACAGCTACCTTCGTAGAAGATAGGAATAATTGAAGTTAAATGTTTTAAATCTCCACCCGCTTTCCACTATTAGGTTAAAATATATCCCAAATTACTTATATTAAATTGATGGAAAAGTGTTAACACATATAGTGTAGAAAGTACAAAATCATGCGGAACTTTGATACCTATGGTAGACGTAACATTTAATGGTGGTTGATAGCTGGCTATTACTAATCTTTTTCCTGTTGTACAAGTTATATTTACATCACTAGCTTTATTGCGTGATTTCATAGCGTGTTTAACTACACAATACCGCAAGGGGTGGCAAGCCTATGATTGGATGTTGTATCGAGCCACCGGTCATTAAATTTTGTGTCAGCCATAATACAGTTAGTTTTTTACATACCGTCTTGATATTGCCTATTCTTTACATGAATTCAAGAGAAACAACACAACGTATTGCTTAAAACAATGAAACATTCAAAACAACAGGAAACTTAGGTTAATACTGGTAAGTTATTCTATATCAATTCCGCACTATAATCAGTTCCGCTTTCCTGAAGCTTCGTCATTATCTAAGATTTGCATTTAAACTTATATATAACCCCAAAAGAATGGATGGGGGCTTAAGAACTTATTAATATAAAATTCCAAAAATACATTTCGTTGGGATTGCTATCTCAAATATCCAGGATTTTAGGGGTTTAAGTGAAGATATTTTTGCCGGTAATTGAATAAGTATAATGTACAATATTTTCTTCGTTTGCGAACTTATAATTTAAGTTACAATTAGTGAGAGACCGGTGCACAACAAAGGACGGTCGGGGTCAAGGTCCCTCACACCACATACCAGGTGTGGTGTGTATCAAAGCGTCCAAGGTCAGCCCGCCTCGCGCGACTGTTTGTAAACGAGTGGAGTGGAGCGGAGTTGATGGAGTTGATGGAGTGGATGGAATGGAGTGGAGTGGATGGAGTGGATTGGAGTGGAGTGGGGTGTAGTGGAGTGGAGTGGATGAAGTGGAGTGGAGTGGATGGAGTGGGTGGAGTGGAGTGGAGTGGATAGAGTGGAGTGGAGTGGGGTGTAGTGGAGTGGAGTGGGGTGTAGTGGAGTGGATGGAGTGGAGTGGATGGAGTGGATGGAGTGGATGGAGTGGATGGAGTGGAGTGGAGTGGAGTGGAGTGGAGTGGAGTGGAGTGCAGCGCAGAGCGGCGCAGTATTGCGTGGCACGGCGTGGCACGACACGGCACGTCAAAGGGTTTTCGAGATTATTCACGAAGTGTCCGGTGGCCGGTGTATTTGTAGAAATTCCAGAAAAGGTGAAGTTCAAGAAAATTCTGGCTGTCATCGCCGGTGTAAAAGCTTGCGGAGCGGGATAGCGCAGGCAGTTTTTAGTTATTTTAGTGTGTGTGTGTGTGTGTGTGTGTGTGAGTGTGAGAGAGAGAGAGAGTGTGTGTGTGTGTGTGTGTGTGCGTGCGTGCGTGCGTGTGTGTGTGTGTGTGTGTGTGTGTGTGTGTGTGTGTGTCAGCTGTGTGTGAACGGTCGTCGTGAGAACCGACATGTTGTCAACAGTGCCGGATTTAGTTATTTTGGCGCCCATAGGCAGGGCTAAAATCCCCCCCCCCCGATTTTGCATTATGAGGGAATTATGAGTTTAAATTAGTTTTAAATGAGTGGACATGATAGTTACAATTTGGAAAAAATTAATTATTTGGAATAAAAATATATTCATCTTACTTGCAAATTATAACGATTTTCTATGTACTTTCTTCTTAGAAAAAGCATTGATCGAAGTCCATCTGACGAAGCACATCAAACTCGAAACAAAGAATTGACATAGCGTTAAATTTCTCTTGGCGTGTTGTTGAACGAAGATAATTTTTCACTCTCTTGAGTACAGAAAATGATCTCTCTGCCGAACAATTTGTTGTAGGTTTACACAGAAATATACGTTGCACTACACCAATATTAGGATAAACATCCAAGAGGCCTTTCTTAAGGAGTGTTCTGTATAGACACAGTAATGACATTTTTATATAAATTGTCGACCATATAGCATCGAAGGTGAATGTATTCACTGTCGAATTCATCCTCTATGTCCTCCGAGTAAGTCACTCAAGTTTGAGCCCGTCCGAAAATTTGTTTTGTGTCCAAGTCACAGAGCTTAGTAAGAAAATCAAAATTAGCAAACAATCCTTCATACGCATTACATCTACGTTTCAGATCTTAACACAGCCTGTCAATAATAACATTGAAAACATTTATTCTATGATTGTCTCTGTCAGAAAACGCAAAATTTTCTGTTTACTCACCATGTTGTAACTTAGTCTACGTTTCCTAGTGCTGTCGTAATTGTATGTATCCTAGCTTTTTCCTTGTAAGGATCAAACATACCTCTTTTGCATTCAAAATAAGTTACTAATGAATTGTAAAGATAGATGACAACTTGTAATTCAGCCTCAACAGATTTTAAAGCTTTGCTTACACTGTTAAACCTTTCTAAAATATTCCAAAATAATAGAGTCTCCATTTCTCCAAATTTTGGAGTGAATCATGAAGTCCTGCAGCTTCACAACGAGTAAGCGGTTTCTCTCTGTTGTCAGATATTGCAGTTAGAGCTTATTGGGTATCTAACTACGAAGAACACAAGCTACGACAAGCATCCTGGCCGACCATTTTGTTTGTGAAAGATTTTTCAACGCCGTAGAGTTTGGTTTCAGATGAGATAGTAAAAGTTCCCAGGTGTGTGTAGACACTGAGAAAAAGGGGTTTACTGCGAGCATACATCCCACAACAGAAGAACCAACAAGATTGAGAGAATGAGCCGACCATGGAACACACACAGTAAGGGAGCTTAAACCTTTAATCCGTGCTAGAAGACCTGAGTATGTGCCTGACATATTACTAGCGTTGTCATAGTACTTAGCACGGCAATTTTTAATACACTACTCAAAATAATTAGAGGCACAAGATTTTGTTCGAGTGCATTTCTGTAGTAGTATTTATTGTGACCATACAGTAAGTTTTCTTGAATACCAAACCTTTCGCGGCGCCGTGGCCGAGCGGTTAGCGCGCTCGCCTACCGCCTAGGCGGCCCGGGTTCGATCCCAGGGACCCGCATGTGGTATTCGTGGTGGACGAAGCGGCGTCAGGGCGGGTTTTCTCCGGGTGCTCCGGTTTACCCCGCCATCTCATTCCACCGGTGCTGCATCTTCATTCCATGTATCATCAGTGTCACCGCCTGCGGTGCCGTAGTAGTAAAAGCGGGCGTTAAACACTACAACAACAACCAAACCTTTAACTAACAATAACATAATAACAATAGCAAAATAAAGGTGACAGAAAAATACCTGAACTGGACTTTTGCCATTTTGTCACATTATTAGGAGTAGTCTGATTTCAGAGGCAAGGCAAAAGGCATGACGGTCTCGTTATAATGAATGGTGTACTGGAACCGAGTTCCAACGCTTTCTGTAAGGTCAATGAACGGTCAGTAGGTCACGTTTTGAGGTGCGAAGCGAAATCTGTACTTACTGACAGCCTTTACAAAAATCAAACTCATCAAAGCTTTTTAGACAAATAAACATTAACGAAGCTTGAAATGAAATGTTCTTGAAAATCTTTGCCTGATATCTTAAAGACACCCGAGTCATTCCCAAAGTTTGGTATGTATCCAAGTTTTAATTTTTAAGGCATGCTCTACTCACACACGCACGCACGCGCACACACATATCTAAAATGGTTCTTATTGTCAGCTCCACAATTAGTATCGGAAGATCTCGATAGTGAATGTTTGGGCGAAATGCAATATAGGTACTAAGAGTTAGAGAAAGTAAAACTTGCACTATCTGCACTCCCAGACAAAGTGACGACATAATCAAACCATGTGCTCTAAAAATGGTTAAAAATAATGTAACAGTCTCACGATATTGACATGTTAAAATTTTAAATAACGCTTTGTTTGCTCCATTTAAACCCTACATTAAGTTACATGTTCCTGGCCTTCGTGACTAAAGCAATTTATTGCATGATACTGGCGCAAATGGTTCAACACACATCGCTATTAAAATGCATCATTCCAGCATAACCGGAGCTTGCCTGCAGGCGGTTGGAGTTTCTCGTCATGGCTGAAATGGGGTTGTCAATGATAATTTCTGTCGTAAATATCTTCCTCGCCTTGTAATCTTAGCTAGTTGTATTTTCTTTGCAATAGGTGCTGGTACTGCTCCATTTGATATGTATATAAAGGTTTTCATTTTCTTTCTTTCTCTGCTACGAGCTTACAGTAAGCAGAGGAAGTATTGCATTCCACCATAAAATTCGATACCCAGATTTCACCAGAAAACTATTATGTAGGCCAGGTCCGTGTTTGTGTGTGTGTGTGTGTGTGTGTGTGTGTGTGAGAGAGAGAGAGAGAGAGAGAGAGAGAGAGAGAGTCTGTACGCGTCTGTATGCGTGTTTTTAAGGACAATTTATTCCAGTATGTTCCATTACAGAAAATGAGACACTATATGCATATGTTATACATAATAATACAGGGCTTTCCAATTGGTTCTTCACCGCCGCACGACCTTTTGCCTGTGCGATTTTGAAGCCACCGCGGCCGGGTTTGCCGCTGCTAACAAGCCGCACGTAAAACATGTACGAGAAGTCTTACCTGATAGAAAATGCTGGAAATGTCATGAACGATGGTTTAATCGATCCACAGCTTCTGTTCTTTTCAGATGAGGCGTGGTTTCATCAAAATGGTCGCGTGAACACTCACACAGTCGGTATTGGGCATCTCAAAATTCACATCGCGTTCAAGAAATCCCTCATTATGATCGGAGATTTGGAGTTTGGTGTGCTGTTAGCGCGACGAATAATTGGTCCAATATTTTACGACCAGACTGTAAATAAAGAGAGGTACCGAAATGACATTTTGACCTCGTTTTTTCAGTCACGATCTGTACTTGCAGTAGCAGAATCTGGTTGAAACCACTCATATGATTTCTCTTCTTCTGTCAGTTCACGAAAAAATGGGATCAAAATGTCATTTCGGTACCTCTCTTTATTTACAGTCTGGTCGTAAAATATTGGATCAATTATTCGTCGCACTAACAGCACACCAAACTCCAAATCTCCGATCATAATGAGGGATTTCTCGAATGCGATGCGAATTTTGAGATGCCCAATACCGATTGTTATGAGTGTTCACGCGAACATTTTGATGAAACCACGCCTTATCTGAAAAGAACAGAAGCTGTGGATGGATTAAACCGTAGTTGACGACATTTCCAGCATTTTCTATAAGGTAAGATTTTTATACATGTTTTACGTCCGGCTTCTTAGTAGCGGCAAACCCGGCCGCGGCAGCTTCAAACTCGCACAGGCAAAAGGCCGTGCGGCGGTGAAGAACCAATTCGAAAGCCCTGTAGTTATCCTACATCACTGTACAATCGTCATAAGTTTCATACACTTAAGTGTCGAGTTATTTTCAAAAGATTAAAGTCTATATATTATTTACGTATTTTTAAATTGTTGCATATGTTTTCCACCAGTTCTTAATTGTCAATAGGCAACTTTCCACCATTCTGTATCACTTTTTTTTTTCTAATGGTTTCTTTCCCTTTTTAATATCTCACACTCCCATAGCATCTCACAAACACTGTGTTTCCTTTCTACGAACGCATGTTGGATGGTTGGTTAATTTACACGGGAAAACACAAATTAAAGGAATTTAAGGCACCTAAAACCGAGTGTGTCTGTGTGGGTATTTGTGCCTGTGTGTGTCTATGTGATAGTGTGTGTGTGACTGTCTGTGTGCCAGTGAGAATGTGTATGTGATTATGCCTGTGAATGTGTGTGTGTGCGCGCGCGTGCGTGTGTGTTTTGGACACAATTCAAAAACGAAATGTACGTAAAGTTTAATACCAAACTTAGTATTTAAATTCAGCATCTTCCAAGGATGTCACACAAAGACTAAAATAAATGCCGAATTATCCTTTACGTGGAAACTTTTTCATGCATTCCCAATGGTGCAGTAAGGCAGATTTCAAAACATGTTCCTAGAGCCAGGTCAGGGTTTCTTTTCTTGTGATCGGTTGTCATTTGGACTTGTTGAATATGCTCCGCAGGTCTAGTATATAGTTGTAAGAGATAGCGCAAAAAGTTTGAAGTTGTTCCTGTAGGTCAGAACATGCTGAAGAATTTCAGTGAATGTTACAACAGCTGTTACAAAAAACTATTGAAGAACACTAATAATATAACATCAGCCGGCCTGCCTCACATTTAAGGGTCCCGAATTCAAATCTCAGAGTGAGTTATCCAGGTAAAGTTTTCTGCAAGGTATTCTCTTATCCTGAGAAGAAATGTCGGATAAAGTTGTATTCTTTATTTTCCTTTTCCTCCTCCAGTGAAAAAGAGTATCTCAGAAGAGCTAGCCGAACCGCTTGAGACGGGTGAGTCTTGTGTAGGTATAAGCTAAATATAGGACATCAAACTCAATAACCTTTAAGTTTCGCAATCATTTGGCGACTTCTATGATTTAATCTAACGAGATTGCACACTCCACTGATATAAGCTTGGGCAATGAGCACAGCGCCAGGTATCGCCGTATAGATTCAATTGCCTACTGAATTGCCGAGTGAGTGCTTTCCAGCCGGGGATCATGATGAACAGATGGTAGAGGGAGGGATGGGTGTGAATTTAAATTAGCTATAGTGCTAAAATGCACAACGGCCACAATAATTTCCAAATTTTTTTTCTGAAGTAGTATGGAAGCAAACTCTAAAATGGTTTCCCTCATCGAACAAGCATGTAGCGGTACAAGTGCTGCTGAATTGACATGATAATACAGAATTGTATTAGTGGAAAAATAATTAGAAGTGGTTTATTGCTTCGATGCATTTATCAACTGCAATAATTATTTTTATAACTATTTAGAAAACTAACTAAACAATAACTTGTTCTATTATTTATTGCTGCATTATGCATTATGACATCATTGTTATGGCCATAGTTAAGTATTAATAAGTGGACCAACACGGATTATTAGTATCATTATCATAATTAAGGCCACGAGTGATTGTCAGATTATCGATAAATTTTCGAATCACGAAGTGACGAGAGAATTTATCTAAAGAATTTGCCTATCACGAGTTCCATTTACTAAGACTGTTTCACGAATTAAAGGATGATGTAGCCTATGAAATATTATTTAAATGCTGTATTGTAATTACTAACTTCTTAAAAGAAACATGTAGCATGAATACATACATCAGCGTCCATTGGCACGGCCTACTACTAGATTCTCATATTGATGCTCCAATTTTTTAATATGTTGGCAATGTCAGTAGTTGGAATATTTGCTGTTAATTTATAATTTAATTCAATACAAAATATGTCAAACTGATTCCAAACCTATATTCTGTTGTATGTAGTGTTCTAAGTTTTCCCTCTTCGAATTATTTCATCTATTTCAGCAGTAGCTACTTCGCCGAAGCGAGAGTCAGCCATATTTGACATTTGAATAGCGGCTCTATTGTGTCAAATTACGTCAGCTGTTGTGCATCTGTAGCACAGTGCAGCTAGATTCTCTAACCTGATTATAATATAAGAAAAGCAGAGGAGGTGATAAAGAAATGTGATAAATTTGTCGCGAATGAAGGCTGTCATTGGTTGAAATTTGAAATTTGTATGCACATGATTGGTTGATTTCAACCGTCACGTATGAGTAGAATAGTCATTAATATTAACCTAAGGATACACCAGCAGTAAGTTCACAAGTTCAAGTAGTTAAAATTATATCAGAAGGGTATTTAAGGATGACACTGCATTTATGTCATTACCAATCTAAATCATCCCATTTCTATATAAGCCAATTTTCTAAGGCAAGTGTACAACATATTATTAACTATTTCCCTCATACCGAATTATTACCTCTTGGTCACGGTATTATCGCTTTGGTTATACCGCCTCCTCCTTCCGGTTCCGCCAAACTAAACATTTTCTTACGTCTCTGAACATCTGAAGTATCTATGTGCAGTAAAAACAATTAGCGGGTCACTCAAAAATGGCAGGCAAAAGCTAGTGAGGATACTGACATTTTAATTGAAGAGGGAAAGTCTAAAAATACGGAAAAGAGCAGTAGTAATTTTAAATAGAGCAGACCTACCTTTTAATGAGATACCTACGAAAGCAAATTCGTTCTTTATATTCATCACATATGTAATTCCCCATTTCCTATTAATATTAAATAGTATTAAATAAATGAATCATTAATTATTTCGCGAAATATTCTATAAACGAATACTACTACTTGAGGTTTTCATATTTGGGATAATTTTTCTCGCTCTTCGCGCTCGCAAAATTAGTCATATGAAACTCTGTCGTAGTACTACTACAGATAATTCTATTGCTAGATGATATAAATAGTAGCGCCATGCTGACTTCAGTGTTAGTTAAACAGTTCCAGGGATAAAAGGAACTAAAAAAAGCAGTTACCGACACTATGTAACCTGTTACTTTATACTTTACTTATTTATTTGCCCGTGTCTGTCTTTTTGTCTGTCTGTCTGTCTGTCTCTCTGTCTGTCTGTTTCTCTTTCTGTTTGTCTCTTTCTTTCTGTCTGTCTGTCTCTGTCTCTCGTCTGTCTGTCTGTCTCTCTCTCTCTCTCTCTCTGTCTGTCTCTCAGTCTTTCTGAATGTCTCTATCTCTCTGACTGTCTCTTTGTCTGTCTCTCTCTCTGTCTGTCTGTCTGTCTCTGTCTGTCTGTCTCTGTCTCCCTGTCTCTGTCTCCCTGTCTCTGTCTGTCTCCCTGTCTGTCTGTCTCCCTCTGTCTGCCCGTCTCCCTCTGTCTGCCCGTCTCCCTCTGTCTGCCCGTCTCCCTCTGTCTGCCCGTCTCCCTCTGTCTGCCTGTTTCTATCCATCTGTCTGTCTCTCGTCTATCTGTCTGTCTCTCTGTCTGTCTCTCTATCTGTCTCTCAGTCTCTCTGAATGTCTCTGGCTGTCTCTCTGTCTCTCTCTGTATGTCTGTCTCTCTCTGACTGTTTCTCTCTGTCTGTCTCTCTCTGTCTGTCTGTCTGTCTCTCTCTGACTGTCTCTCTGTCTCTCTCTGTCTGCCTGTCTCTCTCTGTCTGCCTGTCTCTCTCTATCTGCCTGTCTCTCTCTATCTGCCTGTCTCTGTCTATCCGTCCGTCTGTCTCTCCGTCTGTCTCTCCGTCTGTCTCTCCGTCTCTGTCTCTCCGTCTCTGTCTCTCCATCTCTGTCTCTCCATCTCTGTCTCTCCATCTCTGCCTGCGTCCGTCGTTGTTTGTAGTGTTTAACGCACGCTTTTACTACATACGGCACCGCAGGCGGTGACACTGATGATACATGGAATGAAGATGGAGCACCGGTGGAATGAGATGGCAGGGAAACCGGTGAACCCGGAGGAAACCCGCCCCAACGCCGCTTCATCCACCACAAATCCCACATGTGGTTGCCTGGGATCGAACCCAGACCACTTTGGTGAGAAGCGAATGGTCTAACCATACGGCTACGGCGCGGCCACTCTGTATCTGTGTCTGTCTATTTATTTATTTCGTCACCGTTGCAACACAGTAATTGTTAGTTACTTCTCGACTATCCCTATTGTAATGATTTTCTAGTTAGATCCCTTTTCCACAGAGATCCTCTACGGGAAATATTTCTCTCTCACCGATCACGTAACACCAGCACGTAACAGCTTCAGCCACCTTTTCTAATTGCCTGTGGATGCGCAGTTCCCTAGGCAATAGCCAAGCCTGTGTTTAAACCTCAGCTATGATATTTCCGACTGAGATCTCCGTGCATAATTAACGGCAACACATGGATAGGTGAACAGCGATTTGTTCACTCACCGAGACGGACCTGTTGAATCGACTGAACTGAAAACTCCACCCGTTACCATAACGACGGTTGCGATGTTGCTCTGCATCAGGGCACGTTCATAAAGAAATCGTTTGGATTATGGTCCATGCCATCCTACAAATATTTCCTTTTTCCCCCCCTCCATAATATAAGTTTATTATATAATTGAATACGGTACAGTTGTGCATACATTTTAGTTGACAAATAAATAATGTGAAACTTCTGATCAGGTACTTATCCAACGATATGCCTGAGAATTTATCCTTCTGCTTACAATCCTAAGTGAGTATGTCATTTTCATTTCAAATTTCTGTGCATTTAAATCAGGAGCGAAGGAAATAAGGTTGAATTGTGGCAGGGATAGGTAACAAATCAGCCTCAATCCCTCGTAGAGTATTTTGGCGTTTACAGACAGCACTTGGACCGGTTTTTATCGTCCTTGGCCTCTGTTATATATTCTTCCTGATGTTGCATGCACGGTGCAAGGTGCAAAATGCGACTACGAAAAGTTGACCTCAGAGCAAACACCACTCGTCCTATCCTTACACTTGTCTCTGTCGCCTTTCCGTCTCCCCCTTCCACACTCCAGCGCTGTGAGCAGTATTAAACTGGCTAACTTTTTTTTGTAACAAAATCTGGTCTTTTGTTTTAACGATCTAGAAATCACTGGTATAAACCTCATTTTTAGAAAAATAATGCTCTTCTGCAAGATTTAACAACCTCTTTAATGCTTTCTGCCGTCCCCTATACTATGATTTCACCATGTTTCTGCGTGTACTTTGTCTTTCAATAGATGATTTTTTCACACACGTAATCATTGTGCCGTAAATGAGACATTTGGCTCTGTCATCACGACTTTCAAAAAATAAATTTTCCACTCTGATTTAAATGGACTTATTTTGCTTTCTTTACAGCAGGTCGCTCCATCTATATTACACGTATCTGTTTCACTAATAATCAAGCCGTCTATCAGCACATGCTTCTCCGCTCTGCAGCGCGCGAATTGAACGAGTTGCTACGATGCACGGTGCAAGGAACCTGTGCACTTTGGATTGCACCCGGTACGATTTTAAGCTTTTAGAGGCCGTGTACTAATTGTTTGAGTTTGGATAATGCCAACTGCTTAAGAACTCCTATGCCAACTTATAGCATAACTATAGAAGTTTGCAAGCTCCTAGCTTGCGTCAACATAATAAACTAGCCACGCACAAAACGACTAAATTTACATAGTCTCTTGCGGTGTTATGTTGGTCACTTCGCAGATCGGCATATCAGTTCAGTTGTTTTACCCTCTTTTACGATTAACTGCTCTTTATGCTTCCCTTTGTCAATGACAATATATCGCGTTATGTTAATACTTAAGTTTAGCGTCATTATTTAACGGTTGTCATTGAGAAACGTCCTTAACTTGTTTTACCCCTTACCTTATCTGTATTAAACTTTCCACCGAGTTTCTAAATGACAAAGGGCAGCAAAACTGACGTCACAGATCATTTAGTTAATTGTTTGCATGCTATACTGAATGAAATCAAACAATTTTTCTTTTAGGCAATATATTCTCCACAAATAAGCAGCAGTTCAGGCAGACGGAATGTATTTTTCTCATGCAACCTTTTTAAGGGAATATGGAAAGGGTTTTCGGTCAAAAAATTCTAGTTTTGGTTTATTGTCGTATATTAAAGTATGAAGTTTGTTCTTCCTTAAGTTCTTTGAATTATCTCGATATGTATCCTAGAAGGAGATTAATTATTAAAATTTGGGATTGGCTGCACACCACTTCGTACAGCTAATTACAGTAGCACTATTGGAGGAATGGATGTTTCAGTGGCCTGAAAAGTATCATAAAGTGCACTAATTACTAAAGCATATATAGAAGTTGTAGCACTACAGTCATGTGGAGAAAATGTAAAAATTGAAAACTGGAAGTGTGAGCCATGTCCAGAAGAGAATGGATTGTCGACTAAGAAAACTGGAGGTTTCTTTTAGGGGAAAAGTTCTTGGTGATGGAAAGACTGTTGGTGGAAGGCATATACTCACAGATGATGTCATTGAGAGGGTGCAGAGATATTATGGTCTTGCAATAAGACAATATCTAGAAACTGTAGAAAAAATTAGAAAATCAGTAATGGGCAATTTGCTTTCATACTTTCAGTGTCGACATATGACAACCCCAATCATAGTTTGTGTCTATCTAGTGCAGACAGTTGGTAAATACAATAAAGGGCTGGTCATAGGAGATAAATATAATCATCCTCAAAGTTTTCCACTTGCCATAATGGAAGAAATAAAATCCAATATGTAGGGACTAACTGTTCCAGCTTTGGAGCTAATTTCACGTAAGTTTAAATTTTCCTTGCATAAGGAACATTTTCTCAGTCGTTAATATTTTGATCTGAAATTTTTAGGAGTTGCTTACATCGGCGTTTTACATGCACTTAAATAAGGGTTTTGAAAATAATTAATATTTGGTAGACTTTTTAACAAATGTGTATTCTAAAATGTGAAGAAAAATGTCAAAAGAAAAATCTATTCAACTTTTCAAAAACTATTACTTTAGCTATTATAAGAACATTACATTATTTGTGTAGTTTCCAGTAGAGTAAGGTTTTAACACGACACACCTGCGGAAATGGCTGACTTGAGCTCCAGCACATTTTGATGTAAACGTGCGGAATCACCTCAACATCGCATATTCAAATCGATGGATTGATAGAGGCCAGTGCGCTTGCCAGATGACTTCTTTCGACTATTTTCTGTCAGGTTGTATGAAGAGTAGGGTGTATGGCACTCCTGTAACGTCAGCGTAGGATCTTATGGCTCGTTTCCACAGAGCGATTTAAAATCTTCAAAGACAGCCCCACGTATTGGGTCATGTGCACGAGGCTCACCATCGCCAATGTAGGCTCTGCAACGACGTAGAAAGTATGCACTTCGAAGCCCGTTTGTAATATAAACAGCTCGATGTTGGGTTTATTGAAGAAACGTGAACGTACACCCATCTCACACTTCGATGTTCTACAGCGTCCAAACCGTGCATTTCTGGACAGCAGTTCCTATCTTAGAAACGATCAGTTTGATGTACCGCACAACATACTAAGTGTTGTCGTTTTGTTTTTTTTTTTTTTTTTTTTTTTTTTTTTTTTTTTTTTTTTTTTTTTTTTTTAATGGCACGTTTTAACGTTGTGAAGATAGGGCATTCCATATTCCCTTAAAACCAACAGTTTTACCACAAGTCGCCGGTGATAATTCCATAAATTCGCAACTATAGTGATATATTAGAAAAAGAAATGCTGTTTGTGAATCTTGTAGTGCCTTACCCAGATTTCTGAGAGGAGAAACAGTGGGGTTTCCAGTAGCAAACAGCGGCTACGCCGAAGTGAAGCAGGTGAAACTGACAGAGTAAAAGCTTAAGATTATGGAGCCTTTTGCAGACCCAAACATGTTCTTTTATGGCATGACAAAGTCAGATGCAGCATGAAAGAGGAAGCTAGAATATTTCTAAGAAATTTTCCAGGCCACCAAATATGGAAAGTGTGTGCGTGAATCTGTGTGTCTGTGATTGTGTGTGTGTGTGTGTGTGTGTGTGTGTGTGTGTGTGTGTGTGTGTGTGTGTGTGTGTGTGTAAGTAAGTAAGTAAGTAAGTAAGTGAGAGAGGGGGGGAGAGGCTTTTTTTTTTTTTAATTTATTTAGATCGATCAGCAGTAAATACATGCTCTACAGATCTGGTAGAACCAAAATAAAAATCATAGGAACATAAGAGTAACATTGTAGAGGTAGGGCAGTGGGCCCCCTCTGAACTAATACAAATGTGATACAGGCTGTGATGGTGAGAATTTGCACATTACAAAGATAGTAGAAAAGCAGTAGTGGAGCAGTTGATTAGTCAGAGCTAGAAGTGTCATCACTAAGAAGCAGATCCTGTGGAAGTCGTCGCTTCAGTCGTGTTGGCCGGCGACTTCGGACGCCAATGTTGTACGTCACAGCTCCTGGAACGTGGCGTAGATTGGAGAAGAACCGTCGGGCGAGCTGTCGGATGAAATGATGGAGAGGAAGAAGGCCCAGTTCGTGATGGAGCTGCTGGTTGCGTACAAACCAAGGAGCATTGGTGGCGATTCGCAGGAATCGGTTCTGGACGACCTGTAGACGCCGTAGGTGACACATACTGGCAGCCCCCCATACCTGGCAGGCATAAGTAATGAGAGGACGAACAAGAGATTTGTATAGGAGCAGTGAAGATTCCAAACCAAGTGAGGTGTGTTTGTGGAGCAAAGACGAAAGTTTAGAAAGACGAGCCGATGCCAGGGTAATGTTGCGGTCTATATGAGGCTTCCACGTGAGCCGAGTGTCCAATAATATCCCAAGGTACCTGACTGGTGTAGAAGAGGAGAGCCTCGACACATGAATATTCAGAAGATGTATAGGCGGTGGTGAATTATAGCGGCGTAGAGTAAAAATCTTGGCTTCCGTTTTCTGAGTGTTAATGGTAATACACCAAGTGCGAAACCAATTTGTGAGGCGATCAAGAGAGATCTGTAATGTGTTGATAGCGGAATGGAGTCTAGAGTGAGAACAATATAACACGGTATCGTCAGCATACAGGGCAATTGAGGTTGGAGCTAGATCTGGAATATCAGAGGTATAAATACTAAAGAGCGTGGGTGCTAGTATAGAACCTTGGGGGACTCCTGCTGAAATAGAATACTTAAGGGAAAGAGTACCTCCAATGCGTACTGCAAAAGTGCGACCGGTGAGAAAGCTGGTAATAATGTGTACCAAATAGTCCGGAAGACCAGTGCGATAAAGTTTAAGTAGCAAGCCAGAATGCCACACTTTATCAAACGCCTGTGCCACATCAAGGAAAAGAGCTGGGGTATATTGGCGATGCTCGAAGCCGCGGACAACGTGTTGAGTTAACCTCAGTAACTGGTGAGTAGTAGAGTGTTTCGGGCGAAATCCGAATTGAAACGAGGGAATGATGTGAGCATTGGTGAGGTACTGCACTAGACGACGATGGATGACCTTCTCAAAGAGTTTGGCCAATGTGGGCAGAAGACTGATAGGACGATAGCTGCTTGGCAGATGCTTAGGCTTATTGGGTTTGTGGAACACAATGATATGAGCAAATGTCCACGTGGAAGGGAAGTAGCCAATTTGCAGACAGAAATTCAGTATAGAAGAGAGATAGGCAAGCGCTTTCTTGGTGAGATGTTTCAAGACTATGTTGGGCAGAAGATCGTGCCCAGGCGATTTCTTGTTAGGAAGGCAGCGAATTAGATGAAAGAGTTCCCGAGGACTAGTGAAGGAGATTCGTGATTGAACTGTAGCTCGTTGACGTTGGGCACCTAGTTCATTTTCTATAGCTGCGGCGCTTGGAGATATGGTGTGAAGAGCAAAAGTTTGTTCGTAATGTGCAGCCAAGATTTCACACTTTGCTGCGACGTCCGTGACAAGATTGTTCCCATCGGAGAGTGCAGGAATCACAGTAGGTTCACGAAGAATCCGGCTGGTGGCATCCCACAAGGTGTGGTCGTGTGGAGATATAGTCGCCACATGGCGTTGATAAGTTTGTAGACGGTGACGCTCTAGTTCAACCTTTACAAGACGTATCAAATTGTTGAGTCGTCTACGTAACCAAGGTTGCCGTTCTCGTTGCCATCGCCGACGAATAGCATTTTTCTCCCGAATAAGACGCAGAATGGATATTGGCAATGAATGTGGAGAGTTCCGCCATGGAGAGTGTGACGTAGAAAGCCGTACACAGTTACACAAGGTAGCAGTGAAATGTGCTACCGCGGCGTCAATATCAGTAGTAGTTGCTAGTTGATAAGAGGAGGTTAAGGCATTATCTAACTGAGATTGAAAAGCATCCCAGTTTACAATACCAGTGATGAGGCGAGGAAACGAAGTCAGCAAGGTAGGCGAGAGTTGAAAGGTAATCACAACAGGGCAATGATCGGAATCAAGTTCTGCTAAAGCGATGACATAAGTTGGGAGAGGAAGATTCCTGTGAAGACCAATATCAAGGATATCAGGAGCGTGCATGGGATTGCTAGGATAATAAGTGGGATCCGATGGAGCGGAAATAGAAAGCCCATTGGTATTTAAAACATTGAAAAGAAGACGACCATTGGGATTGGTAGACCTACACCCCCATGAAGAATGTTTGCAATTCAGATCACCCAAAAGGAGAGTGCTGCAGTCAGGCGGGAATAGTAACGAGAGATGTGTAGTATTAAGCCGGCGATTAGGAGGTTTATAAGCACAGATAATAATGACATTAGTGCCATCCGTGGTGGAGAGTTTAAGGCCTGTCACTTCAAGTGCAGGAATAGTGGGTAGAAAGATTGCACTGTGAGTAAGTGTGCGTCTGATGAGGATGGCAACACCTCCGGAAGCCGTTTCAGCTACACGATCCTGGCGATAGATTTTGTAGCCAGGAACTGTGAAGGTCTCGTTCGGTAGAAAATGCGTTTCAGTGACGCAGGCAATATCGATATTGTGCATTGTGAGAAAAGCAACGAAAGATGCGCGTTTGGCACGGAGACCGTTAGCGTTCCAGTTAAGGAGGGTTAACTTTTTAAGATGAATGATATCACGGGTTGCCATTGGGAATTAAAGAAATAATAAGAGAACTAAGTAGCGGTGGAAGTTGTGGTAAAATGGGGGTAAGCAGAGTCCGGAAGTAAGAGAATAACTGAGAGAGCAAATCAGAGAAAAGAGTCAGTAAGGGCGTCGAAGAAGAATCCCTGGGTGGGGCAGCGGAAGAACTAGCCGGTGAAAAAGGAGAAGTGGAAGACGTCATTTGAGAATAAGTCCTCGGCTGCGCACCAGGAACGGTCGTTGGGTGGAAGGCTGATGGTTGCTGAGACGGGCGTGGCTGCTGTGGACGTCGTTCGGATGCAGGCGATGTGCGCGGCATCGAAGGTGAAGATGTTGATGAGAGGCTGGGTTGCTGAGATCGGCGAGAGAGTCTTGCTTTCAGCGCCACATAGTAAGGACAGCCGCGATAATTAGCTGGGTGATCTTGCTCGCAGTTAACGCACTTAGCTGGTGTGGTGGAAGGTTTAGCGCAGTCTGAATAATGGTGTGCGCCTAAACATCTGACACATCGAGGTTCCAACTTGCAATAGTTTTTGGTATGTCCAAAGTTTTGGCAGCGAGTGCACTGTGGTAGATCACTGGTACGGCGGCGATGTTCGACCTTCACAACACTATATAGCAACCGGGTAAGATTCAGAATGTTTTTACCCTCATCGTTGTTTGTAAGTTCTACAGCACACAAAGGTCGTGGGTTCCTGTTTCTGCCAAGTAAGCGTGTGACCTTTTGAACAGGATAGTTCAGAGCACAAAGTTCATCGTACACTTCCTGGTCATTTAGGGAGCAAGGAAGATTGCGAATGACAACGGAGAAGAGTTTATCAGCTGGATTTCTAAAGGTATAATATGCTTGATTGATTGAGGTGAAGTAAGATGTAAGAGAACGGAAATCAGAAGAAGTGGTGGCATAAATTTTTAGAATCGAACCTCGGAGCTCAGTGTGAAAATCCGATTTAACACACGTTTTAACATCCTTCAAGAACAATTGGTAATTGTGAATATCACGGAGACAGATAGGGGGAATTTTCTCTTTAGGAGCAAGAGACGGTGAATCTGTAGTGTCTAGGTCGGGAGTATCACCTAAAGCCTGAAAGCGGTTCGAAGTGGGTACTGCATAAGCATAACGGGGCGTGTTAGGCGATATAGAAGCTGGCGCAAGACAGCCGCTTGGTAGAACTGGCTGAGGGAGCTTGTGCAGGGCGCACATTGTGTGCCCCATTAGACTGGTCCGGTGTGGTACTGTACTCCATATTATCGTCGTCTTGAACAGAATTGGTATATGTGTGCGTTATGGGGGTTGCTGTCAACTGTGAAGGCCGAAGAATAGGTTTACTCACTGTGATGTTGGTTGTTGTTGCAGAAGTGTTCATTAACGCTTGTTGTGTGGATAATGCAGGTTGTTGATGTGGAGATATTACAGAGCCGTGATGTCCAGGAGTGAAGTTAGTGTGAGCTTGTGGAGTAGAATCATTATTGTAGATTGTAAGTAATGCAGAGCTGACAAGGTGGCCGGTAGCTTCCGACTGGTGAGCCATCGTAGAAAAGATCAGATGTAGTGGTAAATACTCCACTACACGCACTAATCACAGTCAGAATCACCGTATGTAATAACACTATTTGCAGTGAAACAAAGAACACACTGGCGTAGCACTCGTAAACACACAGAGAGGCAGGCTGACACACGTCCACCCCGCTGGGCTGCCAGCTTGGAACTCCGGGGGGAGAGGCTGAATTTCTTTAATCAAGCACAATAAAGGTTATCCAAACTTTATTGATGTTGAAAACTTTATTCTGCAGCTTACTGGGTAAGAAATGGAAAGGAATAATGCGACGCCACAGCATTATAGAAACAATTGTCCTCACATTATTAGAGTGTTTCTAATAAATGTATTAAAATACATTGAAATAGTACCACAAACTCATGTACTAGGTAGAAATGGCAATTAGAACAGTTTTGCAAAGCATGGTGTCTTCAATTTCAAATCAGTGGGCGAATAAAAGTATGCCTATAGGCAAATGTATTTTCCATACGAATTTCAAAGATTTTATCAATATTTTCTTTCATTTTTCCACTAACGTGTTTCTACTCTCGAACTTTTGTGTATTTTATCTTTCAGCACAGATATAATCTGAGACTTTCTCCATTTATTATTAAACAATAGAGGAAATTTCAAATGTAGAAATTTCATTCATGTCACTCCTTTTCCGAGAAAGGGCGGTGGCTAGCCTACTACTGCTGTTTATTTCATTGCTGACCTTGCTAACAAACCTGTCACGCTAAGGGATGCAAAAATCGCTCAATATATATCTTTAGTGTTGTCAAACTATGTATTATTAATGATTTTCTTTCACCGGAATCTTGGAGATGGATCGAAGTTTATCAAACATTTTTTATTTGTTAGGTGCAGTTGAAGGGTGGACATTTATAACTCTTTAAACAGTACATACTAGTCCAAGTGTCCAAGAGCATTTCTGTAAAAGGTTTGATGTGTTGCACTCGTATGACTTTCTCTACTCTTGTACTAACTATTCTTACAAACTCTTATTCCTATATCTTCTTCGTGTTAAGATAAACATTTGTACAAATTATCTTATTGCTTATGTCCTTGTAGATGCAAGAGGAATATTAGAATACAGTAGGCTTTGTACGATAGTCAAGTCAATTAAAGCTTTGAGATCCCATTCTCTTTGCACGCTTAACATATAAAAAAATTAACAACGATGTTCCTTCTCACGAAAGTTTCAAGTTTTCCGAATCTGACACAAATAACAAGGAATATCTCTAAAATGGTTCACTCTACAAAAAAATTAATTCAGACATAAATTATGTATTTTAGCGAGATCTACATTTTCTGTAGTGTTAGAGTTGGTTTATCTCTTACGGTTTACGAGTTTTTCAGAAGTCATCCAGAGTAAACAGGACTACATAGGCTATAACCAAAAAATTCAAAATATACATTTCATTTGTCATACAAATATCTTAAACATATGACATTTTAATCAAAATCGTTAGAGCCATTTTCAAGAAAATCAAAATTTTCGAAAACTTTTCCATGTAAAGGTAGTTTAGGGTTGGGCCATTTTCTTCAAAATCTTCGTGTTGTATCCTTGAAAAACATTAAACTTAAATATTAACTTTGGTTTTTAACCGACTTTTCGTTTTTGAGTTATGCTGTCCACAGAATGACAGACTCACACACACGCGCGCGCGCACGAACCTTTTTCTAAAAATGCTTTTTTTTTTATTCAGGGGGTCTCAAAACATATATTTCCTGTGAAATCTCGACATCGAACTTTTGGGTGGAATACAATACTTCCTCTACCTACCAGTAGAGAAAGTAAAAATGTTAATGTTAAGGGCTATTTGGAGACGGAGAATTTTCTGAAAATTATCATACTGCATCTTTATAAACTACTTGATTTAAAGAAAAAAATTGGTATTTATCCGGTCTGACTTCTCAATTTTTTTATTTTTCTGCCCCCTCCTCTCTCTCTCTCTCTCTCTCTCTCTCTCTCTCTCTCTCTCTCTCTCTCTCGTTCTACTTATTTTCCCAAGGAAGCCATGCTAAGAATTCAATCTCTTCCTTGAATTTAAAAGCTCTGCCTGAAGAAGAAACAGTATGGAAGAACTACGCCAGTGAAGTGTATTCAAAAATACGCCTCAAACTGTTTACATATAAAATTTTACCTTGAAAGTGCTAAACTGCATCTAAATGTCGAAGTTTTTAGTTCGCTTTACAAATAAAATGCCTTTAATGCTCTACAAATAATATCATTGAAACTTTAGAGGCGTCAACGAGATTACTCAACTTCTTATACAGAGTGGAAGGTGCTGCTTCGGTCATACGTTAACCAGGGATTCCAGAGTGTAAGAAATATGCCCAATACAATTATTGTCAATAAACAACCGTGTCGCCGTAGAAAAAAAAATAATTTGTGCAAAATATTTGGAGTCATCTAGCTTTTTAACGGCATAAATTATTTATTATTTTGCTAACTGTCGCGCAAACATTTTGTGAAGAATATTTTAATGCATTTCTACCTTAATTCGAATGAATTTAGTCACAATTTAATGTTAAAATATCATGTAAAGTTTAATTTCTAAGAGAGGTAACGTCACGTTAACATTAAATGGTAACCAAATTTACACGAATTGAAATACAAAGACAAACAGCATTGTTCACACAATATTTGCGTGTCAACTAGTGAAATAATAAACCATTTACATCCATTCGTCAAGAAGCTAAATGACTCCAAATATTCAAAATTGTTTTTTCGGCGAAAATGCGGTATATAACATTTCTATAACATTTGTAGCGATCTTTCAGAAAATTTTGCATTTTTAGGGGGCTCTCCATAAAAAGTATGCAAGTATTTACCTTGGTGCGTCCAGTAGTTCTCCTAAAAGTGATAAACTTTAGAAGTAAGTATCTCTAAAAACCTCCCTTTAATTTTTACTGTTTTCATTAAAAGTTTAAATATTTCAATAACCATCCTTCAAATGCATACATATACAACTTAAGTTCTTACTTCCACTACTTTGACAATTGTTTCATGCCCATAGCTATGCTCAGGGCATGCACCTAAAAGAAAAATAAATGCAAGACCGACAGTATATTTGGCGTTTCTTTGGGTTCTGTTGGCTAAATCTCCGTTACTCTAAGCTCTCTGGCCCCTACAGTACCCTTGTCAATAGAACATGACTCTAACCCTGCAAGGCGTGGCATGTATCGTGGCGAAAATCGATATTAGGTGTGTATTATTTCCAGGGGTGGTTTAAAAAATAGATTTAAACAGCAACTGTCAAGAGATTTCATTATTGCGACATAGCCTTTTACCGTATCGTAATAATTTTATTAATAACAATTTCAATCATCTATTCCATTCATATTTTTGTAACACATGACAATTACCTTTGTTTACATATACAACATATTCTTTTTCTTTTTGCATGCAGAGAAAGGTTTCAGGGATCTTTTTGTATACATTACTTACATTGATATATATTACTTTTATACTACTTTTCCCCATCCTTATATTTTAGGAATAGAGAAAATATGTTCGACAATTTTTTAGATTTCTATTATTTTAGCACTGTATCTTATCCCTCTGTATGAAATAGATTTTAAGAAACGCCTGCCTGAGGGCTTTTAAACCAGTAATCAACCGGTATTTGGTTCTGAGAGGAGTTTAAAATATATCACTACACCCAGAGCTGAAATTGTCTAAAATATGTTAGCCATTTACCTTGGAATATTTGCCGTGGTTTTCTTCGGCGCAATTGTAACACAAAATTTATTTTCAAGATCCTAATGTAACTTTCTAAGAAAATTATTTTCACAAAAACTGAACATCGAATCTCATGTGAAATGCCTAAATCAGTGAAAGTTGCAAACGCCTAACTTTTCAATGTTGCATGTTGTTCCCCTAACGTAGCAGGTACTTTACAATCAAATATTAAGCTTCGTGCAACCTAAACCCTACTCCCACAAAAATTCCATATTTTTAAGTTTCTAAAACTCAATCAAGTACTGATTAATAAAACCTGGAGTCCAAAATTATTTAAATATCAATAAAATCTACCTTGGATCTTTTTGTATACCTTCAAAGAATGTACAATTAATATTTGAAGAAAATTTAACAAAAATTGCATCTGAGTAACATAGTGAGAAAAGGTTAAGAAAATAAAAACTTGATTTTTTAAGCTCACCTATTTGTGTGAACTTATTTACCTAAACATAGCATTTGGGCGTTTAAATGATAATAGAGAAGCAACACAAAGTATTGGATGTCGATTCTACAATGATTGAGGATTTCTTCTTTCAATGGAAATATGTAAAAATTGTTTTGTCATTCTTTTCAAAATTTTGTAAAGGGTTGAGTTGAGTACTTATTGCTCTGGCTCCTGCAGCGAACCCAGTGCCTCCGTTTATACATCAGTCGATAAATATGAAACAATCTGCGACGTGCTCCATGTATAGAATTAAAATTATATGTATTTAAGTTTAAATAAAATGTATCAACACAGCTGATATTTGATAAATATATATGCAAAATTAAGGGTAGTTATTATGGCAACGTTCTAAAGTTTATTTCAGGTTAGCTACAAAACGTAAAGTTTATTATTAATGAAAATGAACACAATGTACAAATATAAAATATCCTATTTATATATTAGAGTTTAAAACATTTCTTTATTTTCCCCAACTACTTACCTATAGTAAGTGGGGAAAGTATTTTATTGTAAACTTACGTTTTGAGGTCCCATGAATAAAAAAAATAAAATTTTTTGAAAGGTCGGCGCGCGCGCGTGTGTGTGTGCGTTCGTGTGTGTGTTTCAAGAACTCAAAAAGTAAAAATTAAATACCAAACTTGCATTGAAGTTCAGTGTCTTCCAAATATGCGACATGAAGATTTTCAACAAAATCCTCCTACCCTAAATTACCCCTTGTATGAGACATTTTTGTTATGTTTTAATTTCTCAAAAATGGCTCTAAAATACCCTATGTTTCAAATATTGGGATAATAATAAAAAGTCTATTTTGAATTCTCTGGCTCAGCCTTAGACATTCTCTTCATTCTGAATGATGGACCTCAAGAGATTATTAAAAATATAGATCTGGTTGACACAATTTATGTTAATAACAGGTTTTGTGATATTAAGCATTCCAAAATATTCTTTCTGAACTTTTAAAAGCCGTATACGTTTTTAATTGCAAATTGCCATTTTTTCTCATAGTCGTGGAAGGAGAATGTCCGTCAATTTGCGGTTGCCTGCGCGAGGAGAAGACAGTCCTGAGTTCGACAAGTTGGTAAGCAATGAAAAAGAAAAATGAGTAAATATCACGCATTATCAAACTGAAATGATGAGTGCATGGAAATATATGTATAGTGAATAGAGAAAGAACAGTTTCAATCATGAACGTATGTTTTAACTTTAATTGACTTCGGTACAAAATAAAGGGTTATCAAAAAATTTTCCGTATGTAGAGAACTACCGCATCTTTGAAATCTCGGTTTGAGGAATATTTGTTGATCCATTTTGAAGTTCGAAACATTTATTTTTATAGGCCATCCACCACAGTTAAAAAATTAAAATTCGCTCCCTTGTTTGTGTGTGTTTGTATGTGTGTCTATGGCATTAATAAAGCCAATCGAATTACTGAATAACCTTTTATATAAAATTAAGGCTAGGTTACGTATATAACCCACTAAAATTTATATTTTTGTAATATTTTACAAATCATCCAGAATAATAAAATAAATGTTAAAACACTAACAAACTATCTCGATCACAAAGCAAACAAATGAGCAATTTATTACTATGCATACTCCTACGATCGTGTATTAAACTTTCTTTAACCTATTTATGTATATACCTAGTGAATTATTACACAAAGAAGACAAGGCCTGGCGACGTTACTTTCCTCCTTATAAACATAAAAAGTGCAGAAATATTAATTACCAATAATTAGACTCGTTTCCCTGATTCTATTAGTCGTCTTCTTCTTCTTCTTCTTCAAATTTTCTGTTCTACCACTACCGTGGCGTCAGGAATGAGGTTTTAGTCAAAGGAATAAAAACTGACACGGTGCATCTGCCTGACTGACTCAATTGTCACTATTCCTTTTTAAAATGGCCGACACAAAATTTAATGACGGGTGGCAGAAGGAGCTGGTCAACACAACATCCAGTCTAAGATTTGCCACGCCTTGCGGTGCTGTACAGTGAAATTATGTGTAAATTCGGTGATATGAATATCATTTGCGCCCACAAAATGTATTTGTACAACAGGAAAGAGAATAGTAGTGGTCAGCTATCGGCCGCCATTAAATTTATGTCTGCCATAAAATTTGTCGTTAGTAGGCTGGCATTGCCACATAGAATTCATTTGCGCAATATTTGAGATTCTCCGACGTTTTATCTAATTTTAGGGCATTTTAATTTTAAAATGTACGGCAGGAGATGCCCAGATAGACTGACCGTTCCCCTCTACATGTTCTGAGATATTAATCTTCCATTGATCGCTATAGGCCTGAGGGACCCCTAGGTTTATTTGAACGTTATAGTTTGCGAACAAGCGCACCTACGCACTTACCTGACTAGGACATCTAACATTACACTTTACTCTATGGTTTGCTGCAGCAACAACATTATCTGTTTATTTCTTTAGCTGCAAGACTGAGAAATCGCTACTTGTGGCACAAGTCAACCAGAAACTGCGCGCCTACTCTAATTACGCTTTGTTACATTTGTTTCTCCTCCTTAGTTGTCCAATTTTGCTATGCCATTGCAAGTAATATGTTACTACTTCTCACAAACAGGAGTATGGCTACAAAATCCCAAGGATTTGGAAGAAGTGCATCTACTTTGCAATGATGCTTTACCACCACCACCACCACCACCACCACCACCACCACCACCACCACCATCATCATCATCATCATCATCATCATCATCATCATCATCATCATCACCACCCTCATCCTCATCCTCCTCATGCTCATCATCCTCATTATCCTCCTCCTTCTAATTGCTATTGCTCTTGCTATTGTTATTATTATTAGTAGTAATAGTAATAATACTAATAATAATAATAATAATAATAATAATAATAATAATAATAATAATAATAATAATAATAATAATAATAATAATTACTACTGACACATTTCAAATTACACATTGTGTACCTGAATATTGCAATTTATCTTTCCATGTAGTGCACTACACATAATGTATATTGTATTCATACTACATTTTATCTATCGATCTATCTATCTGTCTGTCTGTATATATATATATATATATATATATATATATATATATATATATATATATATATATATATATATATATATTTGGTCTGTTTCAGTGCTGCCCCGCGTTATTTGCTATAGCAAATAATATGACTGTCACACACCTGAGTTTTAAATAACACGTGATTGTTCATTTAAAATTCCTGTCCTCACAGTAATTTTGAGTGGCCCCTCCACTAAGGGACGCCCTGTAGAGCGTATCTATGTAATGTTCATAATATTTGTAGTTTTCATAGCGCGTGAGTCCGTTAGTGACAGTAAAAGGAATATCCATTGCAACTCATTGACTATGATCAGAGGAACTGTCCAGTTTTGAAACTCACGAGGAACATGAAGGGCCTGATACAGTCACAGATGCCAATATTATCCCTTAATTGTATTACGTAGCCGACTCTCTCTAGCAGGAAAGGCAGGTAGTAATTATACTTTGAATCAGCAAACGACGAAATGTTTGTTATGTCTCAAACTATTGTAATTAGTGTGATATGTTAAGCATTCTTTTTGAGTTGAACATCAAATACTCGTAATTTGCAACTAAACTGACACATCTGCTTATATAATCTACACATCGTAATTGAAATTTTGTTTTTATTTATGGTCGTTCTTTGACTGGTTCTCAGCACCCCGTCTCATAGGGTATCCCGTAAAGAACACAATTCTTAATTTAATAACAAACACATAACTTATTTGAAAATTGCTAATATTATTATGTCAATATGAAGCACAAAGGGTGTGATTAAACATGAAGCGAAATATCAGACAAATGTACACCATGGCTTCGTCTGCACACATCCATTCTGTGGACAAAATTTTCGACGACTCTAGAGAGGAACATTCCGCTTGAATTTGACCCAAATACCTCTAATTTCTCTCTTGAGTTGGATTTTCACACAAGATTTGACATACCCTGACAAAAGAAGTTCACATGGCGTCAAATCGCACCATCTCGATGGCCAGTTCTGATCGCCGTTGCGAGAGATGAGACAAGCAGCAACTTCAACGGGAGTGACACAGGCTGCCACATCCTGTTGTAACCACAGATCGACCACATTCAGTTCTTGCAATGGCGGCCATAAAAACTGTGTAAGGACGAGAGCGACATCCTCTGCCGATCGACGAGAACTAGGACCTCTAGGTGATTTTTTGCTCACTGTCAATCCTTCATCTTCAAAATTCTTGCCAGTCTCTGCACTGTTGACATAGGCGTATTTCACCTACCAAAAATTACACAAAGTGTTCAAATGATCGCTGCATAGCATTCGCCGTACTTCAAATGCACTTTCAAAATCTGGGTGCGTTGATCCTTCGTGTATCGCTCCATTTTAGCTGATAACAATACGCACAAATGACAATTGATAGTGACAATCGGTAATCACAATATAAACAGATGACAGTCGCTTAACTTTCAGGTCCGGTAAACTAACAAACTGAAAGAAGTGCTCAATTTAAAAATTGCGTTCTTTACGGGACAGCCATTATATTGGGCGTAAAAGCCCCTCAATTTTACTCAAAGGCCTGTTTATCTTCCTTGAGATTCTTTTACCTACCGAAAATCTACGACACGGGAACAAGGGACCTTCCGAAGGAAGCCATGCTCAGAATTTTTATGCCCGAAAGAAAGCATCCCCTTCCGCCAGGTTTGAACCCACGACCTCGGGAACCAGAGGCTAGCGTATTATCCTAGATCAAAAAGAACGACTGCTACACATACCCGTTCACATGAATGTGACTGGCGAAGAGAGAATTAGGGTTCTGTTTATTCATTCCTGTTTCTTTTTCACATTAACTTAAACGTAAGATCACAATATTCACGCTGCACAGTTTTACATGGAAAATAAATGATCAAGTAGTATATAAGTTTAAGTAAAATATATATACTAACTTCTACATGGAGCCTAAGATTGATACTGCTGATTAAAACATTTGCTAAAAGTTTCTTGTTTGGTTTTTACCTGATGGACTCTTGCTCACGCTATGGCACCTTGCTCTGTTTCCATTGGTCCTTCCATTATGTTTTCAGCATCATACATTTTCTTTGTCTTAGAGAATTTGCATGCTCTAAAGTACTGTAGCGTTGGGTTCGGCATACAATGGACTGGCGGGGCCAAGCTATTTCACATCACGTGGCGTGCCGACGACTGGGCAAATACGTTCAGGCCCGGGCTACTTTGCATCATGTGACGTACCGGCGAGCGGACAACACGTTCAAGATCAGGCTGCCTCGCGTGCCTGCTGTGTGTACGTGACTAACAATGAGGCGGCAGAAACAAAAGGGGTACAGAACGTTCTCGAGACTTCTAGCTGAGTCATTCCCAGTGAGCTTGTGTGCATGTGGAACCAAGGAAGGTCTGTGTGACGTCATCCCTAGTATAAAAGAACATGAGGTAGCAGCAGACAGTTAGTTTAGATTTAGAGTTACGATCATAAGTCGGTGAGTGTGAACTAGCTGTGCGTGTGTGTCGGCATGTGTGCGTCGTAGGAAGACGCCATCTGTCCAGAACAGCAGTTACAGTGCGCAAATGCCCCACACAGAAGCACTAACACTTCCGACCCGGAAAAACTATTGAATGGAAGGTGAAATGAATTGAGGGGACGGGAAATTCGGGGTTGTAATTATCCTTCTCAGCACTCGCCTGGCAACCCGGGAAAACCCGTAAGGTTGGCCGCAGGAATCGAACCCCCGACCTCCCGAATGCTCCGACCGCGGAGCCCTCACGCTCAGTTACAGTAGATAAGTGACAGGGTAGGACGGAAGGATAAGAAAGGAAAGTAACAGCGATCCTGTGACCCACAACCAATGGAGATAGGCCGCTCTGAAAGGAACCGTAGCCACCTGTGGAGTAGAGTTGTTGTTACGCTGATACCTCATGTATGTACACAATATTTGTTCCGTTGGTTGCCTGCCTACCGCGGGGCTAACCTTTGTCCTTTTAACTGCGGCCTGACTGCCATCGATTAGCAAGCTAGCCACCCACTTCCTCGCTGCCTTGTTTACAAGCGATAGACTGATACCGTGGAGTGATGGAAATTAGGGTCAGCCATCACATTGCATTGCGTGTAATTGTTACTAACGGAAAACTTTTGTTTGCTAATTGGATGAGCGACGGGTAACATCGAAATGATTACCAATATGATGCTCGGGTCGTCAGATACTCCTGTATAGTCTGTCACCAGCTCTAGGTCTCCGGGAAAACGAGAAAGGCGAAGCACTCTCAACGTTAATCCTTTTATCGAGTTTTTAAACATCTCTGCTTTGCTACTTGTAGCCAATTTAGCAATAGTGTTTTTAAGTGTTAATCACTTAGATACTCTTCAGCTTTCCTTGTAACTAAAGCAAACAGGTATTCATTTTAACACTAATGCAGAGAACAATTCATGCGGTTGGTGCAAACTAGAGGTCTGCATTATCCGCCACCACCAAGACCGCACAGAAACGAGTCTGAGAATAGGTTCCATCAGCGATGTCCAACGTTTGCGAAAGAGGGGAGGTTTGACTTACCTCTTCGCACAATAGCTGCTTTGTTATATGTAGCTTGGATTTGATTTACGAAAGCACTTTAAAACTTTATGCCATAAACATCTATTCATTAGTGACTTTTTCAGTACTGTTTACGTTTAAGAAGTGGTGACGAAGTCGAAGTAAATATCTTTGGAAGATACACCAAGTGATCGTGGCATAACCTATTGCGATATACACTTCTAGTATAGCTCAATTTGGAGGAACTCAGTTCGCAAATATATGTACAGCTATATCCTTGCAAATTTTCTATTAGATGCAAGTGAAATGTTTTAAGACCTGGTTGCTATGCGATGATCTTGAAATTTCGTTCTCTTTGCAAGGCCGATAAATAAAAACAAAACGAATAACATATTCCCATTTGAGAAAAGTATAAGTATTGACAAATTCACACAAATAATAAAGAGTATCTCAGAAATAGTTCACTCAAAAAAAACGGATTTTACATAAATTTCGTTTTTAAACAAATTCATGTTTTTACTTTCTCTACTACGTATAGTAAAATAGAAGAAGTACTGTAGTCCAACCAAAAATTCGATGTCGAAATTTCACCGGAAATATATTTTGAGGTCCCATGAATTAAAAAGAAAAGCATTTTTTAGTAAAAAAAATCCGTGTCTGTGTGTCAGTCTGTGGACAGTAAACCCCGAAAAGGAAAAGTCGGTTAAAAACCAAAGTTGATATTTAAGTTTAATATCTTTCAAGGATGCGACAGAAAGATTTTGAAGAAAATAGCTCCACCCTAAACTACCATTTACGTGGAAAAGTTCACGAAAATGTTTATTTTCTTGAAAATGGCTCTAATGATTTTGATTAAAATGCCATATGTTTAAGATATTTTTATGAAAAATGAAATGTATATTTTTAATTTTCTTGCTATAGCCCATGAAGACCAATTAACTCTGGATGACTTTTGCATAACTGGTAAACCCTAAGAGATAGAGCAAACCTTACTGTACAAAAAATGTAGATCTTGCTAAAACACACGATGTGTGTGTCTGTGGACAGCATAACTCAAAAACAAAAAGTAGGTTAAAAACCAAAGTTTGGTGTTTAAGTTTAATGCCCTTCCAGGATATGACACGGAGATTTTGAAGAAAATAGCCCCGTCCGAAACTACCCTTTAGATGGAAAATTTTTCAAAAATTTTGATTTTCTTGAAAATGGCTCTAATGATTTTGATTAAAATGTAATATGTTTGAGATATTTTTATGGCAAATGAAATGTATATCTTGAATTTTCTGGCTATAGCCCCTGTAGTCGTATTCACTCTGGACTACTTTTGCATAACTGGTAAACCGTTTTTACAGATAGACAAAATCTTACTGTATAAGAAATGTGTATTCTGCTAAAATACACAATTTATGTCTCAATAAACTTTTTTGTAGAGTGAACTATTTCGGAGATATTCCTTGTTTTGCGTGAGTTTCAGAAAACTCAGAACTTTCGTGCAGTGGAACATCGTTGTTCATTTGTTATATGTTAAGCGTGCAAAGAGAACGGGATCTCAAAGCTTTAAAAGATTTCACTATCGCACAAAGCCTACTATCTTCCCATATTCCTCTTACACCTAAAAGGAAATAAACAATAAGATAATTTGTACAAATGTTTATCTCAACTAACATGAAGAAGATATAGTAACAAGAGTTTGTAAGAATGGTTAGTACAAGAGTAGAGAAAGTCATGTGAGTGCAACACATCAGATTTTTTCATGTTAAGCGTGTAAAGAGAATGGGATCTCAAAGCTTTGAAACATTTGACTATAGCTCAAAGCCTACTGTATTCTAATATTCCACATGCACCTACGAGGAAATAAGCAATATGTTTATCTCAATTGACACGAAGGAGATATAGGAATAAGTTTGTAAGAATGATTAGTACAAGAGTAGAGAAAGTCATGTGAGTGCAACACATCAGATTTTTTATATAGTAATACTTTGTCTCTTATTGTTTTCCATTTATGCAAAAGTCATCCAGAATGAAGAGGTCTTCCGAGGATATTCCAGAAAATTCAAGTTATGATTTAGAAACTGCCACCTACAGCACGGAAGGACTCTGGTTCCGATTTCTGGTGCCGAAATGGGAATCTTTTACACAAGTTGCACCTGTTAATGTACTCTGCTCAGGATCTACTTGTATGTGTAGGTCGACGTAGGGAGGTGCTGCTGTAACCTTATTCTCAATTTGTTGAACCAAACATCTGTTCATTATCACTTGTGTTACTACCGCGATGAATGAATGCATGCTGCAATTCCACATCTCAACATTGCGGACCAAAAATCTGTGACAAATTAATGTTTTTCTTTATTTTACATGGAAAACTTTGTTATTTTTTATTCTCTCAAAATGTCGCTGGTGATTTTGATTAAGTATAATATTTTAAATACATTTATATGACAAAATGTTAGATAGAATGTGATAAATTACTTTTTCTTCGTCTTTATTTCCAAGCCGGAGCCCGACAAGCATTTTTTAAATTAAGGCCGAATACACCCCGCCGTGCCACGCCTAGGCCCGAGCCCAATTGAACCTCTAGTGTAAGCGGATTTCTAGAAGATGATCTCATTTACAATGCCGGGACAGCTACACTTGACTACCATGAGCAAATGAACCATGAGAGATTTAAAAAGTGGATTCCAGGAAAAACAGTCTCCTAATTTACCCCCTGGAGTTGTAGTTCTAGAAATGCTCCAAATCACACTGTAGAAGTGGACTAACCCCACTCCAGTAATGTCGTGAAATCTGATTATCAGGCATAGGAATTCTTAAGCAGTTGACTTCAAGTTATCTACGTTCAAACTATATGTCATTACAAACAACATAAACAACAGTGGCTAAGGGTGACAGGTAAATACGAAAATGAAGTAGAAATCGTAAGAAGAATTTGTCGACCTGGGTGGCTCAGTTGGTTAGATGTTGGCCTACTGATCCCAAGGTCGCGGGTTCAAATCCGGCCCAGACCGATGGTTTTTAAGTGTGCTTAAAAATGACAGCTCCATGTCAGTAGATTTACTGGTGTGTAAAAGAACTCCTGCGGGACAAAATTCCGGCACCCCGGCGACGCTGATGTGATCCTGGCAATTGACAGCGTCGTTAAACAACAAAATAATTTTTTTTGGAAGAACAACTTGCATTAACAAGAGAAAGGCGCGTCCCACACTACATATCAGCCGTGCAACAATGGTTGGATTTTCTTGAAAATTGATTACTGGGAGAGGTGCTCAAGAATGACGAATCTCCAGATTTAGCACCCTGACTTCTTTCGAAAGGAACATTTTAAAGCAGTGTTTATGCTGTAAGATATTTTCAACAGCCTTATTTATTAATATATCGTTAAAATAAACAAGAAGTAAATTAATTTTAATAAATTTGTTTCCGAAATTATAAATCAATCATTTAAAATAGAATTAGTAAGAAATGAATCAGAATAACAATTAAGTATCAATAAAGAATGAATGTAGAAAGCGAACGCAGAAAGGTTGGCCCGCGGATTTCCAAGAGCTAAGAGTGGGGATTGAAACGGTTTTAAACAGGTAGAGAAAGACAGCGCCATATGTTATAGGGTATTTGGTTTATCTTGTCTCATGTCTAAAGAAAGAGAAAGGGATATGTTGAAAAGAGACGCCGATACTCACCCCTCTGTCTCCGTTGTTACGGAGAAGACGGGAGAACGTTCGGTTCCTTCTATTCAATCAGTGTCGGACTGAAGAGGCAAGTATGAATGGACTTCCAACGTTTCTGCCCGCAAAACATATTTTCTAACATCTGGTGGGAGTGATATTCCCCTTTTATGGTCCTAGAGACAAATTAAACGATCACAAATATAGTTCCGAGAATGCCCACACTCTTTGCTTCCTCATCAAAGGAATACGTCGTCGTTTTTTGGAGCGTCTAAGTGCGATATCGCGTGAAATAGATTGAGACCAATTGCCGCGAATTTATAAAACTACTGTGAAGCATGTTTTCAAGGTCTTTTATACACAAGGCCAATTTTGTTTGGCTGGTGAGTTGTTTCATAATTTTTATTGGTCGACAAAGTATCATAATTATCATAAGTAATGGCACGAGTGATTGTCAATTTATCTAGAGAATTTGACTATCACGAGTTGCATTTATTAAGACTATTTCGCGGAATAAAGGGTGATATAGCCAATGAAATGTTATTTAAATGTATTTAAATACTTTCCTCTTAAAATAAATATGTAGCATAAATACATACTTCGGCGTCCATTGGTACGGCCTACTAGATGATCATTAAAGTCACAATATTTAGTACTGCATCGTGTGTAGGAGTGTCAGTTATGCCGTGAGTGTGTTCGCCCAGACCGAGAGGCCAGCCATCAGCACTGCACGAAACAGCCCCATGCACACGGTAAGGTGACTAAGAATTGTGGCTTTAATTATCATATTGATGCTCCAGTTTGTTAACATGTTGGCAATATCAGAAGTTGGAGTATTTGCTGTTAATTTATAATTTCGTTCAATACAAAATTTGTCAAACTGATCCCAAGCATATTTCCTGTTGTATTCTGTGTTTTAAGGTTTCCCTCTTGGAATTATATCATCTATTTCAGCACCGAAGCGAGAATCAGCCATATTTGACATTTGAATAGCGACTCTATTACGTTCAAATTACGTCAGCTGTTGCGCATCTGTTAGCACAGTGCAGCTAAATTCTCTAACCTAGTAACATAAGAAAAGCAGAGGAGGTGATAATGAGATGCGACAATTTTTTCGCGAAGAAAGGTTGTCATTGGTTGAAATTTAAAATTGTTATGCACATGATTGGTCGATTTCAACCAACTCGCATATGAGTGGAATAGTCGCCAAAATTGGTGTCATCCTTTCTGAACAAAAAACCCACGCACACCCTGGGAGAGGAATCTCAGTGCTTGACCGGCGGTAGGGAGCAGAAGAAACAGAGGAATTCGAGATATTGTCAGGCGGCGTGAGGCATTACTGTTTCAAATGACTCGCCTATTGGAGCACATTATTGCTCCAAAGCTGTCGCCACGTGTGGCTTCCAAAACGCATATTTCTGCTTCAGATTTATCCAATATATAATCACTAAAATAGTTATAGTTTCCCTTTCTACTATGGCATATCAAAATGATGTCATCGAGATAAAACATCCGCCTGAAAATTACGAAATCAAAAATAGAATAACCGAAGAATGTAGGTGAATTAAAAGGGAAACATTCTATAAAGTCCATAAGACTCCTCGAAATCCTCTGGTTACTATCTAGCTAATAATGGGTGATCTTTGAAAATGTACTCACTCGTTAACGCAAAAAAAGTAAAACTAACCTAAGCATCCCCAGTTTGGGAATTCACAACTGTGACGATATCTATTCCCCTGTGTCACCCCCCTCCCTCCCCACCCAAACATAAACAACTCTTTCCAGACTAACCGTTAAATAGGAACGTGATTATTCTTTCCAAAAAATGTATACGTTACTCTTTAGGTGTTTACTTAACGTAAATGTATTCCAAGGTGGCGGTTCAAACCCTGGTTTTTAAGTGTGCTTAAAAATGACAGCTCCATGTAGTAGATTTAGTACCACGTAAACGAACTCCTATGGGACGAAATTCCGGCACACCAGTGACGCTGATATGATCCTGGCAATTGACAGCATGGTTAAGTAACAAAATAATCAATTAATCAATGAAAATGCAAGAAATTTTATAAATAAAGATATAAAATTAAGAAAATTATAAAATATTGACCAATCTTTCCGCTGACTATGCATGCTGGTTTTTCATAACCAGTATTATAAATTTTCTCCCACTTCAGCTTGCCCATTTCCGTTTCCGGGCAATTGTACGCAGGGTCTAAGGGTTTTCCCTGTGTATTGGCTCTTTCTCTAAACATCCGCATCTGAGAGGATACCCAAACAAAGGAAGCCTGGCGAAATTTGGCAGGAAAACCCTACCATTTAAAAGCGACAGTGATGATTTATGGGCTGCGGGGATTTGTAACACTCCCTGAAAGAGCCTAGCTTATATTCACACTGCAGAACAAGCATTACCGGCGAATGAAGGGTCACCTTGCGATGGCGCCAGTACGTTATATCCTGTGCACAAATAATGTGAAAGCAAGAGACACGTACGTGATCTGTGGAGCAGCGTGGAGATTTGAGGCCTCTATGATCCTAATGGACTGGTGACGCAAACAGAAGTATTGCTATAAAAACGTTCTTCGTGCTGAAAAAGAACATCCAATAGATAATGCTAGTTCCCGATGATCCCATGGTTTTGAGAAGTTATAGGCACAGAATGCAGCATTAGGAACCATTCACAATGAAAATTAAGCATTAACGTAACGACGTAAAATATATAGTTTTTTTTTTTCAAAACATTAAGACCTTCAAAGAGAACCACTGGGTTGTAACTGCAAGCAAATAAAAGGTAATGAGAGGAAATGCATCAAGTCTTCTAGTTCCTTCATAGCTTTAAACCGCAAACCTTATAAACCCATGCTTCAAAGTAACGCCACCTTTGGCAGAGGAGTGGGGCAAGGACATCATGTTTTAAAACAAAACTGTAAGTATAAAATTAACATGATGTTGTCATTCACAATGGCAAAGCGAAACAAAACAACACTCAATTGGAAGAGAGCGTGAAACAGGTAAACTAAGAAGGTGGGTTACGAGACGACCACCGACAGTACACACAACCAAAAAGTTTAAATACATGTATCAAAAAGGACGACAGCTAGCTATCCGATTAAAGGATGTTAACCTTCGTTAGGCGCGTCCTGGCAAAACAACCTTGGTTGCGCGGGTCCTGCGTTACTAGGCCCGCACTATGTTTTTGTCCTTATATCCTTGGAATTTTTTTCTTTCTCTACTACGTGTAGTGAGTAGAGGAAGTATTCTAATTACCCAAAAAATTTGATGTCGAGATTTCAATGAAAATATATGTTTTGAGGCATTTTGATTAAAATACAATACATTTAAGCTATTTGCATAGCAAATATGTTTTATATATAATTTTCTGGAAAGAGTCTGTTAAGTTCTATTCATTTTGAACGTACTTTGTTTAATTGGTAAACCGTAAGACATAGATATCGTCAAAGCAAATAATTTATGTACAATAAACGTACATTTCAGATGATACTTTTCTCAATCGTAAATCATTATTTTGTACGCTCCTTACTACATATAGAAAGTAGGGGAAGCATTGCAATTCATTCAAAAATTCGATACCGAGATTTCACTGGAAATAAATGTATAAATATTTTGATAAAAGTATTTTTAGAAAAACAGGCGCGCGCGCGCGTTTGTGTGTGTGACAATGAGTGAGAGAGACTAGCGAGTGAGTGGGGTATAAGAGCCCGTCGACAGCTAATTCTTTTGTGCCAGAAGTCAAAGTTTAAAATCTAAAATCACTCAAATTAATTGGTACATTTAAATGAAAGATAAAACAAGGGATTAACATCTAAAAGAGTTAAAACATTAAAAATTAAAATATAACACGTTAAAACCTTAAAACAGTAAACAGTTAAAGGGCTAAAAACAACGGTAAAAACAACAATAAAAATCATAGGCAAAAATTCAAAAAAACCACGATCCTAATAATAAAACACAAATTAAACTTTCTTCGCGAATGCAATTTTGACGACGAACAGCAGCACTTTATCTATGGGAACCGGGTCGTCACCGAGAACAGATGGTAGGGTCAAACCCAGGCTTAGGGATTGGCGCTCTCTAGTATACCGCGGACAATCGAGCAAAACGTGCGACACGGAGTGTTTTACGTCGTACGCTGGACACATAGGGGCCGGGTCGCCACGCAACAGATGACCATGCGTGGCGCGTATGTGAGCGATTCTCAATCTGGTGAGAATGACCTCCGGCCGCCGAGAATCCCTTCATGAGGTCAGCCAGGGTTGCACGGTGTCCTTAATCGTCCGCCAGCTACCTCTTCCCAAATCTCCTGCCAGAATAAAAAGAGGTATCGTCGGAAGTACTGCTGCACATCAGTAAAAGGCAGAGTGCGTGTCGAAAACTACGGCAAACGACAGGTAACCTTAGCGGCTGCATCTACCTCCTCATTCCCGGTAATTCCCGGTAAAACCTTACAGACTAATAAACATAATAACCCTAGAATAGGAAGAGAGTGATGAAAAAGTAGCGATAAAGGCAACTACAACGTGACTCAGTTAATGGATATGAAGGGGGTGAAATGGTGGTGAGTGGCTCGGGACTCCGAGTGCACCTAACCCATACCTAGTGAAGTAGGCCCCTGAGGAGGGGAGGGGGGCGGAGAGAATAGTGTAACTTAATGAAAAGTTGCTTAAATACCAACATGTACTTAAATTCAGCATTTTCCAAGGATACGACACGAAGCTTATCAAGAAATCTTCCCATCCCTTTGATCATGTAAAGGTACGTGAAATCCTTTTCGAATACTTTGATTTCCTCAAAAATGACTCGAATGGTTAATATTCAGCAATCAGTCAAGCAGTAAGTTTAAGATATTTTAATGGCAAACGAAATCTATATCGAATTCTCTGGGAGTGTCCTCAGTTTCTGCATAACTGGTAAGTCGCAAGAGATAGACAAAATATGTTTGTACAAAAAAGTAGACGTCATTAAAATAAACTATGTCAAATACAATTTTTTGTGGAGTGAACCATTTCCGAGATATTCCTTGTCATTTATTTAAATTTTCCAACATTTGTACTTTACGGAAGTAGTTTTTATGTTCTGGACATGAAAAGAGAATGGAATTTTAAAGTCACCACATAAAGACCAGCTATTAAAATATGTTTGTACAAGAGTGAGTGCAGAAAATCATATGAGTGAACATGCCATATTTTCTTTTATTTTCTTTTTTGTATTCATACACAGAGAACAGAATTTCAAAGTTATCACAAAACGACTGGATTTAGAAATATCTGACTCTCGCTTTACCTACAACGAAATCTGTAAATGACTAATGAAGTGTTTGTATAAACAAGAAATATATAAGAATAAGCCTTTGTTAAAATATTTTGTAAAAGGGTGAGTAGAGAAGGTCATGCGAATACAACACATCAGATTTTTCTGTGTCTATCCTACATCAGTCATATAACAGCAATTTGTCTTGAGATCTTACAGAAAGTTACCGAACTGGTACAACGGAAATTTGTTTCAGTGTTCTGTGTGAAGCAAACTTTTCTTTTTATCCTTCTTCTCAAAGGGCTAAGAGTTGGTGAAAGAAAGAACTCGAACGGTGCTTCCTGGGAATTATGCAGATTTTTTGCTTTACTAAAAAGTCAGGACGGAGAGGACTGTGTTTGCTTATCAAGCGGAGGGACGTCACGAAATACATGCAGAGTACGACCACAAAAACAAAGCTTCAGTTACTAAGCTAAAAAGCCGCCTTCTGCATTAAGTATAAAATGGGGCAGAGTTTAAACCAAAGTAAGCCCTATTGGGCTTAACTCACCCTTGACCGTTTTTACTCTACAACTTCCTAATACTAAAGTTTTTGGAAGACACAAGCAAGGATATTGTAAAGGGAAACGGCTCTCCGCGAAAATAATTATACATTTACAATAATCATAAACCTGTCGCTTGTCTGTGACTTCAGGTTGTATGTCAAAATTTAGCATTTGGGAGGTACACTCATTTCCATTTATGCTTTCCCTTCAGATGCAGAAGGCATTTTACTGATGGAGTACTATAGCAAGAAGGTGTGTGTGTGTGGGTGTGGGTGTGTGTGTGTGTGTGTGTGTGTGTGTGTGTGTGTGTGTGTGTGTGTGTGTGTGTGTGTGTGTGTGTGTGTGTGTTTACCTTTTCGAGTATACAGTGACATGCATGCGCGTTTTACGTGCACAGTTCTAAATTATTCGAAAATGAATATACAGAATGGAAGCGAAGTCATTACATTAATTTAAACCAGTGATAGATCTCGGTATTTGGAACACATTTTGTATCTTGCGTTTTTTGCCTACGGAGTTATTTTAATTTTGTCGAAAACAAGCTGGCAACATGCAGACTGTGTGGGTGTCACTTTCACTAGGTCAGGACATAAACAAACACCGCAGCTTGGTGCCTCGTGAACGTAAACAAATACCATGTCGTGTCCTTCCATTTTACTGTGCGAGAGTAAGGCAATCAGAATGCCAGTTACACTCTCGTCATCTGTCAACATATTACACCATCTGCTTCGTGTTTGCAAGCGACCGACGTGTGCAATTCCAGAAACCGGTTCAGGTCCCTGACCAACCTCCACGCAAAGCTGTCGAGTTACTTCAAGTCTGAAAAAGCTGCTCGGAATATTCCTGTAACTCTTAAGTGATTAATTATTTCGAAACCCTGTCTGATGTCCTATAATTACTACCGAAACTATGTCAGATATACGTTACTCTACGCATCTTACAAGTAAAAAATTATTATCTTCGTACATTCATGTGGAATTGCGCATCAAATTTGGAACAAAAGTCGTTTATTTTTTTCGAAATCAGCTGATCAAAGAACAAAATGCCATTAGACTTTTTTGTTTGTAATGCTTCTTTGAAGCATATATTAGAATGAATGTAATAATTCCCGCCCACCCGATATAACTTGGAGCAATGTCTCCAAATGGCAAATTAGCTTCCCACATATCCACAATTCTTCCCCGATGCACTTCGGCAACATTTCCATACATTGGGTAGCTACAGTTAAGGAACACCGGGAGTCAATGTTTTTTCAATTTTACGTTTACTTAGAAATTGGCACACCTAATATCAATAAATAAAGAAATGATTGTGTATTTTTAAAAACTGCCTTCACATTTCACAGAAATATACCAGTGGTATTTCCTGGTACTTAAGTAAGCGGAAATTAAATTAAAGTATTTGATTAAAGCTGATGTTATTACTTGCAGAGAAATATATTTTTGTTTTTATGAAGTTGTTAGTGTAAAAATTCCTCTTCTCTTCAGCACAAACTATTTTTTGTGAGCCATTGAGTAACGTAGTCATGTGCACATTTGAATCTTTAGATAACACGTTTGAGATTATGTATGCAAATTTACATACAAATAAGAGCAAAACTAAAATGTAAGGAATAAACTTCATGCAAAATGCAAAACTTAAAAAATCAGTGTTGCACTCACATGACTTCCTCTACTCTAGTACTAACCATTCGTGCAAACCCTTATGCCTATATATTATTCGTGTTAGTTAAGATAAACATTTGCATAAATTATCGTATTGCTTTTTCTCTTAAATTTCTTCAAAATCTTCATGTCGCATCCCTGAAAGACATTAACTTAAACACCAACTTTGTTTTTTAACCGACTTTTCATTTATAATTATACTGTTCACATGCATTCGCGCGCGCGCGCACGCACACACACATACACACACACACACACACACACACACAAGCGCGCGCGTACCTTTTGTCTAAAAATGCTTATTTTGCATTCAGAGGGTCTCAAAACAAATATTTCCGGTGAAATCTCCACATAGAATTTTTGGGTGGAATGCAATACTTCCTCTACTTACTATACGTAGCACAGAAAGTAAAAAGCACCATTGTCGTGCACCCCAGTGTATTCAAAGTGGTGGTCAAATGTTTTAAAGCTAGTTGCTGTGTAATGGCTTTGAAAATTCATTCTCTTTGCATGGCCAAGAGATAAAAATGAATAACGATTTCGCATTTTAGAAAAGTATAAGTTTGGAAACTTCATACAAATTACAAACAATAAATCCAAAATGGTCCACTGCAAAAAAAAATGTATTTAACATGTTTTAACGAGATCTAAATTTTTTGTGCAGTAAGGTCTTGTCTATCGCTTAGAGTTTACCAACTATACAAGAGTCACGCAAAAGTAAGAGGACTTTTAAGGACATTTGTAGAAAATTTCGGATATAGATTTCGTTTTCCATAAAAATATCTCATACATATAGTATTCTAATCAAAGTTATTAGAGCCATTTTTGATGAAATCCAAAATTCTAAAAGTTTTCTATGTGCGGGAATTTTCCCCAAAATCTTGGTATCGTATCGTTGAACGACGCCTTTTTTTGGAGTCAGGGGGCCTCAAAACATATATTTCCGGCGAAATCTCGACATCGAATTTTTGGGTCGAATACAATACTTCCCCTACTTATTATACCCAGTAGAGAAAGTAAAAATGACGTGTTGCACTCATGTGACTTTCTCTTCTCTTGTGCACACTGCTTTTACAAACGCTTATTCCTCTATCTACTTCATGTTAATTGAGATAAATATTTGTAAATATTATCTAATTGCTAATTTTTGCTGTTATTTTTTTGCGTTTTCCTTTATGTACCGTCTTAACATCTAGCTCATCGCAATGATATTCACTGCCGGTGTTAAAGTTTAGGTTGTCCTTATATTCACACACACGCACACCCACTCCCCCCCCCCCCCCTCGGCCCCCACGTTCTCTCTTTCATTCTTTGACACTGGGGAGAATGAGAAATAATCCTACCTAAAGGAAAGTTCTCGCCCTGCAGCTGGAAATCGAACCCAAAATCTCTGGGTTTGGCAGCCAGTATGTTGACCAGCAGACCATGAAGGCAGTCATTGCTAATTTCCTTGTAGGTGCAAGTGGGACATAGAAATTCAGTAGGCTTTAAGCGAATCAAATATTTTCAAGATTATTAGATTGGATTGGATTTCGTTCAGTGAGCCCGATGAACATTGAACTTGTCAATAAATATACAGAAAAGTAATTGTTTACAAAATCGGCCGCTCGAGAAAACCAATGAAACATAGTGCAATGGATGCAGTTTTTATTACTAATTACGATTTTGAACGTTTTATTTTGCGCTCAGAATTCGTTTTTTATTTATGAGCAAATTTCGTACGTGCGATGCAGCGGATTTATTTCGCGTATTCGGCGGACATTTAGAAAATAAATGTTAAACGAGTATAATATATGCTAGAATGATTGATTAATGTATTTACGTTGAAATTGTTATTGCTGATTACGATTTTGAAAGTTTTATTTGGTGGTCAAGCTTCGTTTTCGTTTTGCCTGTGTTAGGTTAGGTTAGGTTTAGTGTGTGTATATGAGTGGGGTAACAGGGTCCTGTGTTATCGAAATTTTGCCTGTGTTAGGTTAGGTTTAGCGTGTGTATATGAGTGGGGTAACAGGGTCCTGTGTTATCAAAATTTTGCCTGTGTTAGGTTAGGTTTGGTGTGTGTATATGAGTGGGGTAACAGGGTCCTGTGGTATCGAAATTTTGCCTGTGTTAGGTTAGGTTTGGTGTGTGTATATGAGTGGGGTAACAGGGTCCTGTGTTATCGAAATTTTGCCTGTGTTAGGTTAGGTTTGGTGTGTGTATATGAGTGGGGTAACAGGGTCCTGTGGTATCGAAATTTTGCCTGTGTTAGGTTAGGTTTGGTGTGTGTGTATATGAGTGGGGTAACAGGGTCCTGTGGTATCGAAATTTTGCCTGTGTTAGGTTAGGTTTGGTGTGTGTATATGAGTGGGGTAACAGGGTCCTGTGTTATCGAAATTTTGCCTGTGTTAGGTTAGGTTTAGTGTGTGTATATGAGTGGGGTAACAGGATCCTGTGTTATCGAAATTTTGCCGTGTTGGGTTAGGTTTAGCTTGTGTATATGAATGGGTTAACAGGGTCATGTGTTATCGAAATATTTACAATTTGGGCAGTGTTTATGCAACAATTTCAACGTAAATGCATTAATAAAGCATTCTAGCGTATATTATTATACTTTTTAATACACATTTATTTGCTAAATATCCGCCCCATAAGCGAAATAAAACCACTGCATCGCACGTACGACATTTGTGAATAAATCCAAAACGAAGCTTGAGCGCCAAATAAAACTTTCAAAATCGTAATCAGCAATAAAAACTGCATCCATAGCACTATGTTTTATTCCTTTTCTCGAGCAGTCGATGTTGTAAACATTTACCTTTTGTTGAAAACCTTAAGTTTCATATGCTTACAAGAAGCTGGATTTAAGTAACAGTTTGGTACTTAACCGACTTTCCGTTTTTTAATCATGCTGTGTTATTCCTCCCTCTACACATACACATACATACATGTACAAACATCTTTCTAAAAATGTTTTTTTTAAGGTTCAGGGAATTCCAAAACAAGTATTTCCGGCAAAATCTGGATATCGAATTTCTGAGTGGAATGTAATAATTTCCCTTCTTCTTATACCTAGTAGAGAAAGTAAAAATGAACAACTTTCCATTTGAGAAAAGTATTATTGGAAATGTCTGACAAATAAGGAATATCTCCGAAAAAGTGTATTTAGCACAGAAGTTTGGCCGTTGTCTTAACAAGATCTACATTTTTTGTGTAGTAGATTTTGTCTGTCTTACGGTCTACCAGTTACTTAACCAAAGTCACCCAAAATGAAGAAAACTTTTGAGGAAATTCGCAAAAAATTCAACATGTATATTTCATTTGTCATAAAATATCTTCAACTTCTATTGTTATCAAAATCGTTAGGCCACTTTTGATAAAAATCAAAGTTTGTGAAAAATGTTCCATGTAAGGAGTAGCCTGAGGTGGCGGGATTTTCCTTGAAAATCTTCGTGACGCATTCTTTTTAGGTGCTGAACTTAAATATCAAGTTTGTTTATCAACTCACTTTTGGTCTTAAAGTTATGCTGCTCACAGACATACTTGTTTCTTATTATAAAGATGCTTTTGTTTTCAGATTCAGAGACCTCAAAATGTGTATTTCTACTAAAATCTCGGTATCGAATTGCGATACTACTCCTACTTATTGTAAATAAATTGACGTACAAAAATGGCCCATTCTCCCACTTCTCAACGTAGTTTAACAGGTCACTATTTTGCATGTCAGTACGTCGTAGAGAAAGCACTAATCACCGTAGAAGTTATTTATATTCGTTTGAAATGTGCATCTTAGGGCAAAGGAAAATTGGTGGATAGCTAACCGTTCCCTCACTAGTTACCTTTTCCACTGTATGTTCAAGCATGTAAATATCACAATAAACTTTACAAGATTGACAAAATAAATCTACTTACCTATTAAGATGGTTGCTTTTTGCTGGAATGTAACTGTTAGACGATTCTCCTGCATTCTTCAGTAAAAAATGCCACCTAGTAATACACACTGATTTCCTTTACAAGTTTAAGACTGGAATGTTTAGTATCGCCTCCCTCCACGTGCACACTTAAGTCACTTAAAAGTCCACTTCACCAGGGCACTGTCAATTAGCTTTTCAACACTTATTGTGCAATATAAACAAACACACGTCACCACTCACTTTCCTAGATGTATAATAATCCCTAATTAAACATTTCGTTGCTTTGCTCCAATTATCTCTTGATTTTTAAGCCATGTTTACGTCTTCGCTGTGAGCCCGCGAGTGTTTTGTCGAGGCAGACTACCAACCAATTAAAGCTAAACTCTCGCACGATCACGCGACCTCTAAAAACAATTGAAAGGAAGCTGCGTAACGGTTGATATTCAACCTTTGCATTATAATTCTTTTTCTCGCAAAATATTAAGAATTCCCAGTGCCATAATGTAAATTTTAAGTTTCCCAAACAAGTGCCGTAATTTCTGATATCGTACTGTGCTTCTAGCTGCGAGAGCATAAACAAAATATTAAGATTTTATCGATAAATTCACGAACAAGACGAGGTAATTTGGAACGTCAACTGCCTTCATCTTTTTTCTTCTTTTTCTTTTTCTGGGTTCATATAACAATTATGAAAGTGAAATAATAAATTCGTAAAATAAAACGTTAATTATATATTTTAATACGTATATATTTTTCATTATTTACCTATATATTTATTATTTGTTTTCATCAAAATTATATATTTTTAAATAAATCTGTATATATAAAAATCTGATGTGCTGCACTCACATCACTTTCTCTATTCTTGTACCAACCATTCTTGCAAACTCTTATTCCTATATCTTCTTCGTGTTAGTTGAGATAAACATTTGTGCAAATTTACTTATTGTTTATTTCCTTGTAGGTGCATGGAGAGTGTTAGAATACAGTAGACTTTGAGCGTTAGTCAAACCTTTTAAAGCTTTGAGATCTAATTCTCTTTTCACGCTTAACACATCAAAAATGGATAACGATGTTCCATTTCACGAAAGTTTTAAGTTTTCCGAAACTAACACAAATAACAAGGAATATCTCCGAAATGGTTCACTCTACAAAAAAATTTATTCAGACATAAATTGTGTGCTTTAGCGAGATATACAGTTTTCGTACAATAAGATTTTGTCTATCTCTTACGGTTTACGAGTTATTCAAAAGACATCCAGAGTAAACAGGACTTCATAGGCTATAGCCAGAAAATTCAAAATATACATTTCTTTTGTCATACAAATATCTTAAACATATGATATTTTAATCAAAATCGTTAGATCCATTTTCAAGAAAATCAAAATTTTCGAAAAATTTTCCATGTAAAGGGTACTTTTCTTCAAAATCTTCGTGTCGCATTCTTGAAAGAATTAAACTTGAATATCAACTTTGGTTTTTAACCGACTTTTCCTTTTTGAGTTATGCTGTCTACAGACTGGTACACAGATTGACACACACGCGCGCGCGCGTGGGCAGACCTTTTTCTAAAAATGCTTTTTTTGGATTCAGGGATCTCAAAACATATTTCCGGTGAAATTTCGACATCAAATTTTTGGATGGAGTACAATACTTTCTTCTACTTACCAGTAGACAAAGTAAAAATGGATGTCTGTATGGCATATGTAACCGCTAATCTCCAAAACAGCTTGACCGATCACTGCATTATTCGGCATGTACATATATATTTTTTACGGAGGTTTATATGCTACCCATTCTACTATGCGGCGTATTACACTCACATGGTTTTCTCTAATCGATTTTCTTTTATGTAACACATTTACATATCCTTTTCTACTAGCCTTTCAACATGCAATTCATTACAATTTTCAATGATTGAAATATAAATGTATATTACATTTACACTGTTTTCTCTACTCACTTTTCTTTTACGAAAAAATTACACTTCTTTCTCTACTCCCCCTTCAACATACAATTTGTACAAATTTCTGTATCTTTGAAATATAAATCCAACGTATTACATTCACACGGTTATATATATATATATATATATATATATATATATATATATATATATATATATAACAGGAATTATTTTATTGCTTATTTCCTTGTAGGTGCAAGGGGAATATGGGAATACAGTAGACTTTGTGCAATAGTCAAATATATTGAAGTTCGGAGATTCCGTTCTCTTTGCACAGCTAAGATATAAACAAATGAATAACGATCTTCTATTCGACGAAAGTTTAAGTATTCAAAAATTCACACAAATAACAAAGAATATTTCCGAAATGGTTCACTCTACAAAAAAAAAAAAAATAGCTGGACATAAACTGTGAGCAAGATCTGCATTTTATAGTAAAATTTGGTCTATCTCTTACGGGTTACCAGTTATACAAAATTCATCCAAAATAAATAGGAATACATAGACTATAGCCAGAAAATTCAACTTATACATTTCATTTGCCATAAAAATATCTCGTACATATGGCATTTTAATCAACATCGTTAGAGCCATTTTCGAAAAATTTTCCATGTACTTTAAGTTGGAGGAATTTTCCTCAAAATCTTCGCGTCACATCCTTGAAGCATCTTAAGCTTAAATACCAACTTTAATTTTGAGGCAGGGTAAAGTCTCTGAGCCCAGATAAATTCTAATTTGTACACTGTTTCATTAGGTTTAATTTAATGCAAGTGTGCTTAATTCATCCATACACAGACCAGTGAGGAAATAACTGCCGCAGTTTTTAACCGACTTTTCGTTTTTGAGTTATGTTGTTCACTGGGTGAAATACAATACTTGCCCTACTTACTATGCGTAGCAGAGAAAGTAAAATTGGATATTGTATGTATGTAGATAAACTCCAATACCGGTTGATCGTTCACCATGAAAATTGGTGCATCTAAGTGTTTTTCAAGGAGGTTTTTGTGCTATCCATTATATTATGCAAAATGGGTGCAACATTCTTATGGTTGTCTCTACCTGCTCTTCTTTTACATAGTACATTCATATGTCCTTCTCTACTCCTTCTACAAACAAAACATACAATTTGCTAAATATTTGAAACAGAAATGCAACGTACACAGTTTTCTCTATTCACTTTTATTTTATGAAACACATCTGCACTCCCTCTTCCACAAACAACATACAATTTTCTATATGATTGAAATAGAAATGCAACTTATTACATTCACACGGCTTTCTCTACTCCCTTTTCCTCCTGTAGCATCATTCTAGCTAACAGTGTGTATAGTGCCTTCGCCGTATTTTTATTTATGTATCTATTTTGTTTATTTTTTGTTCTTTATAGTATCCTAAGAGTTTAACTCTTTGTCTAAACGTATTAAGTAATATTTTTAACCTAGATCTACTAGATGTTGCAGGGATAAATCATTAAACTACGGGCAATGTCGGATATTTCAGCTAGTATATAAAAAATGTAATTCAAACTACTAATAATTATTAGAAAATAGATTTCCAACTCCAAGCGTGCAGTCCCTCATTTCGATTTTCGTTACCAGTCAAACAGATGAACATCTGCAATAAGAAGGAGCTTGTTACATGCACCACGGAGAAACGACGTTCATATTACCGGAAGCACTGAGAAATAAATTCAGAAGTCACAGTAATGGGATTTTGCAAAAGAAAAGGAAAAACAAGAAACGGAAGCTTTCAACTATCTTCCGCCAGATGAAGCAGATTTATTTAGGAGAATGCAATTATATTGTATAGAATATTTTGAGAACACCAATAAGTTCAGTTATAAAATATGGCAGAAGTTCATAAGCGTAGTAACTCTAACCGGTTTTGTTGTTGATCCATCTAGTTTCTGTATATTTGACACAGCGATATTTTTCTGAAGTTTTTGTCTATTTTTATGACTTCCCAGTTTTACAAAATTCAGATATCTATACTGAAGTGGACTTTACAGGAAATTCAAGACATTTTCTTATCCATAGATAATAGTCTATTATGCAAAGAGAGACCGAGCGGGATGGCTCAGGCGGTAACGTCTGTGGCCCGCATTCGGGAGGTCGCGGGTTCGATTCCCGTGGCCGCGCAGTCTGATACGGGTTTTTCCATGATTTCCCCGTGTCACTTAGGCGAATGCTGGCGTGCATTATTTCATACAACGGTTTCCTTTCCATAATTTCCCTTCATTCCATTTCCTTATCATCTTTCAGGCGGGTAGTGTGGGCAGTGCCGGGCAGATGGCGTGGATGACTGCGCATGGCAACTGCTGTTCTCGGCGCTAGGTGGCCTTTGGTAGGCCCTTGTCCTCCGTCGGTGTGGGGACGCTCAGTGCGATACCGGACCCGCAGTGCGATGTCTGCTTGGATGGGCCTGGCACCGGGATGAAGACATCTCTGCACTTGTTAGAGACTTCCGCGCGTCTCCGTGGCCTGTCTAATTGCAACCCTGATGGCACATTCGGTTCCCTCATTTCATCCTTGTCTCCTGGGGGACGGTAGCCACAATAGATCTGTGTAGGTCGAAGTGAGCACGGTGTCCCCTCTGTTCTGTACCATTTACCTTTATTATGCGACGATAGTATATGTAAGCAATTAAGGGGCGAATATATTTTATGACACGATCATACAAAGGGTATATGTGCTATAACTTTTTAAAAAGTAGACTTTCAAAAAGGAGAAGAAAATTTAAATTTAATATGTTATTTATAATACTAACTGAGTGGGTGACTGAGTGAGTGAGTTGGTGCGTGGGTGGGGGAGTGAGTGGGTGAGTTGGTGAGTAAGTAAGAGGGTGAATGTGTGAGTGGGTGAGTGTATGAGTGGATGGGTGAGTGAATGTGTGGGTAAGTGGGTGAGTGAGTGAGTGAGTGAGTGAGTGAGTGAGTGAGTGGGTGGGTGAGTGAGTGGGTGAATGGGTGGGTAAGTGGGTGAGTGAGTGAGTGAGTGAGTGAGCGGATGGGTGGGTGAGTGAGTGGGTGAATGGGTGGGTAAGTGAGTGAGTGAGTGATTGAGTGAGTGAGTGAGTGGGTGGGTGGGTGACTGGGTGGGTGAGTGAGTGAGCGAGTTAGTGGGTAGGTGAGTGAGTGAGCGAGTTAGTGGGTAGGTGAGTGAGTGAGCGAGTTAGTGGGTAGGTGAGTGAGTGAGCGAGTTAGTGGGTAGGTGAGTGAGTGAGCGAGTTAGTGGGTAGGTGAGTGAGTGAGCGACTGATATGTGTAGTGAGTGAATGAGTGAGGGAGGGAGGGAGGGAGTGAGGAAGGGAGGCAGGGAGGGACGGAGGGAAGGAAGTTTAAGGGCCCATCGACAACAAGGTCATTTGGATCCGAAGGGAGTGGAATCACGACCTCTCAAATGCGGGCCATAGCCTGAGCCATCCCGCTCTGTTTTAGACATACTTAAAAGCCTGCGACATTTTTCTCCCCCTTTCTTTCTTCCCAATGCAGGAACACGCCAATAATAACCATTTGAATGGTGTTTTTGCGTGTTGTAATAAAACACCTTTAGCTTAATTTGAAATCATTTCCAGGTACAAATATGTATATCATAACATAATGTGAATAAAAGAATTGCCTTTTATGTGAATTTCTCATTGGTAGAGAAAGTCGCGTGAATGTATATCAAGTTCCTTTGACCACGTGGCACAAGTTTGCAGCATGACACAAAAGATGATTTTCTGCCCAGTGTGATGCTCTATACTTAGCACGGCGGCAGTGATACAAGTGGCAGCGACCCTAACATTGACACGCGAGCTAAGAAATATCGCTATATTTCTGTTTACCAAACATAATGTCAGGCGTAACATTTTAACGAACGTGCAGACACGTTGTCAACACACAAATATAAAATGAGAAACCGTTGCACAGTCGTGTCTCTCTTGTCCCTCACGCTTTTGTTGATTTTCACAGATTCTATCAATAGTACAGTTATTGTTAGTTATTGTCTCATGTGTGTAGGTCCATAGAGGAATATTAATTAATGTAAGTTAATTTTCTTTTATTATCATTAATTATATTTATTTTATTCACTACAGCTATAGGAACCTTTTTTTTCGTTGTTCCTAAAAACATTATATTGTTTTCTTTTTTACTTTCTCTACTACGTATAATAAGTAGGGGAAGTATTGTATTCGATACATTTCGATGTCAAGATTTCACCATAAATATGTTTTGAGACCCCTTGACTGCAAAAATGAAGGTAATTTTAGTCCTTTATATGTCTTCTTTTGAACAGCATAACTCAAAAATGAGAAGTCGGTTGAAAATCAAAGTTGGTATTTAAGTTTAATACCTCTGAAGGATGCGCCGCAAAGATTTTGAAGGAAATTCCTCCAACGTAAACTACCCTTTACATGGTCCACCCTCCAGTACTGCACCCCATTCATGACTGTAGTGGGCAGAGGTGGGGGACTTAGAACCCTAACGGTAAGGCTTGGCCCTTCATGGGATGTTGCGCTGGGGGTTTATGTGCTTTAAGGGTTGCAGTTATGAACACAAGAGAGTAAGTTATGTGAGATTTCCACTTGTAACACGTTTATAAAACTGTAATCATTGTGTTAAAGATAACGATAATTATATCGATAATTATATTAGCGAAACAAACATGTTACACATGAGATTAATGCTCTATGTTCCAACAATATATCCTTGTCGTGTGCATAAGCTGCAAAAACACAAATGCCAAATGTCACAGGGCACCACTGCGCAAACAGCTGTTACACACAAGGGCTCGCAGGTAACAGAGACAGCGCCAGAGTTGCAGGGCACTGCTGTGTACACTCAGCCCCGTTAATGCCGTCACAACGGAGGCAGTGTCCCTGCGAATGTTGTGTAAACATGAGTCTGTTGACCTGCGTGGCCCTCCTGCTCGTGCGATGCAGTCCTTTAAGATTTGCAGTACACGTCGGCATTTATATCATCATTAGAACGCGGAACCACGTGCAGTCATATGCGATACGGGACATTTGGACACGAAAAATGAGTGACGTAACCGGTACCGTGCAGCCGTTGTATGCTCTAGCCTCTACAGACGCCTGCAGTTTTGTACATGCTAGAGTAGCAACAGTAGGATCCATGAGTACTAATCTTCCACCCTCTAATCATCATGCAGGTAGAAGTGTGAGTTTGAGTTTATACAGCTGTGATGTTAAAAAAATTACACAGACAAGAGAACAACTAAAACGTAACGTTTACAGGGGATGCAAAATACTCTCGTATGTTGTACAAAGATTATAGATCAGCCAATGCCTTAGTTTAGCTTTAATTATGAGCTTCATGCGGTAATTTCTTTAGCAAAGAAATAGCTAAAGATCTGCTTGGAGTCGCCATTTCACCGTTGCTTGCGCATATATCGGCTGCTGCTGCAGTGGCGGTCTGCTAATAGTTAATCCTTGTATTCCAAAACAATCTTAAGGGGTTTTCTGTTGATTACGAATATAAAGAACAATACAAATAAATCTACAGCGTAATTTATAATATGTGTTTTAAGATTTGTAGTTACACTACACAGCAAGGTACGTTATGTGGTTTCCACTTGCAACACAATTATAAAATCTTAATCATTATTCTAAAAATAATTGAAACAAATAGAGTAGAAATTGACATTACGCAGCTATATCACAGAAATAAACATGTTCCACATGAGATTAACGCTGTGCTTTATCCTTTTAAACGTTCCCGCATATGGAAGAATAACAAAAGCGGTGTATTTTATGTATTAACATTTATCATAATTATGGACAAAGCTTTACCTTATACGAGACGCACTTGACAAATTAGCAGTCAATAGTCCGTCCAGTTATCCTGTCTATCCAACACTTGACTGAGTCGGGAAGGCAAATGTCAGAAATATACTCGTGTATGAGATGTTTCCATTTGTTTGTGCAGTACTACAGCAATCCACCTCTAGTGTGCCTTTTATTGGGTTACCACATTTGCATTATCCGTGACCAGATGTTCTCCTAATATTGAGGTTTAGAAATAGTGGGGCCCAGGTCAGAACTCCTGTGTATACTGAGAAGTGTGCACGCTGTTGTTATCCTGCACCAGACACACTGTAGGTACTTCATCTGCGCGAAATATCCGCCTCACACTTAGTAGCACAACGTCCCTCAGTAAGGTATGGTCACGTACTCAACTGAATTCATTTTTTGGGATCTCAACTAGTTCAGCAGATCCCATCCTACTGATTCAACCCAGAATTGAACAACTGATGCAATCCAATCGCTATATCTCTGCTGACATCTGGGATCCATTCTTGAATCAGTTGGCCTCCGATAGGTTAATTGTCCATGATGGTCAGCACAGAGATCACCTCGTTAAACCATACAATCCAGACATGCGTGAGGCTTGAATCTCTTCCAAAGCAGTTCTCTATGGTAAGGAGAAAAATATTCTTTGTGTATGCCTGTTGGTTTTCTTCAGCGTAGCCATTGTCTCAATAATGGGCAAATGCACGTACGCCCATACCTTAACGACTTTCTTCACCCCACTACCAGCTGGTCGTTGGTGGGCATGTTGTCACGTCTTTTACTTCGGTCGCTCTGAGGTATATATAATTTAACAAGCAGATCTTTAACTGAATGCACAGCTGTAAGTGACCTGGCAACAGCAGATTCTTTCGCCAAGGGTATACTGAGTTTCTTGTGTTCATGTCATTAACAGAAGAAAAAGGGTGAGGGACAGATTTAGAACTTCTTGGAATGTGATCATCATGGAATGGACATTAGTTTTCTTAAGTGGCTGAAAAGGGTGAATCTCCACTTCTGCTAAAAGAGTAGTATCCTCCTCTGGCGTAGTTTTCTTTGGCCGCCGATTTGTTTCTCTGTGATAAAGAAGCGAGTGGTGAGACCGTTCGCCTATCACCGAGACGGCTCGGGTTCGATCCCAGGGACCCGCATGTGGTATTCTGGTGAACGAAGCTGAGTCAGGGCGGGTTTTCTCCGGGTTCTCCGTTTCCCTCGCCACTCATTCCAACAACTGCTCCATCATCAACTTTCCAACTATCCATCTCGTATTCATTTCATATCATGCTCTTCCTCACTCTCGTAACTGGTGCCTGACTGACTACCCGCTTCCCGGTCTTCACTCTGTCCGTCCATAGTTTTGCCTGCTCCCCAACAGTCCTCCGTACGGGGAGGGTAATAAGATAAAAAAGAAGCCATCACGAAGACCGTCCTCTCCTTCGTTCTGCTGTTATCTATCATTGCACAGAACGAAGTGTGGTAAGTATTGCTCTGACAATGTCATAAGGAACCATGTTGGCCCTCCACATACCCACAATCATAGTACCTTTCAATTATATCTTTGAATAAATCCGTATCATTTACTCAAATTGCAAGAAACGTAAATATCAAATGTCACAGGATACCACTGCACAAACAGCTGCTGTACACAAAGCCGCACAGCGCCGGGGTTGTAGGAGCACTGTTGTTATAAATGTGACGGTATTAACGTGGGTGAGTGTGCCAAGCCATCTGACAGGAATTTCCCCCTTAGTTGTAAGGAAAATAGCGGATTGGATGTGCAATATCAAGATCTAAAATTCCACCTTTAGACCAAAAGAAATAGAAATAATACTAGGAAGGCCACTATAAAAGTAATCGTCACTTATTGGCAAATTCTTGAAGTAGGTAGTACAAGAAGGCAACTAAGCAAATAAAGTAATCTGTCCTGCAACAAGATGACTGCGCTTACATTCAAAGATGAGCCAGCGAAACCACAATCTCAACGCAACTGAAACCAACTGTCTGTATGTTGATCCTACAGTAACCAGTGATGCCTAATCTTATGCGAAAGAGAGGACGGATTTGCCTCCACCTACTGTTCGCCGAACTATGACACATTCATGGGACTCAAAAACAACCCTCTCTAATGTTGAGTGAACGAAGGGAAATGCTTCATGCAGAAAACGGAGGAGTCAGCAACATGGTGACGTTATTAGCTCATAGGAGAAGACGTTGGGCACCATGTACAGTAACCGTCACTATAGATAAGAAGTTAAGTAATAAAATATACTATAGAATTTAGAAAACTTAATACAGGTGATCTTTAAAACTGAAAATTTCTCGGGCTTACATACACAATAAATGAAGTGCAGATGACTAACGAATGTTCGTGTTGTACCGGGCATATAGAGGTATCCAACCTTTTGTCTTGTGAGATGGACAGCCAACTCTCTCCATCCAGATTCGAAGTCGAGATCTGCTGATAAGTGGGTGTAACACATTTATGTGACAATGCTGATAATGATACCACATCTGTTATTTAATTTAGGTGTAGGTATCCTTGCATGAATGTCCCGAGCCTGAAAGATCCCCCTGTTAATATATAGCTTCAAAGCAAAATTCCTTCCTTGAGACTCGTTTACATTTTCGGAAGATTTATTTGCAATCATCTTGTGATCTATAGCATGCTTTTCTAAGACAGGGAAGCCATGAGAACCCACCCTTGCTCTTAACATCATGAATAATGTAGAGCTGAAAAGCCTGTTAAATAGTTTATGTTACATTTGCATAAAATGTAGGGTTAATTCAAGATTCTTCCGCAGCCCTTGAAAGTAGCTGGCCACCTAAGTGGGATCTTCGGAAACAAACACTAATTTTCCAGAGCATTATGCCTCCAGCGGCTAAGTGGTTTGGGAAAGAATCGCTATGCGCTGGATGTCGCTAAAAGTTTCTGCAGAGCGCAAACCTATGGATATTTAGTATTTGTATAAGATAGTAAGCAGAGGCGTGCTTCTGTCAGACTGTCTGTGAATAGCATAACCCAGAAACGAAAAATAGGATAAATAACACATTTTAAGCTTGAGTCAAATACTCTTTAAGCTTGCTAGACGAAAACCTTTAAGAAAATCTCATCATTCCAAAATACATTTTACGTAGAAAATATTTTGCATATTCACAAAATGGCTCCAAAGATACCTGTGTTTTACACATTTACATGACTGATGAACTGCATATCTGGAATTTTCTATGAGTACCCTTAGTTTTGAATTATGTTTTTATAAATATCTTTAGTTGCTAAGCGTTAAGATATATTAGTAACTGAGCAACTAGTGGTTAATCCTGTTGCTTATGTGAAGCTGAAAGTATAATCCGAAGATAAATAATTAATTATAGCAAAACCAAAAGGAGATTGGAATTAGTAAACAAGGGGAGAAACATTAAGAGTAAAGCTGAATGTACATATATGGTAGGCTCAAGAATGAAAGCCCGGGCAGATTAGGCAAATGGTAGCATTACAATTGTTATGCGAGCAAGTCTAGATGGAGCTTGGCGGGTTGATTTTTATCTTGCCATGAATTGCTTAAAATTGACCAGCAAAATCATTTCCTTGGCATTGCCCATGCGATCACGTGATGAACGACTTTCATTACTTTAGCTATGAATTCTGGATAATTAAGGCTTGCCGACTAGCTAAAAGCGAAATTATAAATAAGAATCGCGCAGTTAATCCACGCGCATTTTGTGATCTTCCAGATCTTAATAGCAAGTCTCTAACCAGCAGCAGGAGTGGAATCTGCGCCATATGACACGAGTTCCATATTAAGATTATCCGCGAATTGGCTACATTTTGTGCAATCTTAGCATTATAAATTTTAGGAAATAAATCATGAAATAGTTTGACATCCTTAGCTGATGTGAGAAAGTGATGTTCGTAAATGAGGTATTAGCTTCTTACTTGCAGTTCATCCCTTATTACCTGGTGTACTGAACTGAGAAGCAAGACTATCACTTGCATACATTCCCTTCCTGGGAGAGAAGTGAGGAGATGTTACAGATCGTGATGTAGCCTATCATCATTATAGCAGGGTAAGCAAATATAAATCCAAATATTATTCTGTGATTAATGATGTACAACGGCTTTTGGATTTTCGTTGCTCAGAGAAAAGAATGTCATAAAATAGCTTCATCTTCTTCCATATTAGGTTATTGCTACACGAAATACGCCGTAATAAGGCAATCTTCACGATAATGAATACGCAACAACCTGTTTATAATGCTAAGATTACATTAAAAGCTTTACTAGATAAAATATTTATCATTAAAACACACAAATACGTTTATACCACCAACAACTTAAGTGATATTTATAGTAGTTGGTTTAAAAATGTTCGAGTGGTTTAATGTTTTGAAATGTTAATCAGCCACTTGTGCTTCTTGTGTCGTGAGTAGCTTGAAAACGTCTTCTTAAACCACTTTTACGTGTATTTCCTATAACTTATATCACATTAACAGATGGTATTCCATCCATCCCCATTCCAGCTTATAGACTTAACAGATAGTCTCCCGCCCCTATCCATTCTACCATGTAGATTTAAAACAATTCAACATAAAAGTGTAACCTTAAGGGGTGATAAGTTACCAAGAGTTGGAATTATGTGACAGTCTGCATGGGTTTTAATGTGACAGGAGGAACATTGTTTTCCAAAATTAGGTGACAGTTGAATTGCGAGTATATTCAAAAAGTGAATGAAATTTCCCCACTGCCTCTGCGGCCTTGAGGGCACCGGTATTCCCTGTACCTGTAATACAACAAAAAACCTTTAGCTTTTTTCAATGTAACCTCTATCGTGTAAAACAATGATTTTAATAAACACCTCATCCAGTCATATACATTTTACAGAATTGTTAATATGTCATTTAGGTACATCGAGCTGCATATCAAGTCAGTCAGGTTTTTTTCTCGTGAACCTAATAATACTGATAGCCGACAATTATTTTGAGTGTTTAGCTACTACCATTCACTCATTTTTCAAAGCATCATGCCCCACTTCGAATCTCGGACGAGCCAAAGTCTTGATACCATATAACTCCTAATTTTCTTTAGTATTTTAAGTGTGAAAATAAAAAAAAACTAGAGTAACAGCCCTTCGTGGACCAAGGCTTACCACCTGGCCGCTACGTCCCCCACCTCTGCCCAATACAGACGTCATGAGTGGGGTGCAAAACTGGAGGGTGGGGGTGAGTGAGTGTGTCGGGTTTAAGGGCCCGCTCACTCACCCCCACCCTCCAGTGAATCACTCCCCTCTCGGCTACTTAATCAAGTAGCTCCTCAATTGGTCCCTTAGAGACCTAAGAGACTGAGTGCACCCCGTGCCAGATCTCCCAGAGGGGGGGAAATTCTCATGTGTACGATTTTCTAATCTGGGTGGCCAAAATTCAAAAATTCACTTTTTGAAGTAGGAAGATGATTGGCTGCTATCTTATTGTAGACACCCTAAAGCATCTTGTGGCATTTTTAATCAATTTGAGCAAGGCATCTTACATCTTATCGTAAACATCACTAGTTTGGTTGTAGCTCCCAACCACTGCAAAACAGGATAGCAAACAACATTTTGTCGCAGTGAGTGGTCAACTGTGGTGATATTTTTTGTGTCCTAGCTGTGGAAGTTAAGCTAAAACACTTTAAATGTATGCTATCGTCACCCATATATGATAATATTTACGTGTGAGCTGTTCTAAATATTACACCGCATTTTCCTTGAAAATTTTCAGTTTTCTTTGCTTAAGCAGAGTTTAGAAAAATTGCTATAAACTGCTATTTCTGTAATTTGTATACATATATAGGATGTCCCAAAAACACCGATATCACTCAGTACGTTGTGCGCGATGGCAACCTGATCGGTTTTCAAAGAAGAACCCCTCCTTTCCGGAAGTGCACAGTTTGGACGCTGTAGCACATCGAGTTGTGAGATTGGTGTACGTTCACATTTCGTCAATAAACCAAACATTGAGTTATGTACATTACAAACGGGTTTATAACCGTGTAACAAACACTTTTGTCATTGCAGAGCCTATATCGGCGGTAGTGAGCCTCATGCACATGATCCAATACGTGCGGTTGCTTTTAAAGATATTCAGTCGCTCGGTGGACTCGAGCCAAAAGGTCATCCTTTACGTTACAGGAGTGCCATGCACCATAATCACACAACTCCACCGAAAACAGTGGAGAGGTGTCAGATCTGGTGACCGTGCTAGCTATGGAACTGGTGTACCTCTGGAAATCGATCAGTTTGAATATGCAACGTTAAAGTGATTCCGCACATTTACATCAAAGTGTGCTGGAGCTCATGTCGGCCATTTCCGCAGTTGTGTGCTGGTACGTGTCGCACTGCTGTTAAAACGTTACTGCACTGGAAACCACACAAATAACGCAGTAGAATACGCACCAAGGACTCTATGGAGAAATCTAGCGCATGTGCAGGAATATTATTATGCTCAGGTCGTTCATCCCCATACACAGATGGCTAAAGCGCTGCATACCTTGCGTATCTATCTATACTAGAACGAATGTTAACAAATTGTCACAACCGTTCGTTCTCAAACTTCGACAGTGCATTTCCGGACAGGGATTCCTATTTGAAAACCGATCATTTGCCATCCCACACAACATACTAAGCGTTGTCGGTATTTTTTGGGATGCCCAGATATATATACAAGAATTGCTTATTTAAACATATTAAACAAATTTTTAGACACTTCCTTAAATATTTTATATGGTTCCTTCCTCAACGGAGAAAGTGAAGATATCCGTATATGTACATAGATCTTAGTCTTTGTTGTACGTATTATATACATTAAGAACGCTTGCCTTAAATATCCTTTACGGAAAAATGAGGTAAAACATATTCTGGTTTCTGCAGAAATAAGCGTTCAGAGACAAAAATGACGTTTCATTCTTTTTGTACATGGAACCACCTCCTGGGAATATACGAGATGTAATATCTACATCCACTCCATCCGGTATAATTTCGCAACGTCCGCATCGTGGATTTTTCAAAGGCACGCAAAAGAAAGAAATACAGCCAAATGTACCATAGCCGCTAAGCCAGCTTTCGTTGGATATAATTGGATTACTGGGTTTAAGCGCTGGAATATTAATCTCGAGCTATAAATCGTAATAAAACGTTCTGCCTGCCATGAGCAGTTGAAGCCATTAACACAGACTTCTATGACAGTAATGTAGGAAGGATTAAGCTGCTTTCAAAATGCTTCTGTGTAGCTTCTAGAAAATTAAAGGTCTACAGAAAGGTCAACACTCTATTTGAATTTAGTTTTTTTTTATAGGAACATTGACTATTCTTGGCGTAGTTGGGTTTTTAGATGTGAAGGAAAAATTATTTTGCAGCTGACCACTCCCCCCCCCCACCCCCGCCCCCTCCACAACTAAAAAGATTCCAAAGCCAAGCTTTTAACTGAATGAGATGACGAAGTTATTAAGCCGAAGCTTACAATTTGGAAGGAATTCCTACAAGCCAAAAAGGATTTCTGGTTATATTCCTAAACCGCACAGAGACATAACGATTAATATTAACAAATAAATTAATATGAATAAATATTATGAAGAAACATAAATGAGGGAGTAGAAATCAGAATATTAAGATTAGCCAATATCAATGGTATATGAAGAAAATCTAAAGCCATTAGTATTCTGCATAAACGAGCTACCGTCAAGAAGCTATACCTACATAAAGCTGTCCCAAAAACACCGACAGCGCTTAGTGTGTTATGCAAGATGGAAAACTGATCAGTTTGTCTAGAAATGCACGGTTTGGACACTGTAGTGCATTGCTGTTACATTTGTGCGTTCACATTTCGTCAATGAACCCAACATTGAGGGTCTACAAACGGGCTTCGAACTGTGTACCTCCTACGTCATTGCAGTGTCTAAATGGCGGTAGTGAGCGTCATGCACATGACCCTTTACGTGTCTCAAGATTTTCAATCGCTCCGTGGACTCGAGCCATAAGGTCATCCGTTGACGTTACAAGAGTGCCATACGTCATACTCTTCAAACAACTCGACAGAAAATGGTGGAGAAGTAACAGATCTAGCTACCGTGCTGGCCTTAGAACTGATCCACCTCTACCAATCTATCAATTTGAATGTGCGACGTTGAGGTGATTCCACACATTTACATCAAAGTGTGCTGGAGTTCAAGTCGGCCATTTACGCAACTGTGTACTGGTATCTGTCGCACTGCTGTTAAAACGTTACTACACTGGAAACTACACAGGGAACGTAGTAGGATGCGCACCAAGGACTCTATGGAGGAATTTAGCGCATGCACAGAAATGTTATTATGCTCAGATCGTTCATCCCCGTAAATAGATGGCTAACGGACTGCATACCTTGCATATTATGTACCAAAACGAATGTTAACAAATTGTCACAACCGTTTGTTCTCAAACTTCGACGCCCTCCAGTGTCCAAATCGCGCATTTCCGGACATCGGTCCCTGCTTGAAAACCGATCAGTTTGCCATCCTGTACAACATACTAGTGGTAGAAAGTAACCGGACTGGATTTTGCCATTTTGTTACAGTAGCTGTACTAAACTGTGCATTTTCCCCAACTGAGGCATTTAAACTACCAATTTACTGAAGCTATAAACGGACTGAAACATGTTTATTAATACGAACGACCAACTTTAAACTTTCCTCCTTTGGACGGGCGGTGTATTTACGGGCATCTTGAACTGCTACAGCGTCCCATTCTATATTGGGGTGAAACACCACATAATTTTGCTCAGAAGCCTCTTTATTAGACTTGCTGTTCTTTTGCGTGGTATAAAAATAGAACGCGGAACCACCGACTTTATTTCCCTTCCGAAGGAACCCATTCTAAGGGTTTCTACGCCCGAAGAAAAAGCATCGCTCTCCGACGGGTTTGAACTCGTGACTGATATGTTTAATATCTTACCCTTAGATCATGGACGACGACTCTTTAAACCTTCTTTTCTCCAAAACGTGTTTAGCATTTTTGCCCACTAAAGCTGCTCCACGGGATGCCATGTTTTACTGATTTGTTTCAAATTTATTAACTGATTCTCAGTAGTACATTAAAAAAATTACCATACAAGTTTTTAAAACCATGTCCTAATTTTGAAAAATGAGTTATTAGCTTTTGAAAAATAGGGAATTTTGGAGAGTACGAAGAGTAAGAATGTTTTACCA